>OZ059903.1:13746428-13853928 GCA_964057215.1 Oscheius myriophilus | reverse complement strand
TTCAACCAGTCACATATGCATAGAATTTCCTATTCAACGACGTCTCTCGCTTTCAGATACTCTCTCTCTCTCTCTCTCTCTCTATTTCTCTTTCTCACGCTCTCTCTATCTCTATTTGTCTGTTTTTTTCCTCTGTCTCAGTCTCTATCTCTCTACCCCCTCTCTCTTTTTCTGTCTTGCTCTGGCTCTCTGGCTCTCTCCATCTCTCACCCTCTCCCTCTCTCCCTCTCTTTTTCTCTTTCCCTACCTCTGTCTCTCTCTCTCTCTGTCTCTTTCGTTTTTCTAATCTCTTTATTGCTTCTTGCTGCCTCTTTCAGTAAATCTCCATTGCTATCTGCTCTTCCCTCTCTGTCTTCTCCTTTTTCCTTCTTTTCCACTTCTACATAACTTTTTTTCTCCCTCTCTCTCACTCTCTCTTTCTATATATCTCTCTCGTAATCTCCCTCTCCGTATTTTTCTCTCATATAGCATATTATTGTTGTTCCGTTTATATATTTTATTTCTATCCTTGCTTCTCTTCTCTCATGCCGCTCTGTTCTTCCTCACCGGTGTTTCGATCCCCCTTCTTCCATCACTCTCTATCTATCTGTCTCTCTCTCTTTCTCTCCCTCTCTCTCGAATTTTTCTATATATTTCTGTCTATTTCTCTATCCTCTCTTCTTTTCCCGCTTTTCCACTTCTCCATAATTCTTCTTCACACTATCTATATCTTTTTCTCTCTTTCTATTTCTCTTCCCTTTTCATCTCCCTCTCCGTATCTTTTCTCTCACACGTCTTCATATTTCTTTCTCTCTCTCTCTCTCTCTATCTATCTCTCTATCTCTCTCTCTCTCTCTCTCTCTCTCTCTCTCTCACTCATTCATCCAACCTCCATTCTTTTCGAAAGGCTAAATCCTCCAAATCCATTCGTCGTTTCCACGTCGCAGTCGACCGAATTTCGGTGTCAACATGGCGTAACACGCAACGTCCGATGTTTGTGTCATCTCGGAAATTCGGCTCCCTTCGGCGGCGCCTGGCCTACCTCTGACAGCCAGGTAGGCCGATCAGAAACCTGTCCATTGCGTAAGTATCTCGTCTCATTTGAGAGTGTTTACGCGCACGCATAAAATGATACAGGTCGTCGTGTGCGAGTATTTTCAGAAGGTGTCGCTTTGTCGGAAACCTCGACTTTATCAGGAGTGGTCGTGTGCCCGTCGATAAGGAGCTCTGCCACACGCGTCGGCAGATTTCAACGGAACGCAACATTCAACCACGACAATGTCTCTGGAAGTGGCGGATCCTCCAAAGCCTCACTTCAAGATCGTCCGAAGACGCTCCGAATGCACCAACCCACGCAGTCCAGGGTGGGTTAGTCTTAGTTATCAGTGGAGATAGCGAATGTAGCGAGGACACGGCGCACTTGCGGAAATTTTTAGAACAAGAATCTTAAAGAGGCCTTAGGCAACAAGAATTACATTCCTCAGCTAATCACTGCAATTGAAAAGCGAGAGAATCATGGGCCAAAGGACGCCGTTAATTACTAGAGCGGACGGAGGCCATTCCCAAATTACAGCCAACGGCCAACTCATTTCCGTCCAAAAACGCTCTTTGACTTCTGCCACTCGGAGTTCAAAAGGGTTGGGTTGATTTTGCTCACTTAGGCAACAATTCGTGAATTATAAGGAATCCTACACGCTTTCTAATATAGTTTTTATTGTAGCTTACAGTTATCGTACGCTTCACAACGCTTCACAAAGCGTCACAAGGCAGCAATAAAGCCAAAGAATCACTTTTAAAAAGACTTTTTGAAGCATTTTGCGTTGAAAATCTCACTATCTGGTCAACTGCACCATGAAATATTCTGTTTTCTTATAGTTCTCAGCAATATTGGCAATATTATACTGCCTTTGCATTTTGTCGAAATGAATGCAATTTGACCATCTGAAAACAGATGGTCATACTTGAGCAAAATCTTAAAACAGCTTCAAACTTCTTCAAAACACATTATTTGAATTCCTTATGGAAAGTTTGAAGTTTTCTGAGGTCGCCTAATCCGGCTCCCGAAAATAAAAATTAGACCCGAAATTTTTAGGATTAATAATTTGCGCGCCAGCTTTTAAGCAAATCGTATTTTTTCTTTCGT
The DNA here is from genome assembly GCA_964057215.1 of Oscheius myriophilus. Taxonomy (NCBI): domain Eukaryota; kingdom Metazoa; phylum Nematoda; class Chromadorea; order Rhabditida; family Rhabditidae; genus Oscheius; species Oscheius myriophilus. The sequence goes on along the minus strand of OZ059903.1, from coordinate 13,851,806 downwards.
TTTTCTTAATTCGTTAGGTTTACCTACTCTGGCCTTACCACGTCTTTAAACGAAAAATCCTTTCGATAATGGCATTTTCCCTGTATAGTGCAAAATTTCAAGTAAAAACACACCCATACTTCTAAATTTACGTTTTGTTTTTTGCGGTGTCCGTTATTAAGTATCACGCAGAGAAGCCCCAGTAGAATTCACGATTTCCATATTTTCCAGCAAAAGATCTCTATTTTCCTTCGCCTAATGACAGCTATTGCAAAAGTAAGTTCAGTAATAATTGTTTTGAGGTAAAATCTGAGGAAGGTAAGGGTAAACATTGCTATTTTTAGTAAATGTGCTCATTAGGAGTGGAGAATCCGGGCGGACAGCATTTGAGCAGCATACTTTCTATTTCCTCTTGTCTGACAGCAGTCGTTTGAGACACATTATCTCTTCGAAATGTTTTTGGAAAAAATAAGCCCCTTTGGAATGCGAACTTTCTTCTGGGACAAAGTTTTATAAAAATTTCGGCATTCGGTTATATAATCAATATGATTGGAAAAAAAAGACAAATTCTTCAATAGTGCAAGACGGGTCATCGCGCCGAGACCTATGCTAAAAATACTCAGTCTCGGAAATTTCGGCATTCGGTTATTAGGCTTTGGAATCAAACCATATCAAGTCTGAATACTTAAGGTGTTCAGTCATTGCATAAACCGTTTCCAGTCATGTCATAGAACTTATTTTCAATAAGCATGGCCCATTGCAAATGGCTCATTTTCATTGTTGGGCTGTTGTTTGTAGTGCCGATCTTTTGTGCCTTGTTGCAGACTAGAGGCAAAGAACAAGCCCAAAGATTAGCATATCTAATCAGTCGATTGAAACTGCTACAACCAAAAGAAACGAGGAAGTAGAGGAATTTCGTAATCGAATTAATGCAATTCTACTATTCCTAGTTACGCCCACTTCATCTACCACTAATTCCGTAAACATCTTGATTACAGACATCAGAAAACTGTTTTTTCTTCTCTGACAGATCATTTTTCCCTTCAAAATTCTTAGCAATGAGATACACCTAAACTAGAATTGGACGGAAAGGAAATGGACCTGGTAGAAATAGAACTGTTGGAAAAAAAAGAACGTTGTGGAAGCAGAACTGTAAAATAGTATGGCAAAGTGCAGCGTTCGTTATGGTATGCTTATTCTATGTCCTAGCAGTTCCATTTTCGTTCTATTTAATTCCCCCCCCCCCCCCACAGTGGCTCTCTTGAAAATGCGATTCTTTGTATTTTTCTGAGTCACGTTGGGAAATATGACAGAAATGATAGTATGCTCAAATCCAACTTTGAAGTCAGGAGCAAACAAGTTTTCCCGCCAATGTTGAAAAATGGCGATAAATTTGGGATTGTCCGCGTTTTTATATGTTAAAGGTGGATCTCCCACATAAGCGAAGGGCATTTATAGCACAACGTTTTCGTGATACACACAGCCTTTAAGGCCTAAATTCACATTGTGGGAAAAACAGTCAAAAAAATATAACCGTTAAGGCAGAAGCTCACAAAAATAAAAAGTACGACCTTTACATTAATTGGCATAAAACTCTCTGCTTCATTGACCAGGAAATCAGTATTTCAACATTAAGTTATTGACATATCCCTTTCCCTTCCTGTGTCTTTGAAAAGTCTACAATGTTCAAAAGACAAGGTATAGAAATGTTGGTAATTTTTGGCTGAGCAGTGCTCGTAAGCTCTTCTTAACTCTTGTTGTGCCTCTGCAATTGCCCTCCTCCGTCCTCTGCTCAATTGGCTCTTCCGGTTCTCCGAGGTCTCCGCTCGGAGGGCCCAGCTGGCAAGAGTTTCCCCTCACAGGGCTTTCCTTCTGGGTTTGGATGGCCTCTAATCAAATAATGACGCCTTCTATCCATTCCAGACAGAATTCCCTCTTGTCCTTTGCTTTGCTCCCAACTCTTTGTTTTATTTCAATTTTCATGACACTCAAACACCAAAGAGCTCGGCTTCTGAAGCGAATGACCGAATCTTCGGATTCAATAGGTGTTTTGTTATAATTATGGATTTAGAGGACACTCGGCCCAGAATTCCCTCATCCTTTTTCTTCCACTGATAAACACTCCCTCCGCTTAATACATTCGCACTTTTATTGTTTTCTTGAGGTCTTCTTTCAGATATGCATTTATTCCTCTATTTTCGTAAGACCCCTCCCGAATCGCTCTCTTTTCTTATGTCTCTTTTCTCTGTATTTCTGGTTCTTTCTCTAGCTCTCCTTCAATCTGTCCTTATTTCTCCTTCTCTCTCGGTATCTATCTCTCTTTCATCACTCGCTATCAATATGTCTCCTTCTTTTACTTTTCAACGCTCTCCCAATCGCTCGGTCTCCCTCGGAGTATCTCTCTTTCTCTCAACTTCTCTCTCCTCCCCCTCAAACCCCTCCTCAAGACGAGAATCCGCTCATTTGTTTTCCATTTCCTCTGAATATAACCATTGTTTTCGAAGACAGCGGGGAGAAACGCGACGGCCGTGAATTTCCGGCGGAAAGAAGACGGCTGTTTGGGTAATCGGCCAATCATGGCCATAGCCTGAGGCTTCGACTTGAGACTTCTGTCTAAGGATTCATTGGTTCTTCTACTCTTACGGTTTGTGCTTTAAAAGAAACATCCAAGTTTATTTTAATTTTATCGTTTCGATGCACCACAAAATTAAGCAATGTAAGCAGCCATTTTTCGACCATTTTTGAGAACAGATAGGTTTCACGAAAACAAGACCAAATGGGAATTCAGGCGCACTTCCGTATGTCAAAACTGCGCAAAATCAATGTAACATATGTTGTGTTTCCGAAAGATAATTCATATCCTGCGCCTCGCTAAATGTACTTTTAACGCCTCTTGTTGTAGGCTTTCTGCTTTCTCCGCCGGCATTCCTGCATTCTGTAGGCTTCTAGTTCGTAATGAGCTTGTGCTCGTGGCCTATGACAAATGTTTATTACGAGCCACTTTATTTCACATTCAATTGCTCCTGTTTCTCCCTCTTCATGTGTCAGTTCCTTGTGTTACAGAAGTTTTTCAATCCACAAGTTTGAATATAAGTGTGTGTGTGTGTGTGTGTGTGTGTGTGTGTGTGTATGTGTGTGTGTGTGCATTTTTTATGGTTTGAGGGTAAGCAATTGGGATATTTTGACCATAACTGTGTTTTGAATCGAATACTTTGTGGGATTTCCCATAGCCCGTGACTATTCCGCTTCCTTATTCTTTCCACTCTTTTTACGTTCTCGGAGGTTCTAAATCGTGTGATTCTACCGTATTCATCCATCGTATGCATTTGCGTATTCTACCTGCGTTCCCATAACAAACGTCTCTTTGCATTTTCCATGTCGTGGACCCTGCCAGCCCTCCCCGTTTCTTTTTTTTTCTTTGAGTACACGTCGTGGGGTAAATATTTCGACCGATTCAAATAGAGCTCGACTGCTGACACGCGGCTGTCGCTTCGGCTGATTGGCAGAAAACAGATTCGCTTATTGAAATACGCGAAATCGAAGGCTCAATTGTGGAAAGTCGTGTTGTGGCTAGGGCTGAGGATTGGATTCCAGCCATTTAGCCACACACAGCCCTTTCGCGAGTTTTCTTTGCAACGCATTCCACGATTACACTCGGAACCACGGGCCGATATCCATCTATTCATACGCTACAATCATTTAGCACGAGAGACTCAATTTGTTGATTTCAAAATTACAATTTCTTCGCTTGACAATAGAAGGAAAAATTCAGATAATTCTCCTTTAGAATTGTATCCATTGTTTTACTAGAAAACACGACAAAAAAGTAACATTTTAGCACAAACCTTATATCTGAAAAACTTTTCACCTTTTATAAGGGAAGGATATTTTCAAAATGTGAAATCAGATAAAAGTTGCATAGAATTTTTAAAAGACTGAATCAAAATGTTGTCTTTGGACGTATTTGAAAATAGTCTTGAATTGGAATCCGTCACGACAAATTGTTTGCAGAGTTAAAATCGAAATTATATCTTTGTCAATGAGAACTCAAAAATATTTTTACTTCGAAATTGTTCACAAAATTTTCGGCTCAGCCCCAGGGTGGAACTGCGCCAAATGAAACTGTAACGAATCAGAACTTTTTCCATGCTAATGAACCTGCGTCTCTTCACTTAGCATTCTATCTCGCCCACGGAGTTCTAATTCGATACAGTTCATTTTCCATGCAGTTCGATTCTCAGACTGAACCAAATTTTCCTTTATTTTCAATATTAAAGGCAGAGGCCCACGTAAAACAAAGAGGAGGACCTGCCCATGCTAATCATAAAACTCTCTGCATTTTAACCATTGAAAATGACACTCTCTCGCCTACGTTACGTCATGGACAGGTCCTTTTTCATTTTCCTGGGCCTCTGCCTTTAAGTTCCCGAGGTTCTAAATTTCGAAATACAGTTCCATTAAAATACTTAGATTCTTTTCAGGTTAAAGGCAGAGGCCCACGAAAATGAAAAAGGACCTGTCCATAGCGTAGCGTAGGCGAGAGAGTGCCATTTTTAATGACGAAATTTAGAGAGTTTTATGATTAGCATGGACAGGTCCTCCTCTTTACTTTACGTGGGCCTCTGCCTTTAAATTGTCAAATCTGTCACGATTCTGAAATACATCCCTTTTGTATGATTTTTACACTATCGAACAGAGAAAGACAAGAGAGCGCGGAAAATAGAAAAACCCTCAGGATGGCATGTTGTTGAAAAGAAATTTTACTCAAAACTTCAGCCCCTTCTATTCAGGCTTCTTTTCTTGCCCCACAATTGTGATGATCCTAAATCAGTAGTTGATGATGAGATATTTTCATTTATCACAAATAGAGAAAAAAATAATTTTACGGTGTTCTTTTCTGTTAAACAGATCGTCAAATTGTGAAGGACGTTTTGCAAAAGGGATGCGATCCCTCACCTAGCGCAATGCAAAATTAATTTGGAGAAAAAAGTTTTTTCATACTGAATTGATAGGTTTCCATTTTAAGAGGGTATGGCGAAAACCTTGCATATAAAGAAAGGAGTCAAAATTTTAGGCCAGTTTCTTTTTAAATGCAGCGCAATTAGTGCCCTCCGCTGATGCTCACTAGGCGGGGCAACGGCTTTTTCCATTTCAGCCCTGGGCAAGAGAGAGAAAACTAAGAAATCCTCTATTTCTTTTGAAACCTCACATGAAGAAAACATTTTACTGTTTTCAGTCGAATGTCTCTTCTCTGTGGGATTCCTCTCTCTAAAAAGTTGTCTCTTACGCGATCAGCTGATCTCCCAACTGCAGTTTCATCCCTATCATTTGTTTTTCGGAAGCGGTGACTCCGTCTATAAATCACTGAATGTTGTGTCATATTTCCAAAAGAGGCCATCTGCCTCCTCCGTGACCCTCTCCGCCTCTTCCGCTCTCCCTCCCGCCTCCTCCTCTTTTCCTCCTCGTCCAAGGCGTCGTCGTCTTCCAAAAAACGACTCCTGGTGCCGCGTGGCAGCCGTTTGTCACGTAGCGCCAGTGGTTCCTTTCTGTTTTACACCAGCCGGCTTCCAATTAATGGAGCCGGCCGGTGAGCGGCCCGTCGCTCTTTCCGCCCCACTCAAACTATTATTCAAAATCGGAGTGCAGCTAACGGACAACAGGTGAGCCCTATTGACATAACAAGCCTCGAAAGATGGCAAAGCCAAGGACTTTTGTCTCCGTGGTGTTTTCTTTCACTTTCTTAAACAAATCTATCGGTTCACTCAAAGAGATTTCGAAACTTCTCGAGCAAATAACAACCCTCCTGAGATTCTCTTGATTTTGAAGTCAACCCTCTGAATCCATTCTTGATTATCCTTTCTGTTTCGTTTTATTTCCCTTCATTTGTTTGGAACCTGAAAAAATTATTTTGCGAATGCAAGAATTTAAAGAAATATGTGATGTTTTGAGAATAAGCGTTTCGTGCGTTATCAATTTTTTTGCATGCTCTCGTTTAAAAAAAGGCTTATGTCACGTGGTCTGCATTTCAGCGACGAGTTCTGAAGATACCTGGTTCCGATCAGTCTTTCTGTGCAGGCCATGGTTTAACAAGTTGAATTAGTCTAATTCTAATGTTTCCATAAATGCCGCCGAATTCTTGTAGCGATTCCAGATTTTCCCTATTTGCGTTTGATCTCACATTAGGGGTCTAGACATTTCATACGATGGTTCCTTGATAATTTTTGAAATGCACATAATGTTACAGAAATCAATAGATTTGAAGGGTTCGTCAGAAATTTTCAAAATGATATTGGTCTTGGCAAGCATTTTGCGCACAACCGTTGACTGGAGTGGTGTTCGGGAAAATAATTTCAATTGAAATGGCCCAATTTGCATACGGTTCATTTCCGATAAGAAAAGGCCTGACGGTCCCTTTAAGATATGACTGCCATTTATTTTTGGCATGTAACAGACCTGGGTTTGCTTAAAGGCACTCTATATCTCAATCTTAAATCTTAATAGCTTCGCCCACGTAAAACAAAGAGGAGGACCTGCCCATGCTAATCATAAAACTCTCTGAATTTCGTCATTAAAAATGGCACTCTCTCGCCTACGCTACGCTATGGACAGGTCCTTTTTCATTTTCGTGGGCCTCTGCCTTTAGGGCCCAACACCACAAGATTCAGATATTGCAATCAAGACAACATTTCTGGCATTTTATTTGCATACAAAACAGGAGAAACACAATTGCGATGGAAGTAATAGAGTCGGCCCGAGAATTGAAATGCGCCAAAAGAAACTGTAACAAATGAGAAATTTTTTCGTGATAAATAACCTGCACCTCCTCACTTATCATTTATCTCGCACATGGAGTTCTGATTTGACACACTTCATTTTCCATGCAATTCTACTTTCAAATTAAGTAGCGTGTTAACTGTTTTTGGAATATGTGTTGAAATGACAGAGATTTATAGAAGAACGCAACGTCAGAGAGAGAGAGAGAGAGAGAGAGGGAGAGAGAGTGATAGATACAGAGGTAAAGATATTTATGAACAGCTAGAGATACCAAGAAACAGTGTTGGTAGTAAGGTAGAGACACCAGAATGAAGACAACAGAGGCATTTGCACTACCAAAGGAACCCAAAGCGTTTTCGGTGGCTTTGCTCCTGATTGATTTCCCTCCGTCTTGTTTTCCAATCTCTGTGTTGCATGGTTCCCGTGAGAATCACAATTGTGCGATGTTTGAGAAATGGAACTCTGGCGTTTGATTGTCCAGATCGCCCCAGACAGTCGTTGTTTCCAGCCAGCTGTCACCAGTCGCCAATTACCTTCGGAAAATCTTCTGTTGTGAGGTGATTCATGAGGAATATTACTAAGCAGAGTCTCGGTCGAGCGTTTTCATCGGAAGACTGGCCTCCTTTTGTCGCCGACAAACAACTTTTGCTCCGCTCAAAGAACTCTGTTGTTTTCTCTCTTCTGCTTCGATTCCTACGCTGTATTCCCTCCTTTTGACACCAGAAAAGCATAAATGTGACGGATTTGACGCCTCCTCCCGCGGGGGCTCTCCTTCCGTTTTCCATGCAAAGAGACCTTCATTCTCTGCCCTTTTGACCAGTTGCTTCCAATTGCAACATCTCAATGACATTTGAAATGCCCTCTGTATTCTGTTTTTCGAATTACAGAAGAAGCCTGGGTAGCTGAAAACAAGCCGGAATGTTCCGCCACACGTCACCCATCTCGATTTTTCTTACAAAACAAGCTTTCTTTCAACGCGAATTCTGCCAAACGACTTGAAAATCTATTTTTCTCTCAAATATATTGAGGGGGAAAATGCAACACAGCATAGGGTGGATGTAAGGGGCCGTTTCTCATGACTATGACTTATATTAAAGTTCCGTAGAGATTCCTATCTAGACCTTTTTATGTATATAAAATATACCAAATAATGCACGAATAGGTTTCCATCATTCCCCCACAGAGTGGATTCGAACCGGGGACAGTTTCGTGTGAGAAATTCGTCAATGCCATCTGAGCTGTGTTTTTAACGTATTTTATTTCTTATATATTTAGCGGATCAACGTTTCTTCGTGCATTTTTTAACTGCAATTAGCACTGTGCTCTGTTCATTTCATAGGGTAAGAATAACTTTCTCTGCATCTCTCGGGGTCGGAGGCATCCTGTCTTAAACAAAATCTCGGCCCGGCCCGGTGAGATCCAATACGTGAAGCTAGATTTATCAATAGACCTACTCTGCAAAATTTTGAAAACAAAAAAGGATTAAAACAAAAGGCGGGCCTCGTTTATAGGGTGCGGGGTACGGCGAGATATTTACCTGGTTAGCAATAATTAACCGTCTTGCTTAGAGCGTTAAACGTTTGCGTTACCACCATTTGAATTTTACTCAAAAAGTACAATATACTGCGGTATACTATCTAAGCTTATATCCACTATGTGCGATGTTTCATTTTATAACTGCGATCTATCTAACAATGAGAGAAAAATAGATTTTGGGGTTCAAATACAAGTCTGAAAGAAACTTTAAAGTATTTCGTTCTTTGTTTCACGTGACGATTAGTTTGAAAAACATACGCGGTTCAAAATGTCCCATCTTCTATTTTCCGTACCACAATTGTGTAAATTCCCTCCTAACCATGTGACCGTATTCCGTTGGTGTTGTGGATGTCTGAGCCGTGGCTTCCGTCCAAGCCTCTCTGATTAAAGAAGCGAATTCCCCCGGATCCAAGCAGTTTCCCGCGTCTTCCTCCATCCGAGTGTTTTCCAAGGGTTATAATCCCCAGCCTAGCCTCTTCGACGCATCGAATTCTGCTCCTGTTTGCTCCGTTTTGTAATTTCTGCCGCAATATCCCTTTCATTCCGTTTCATTTTGCGTGTCGAGGGGCAATTTGTAACCTTCTCGGATTTCCTTCTCCGTTCATATTTGACGGCTATTTGAGCCACAAGGACAGACACAACGGACCCTTTAAGGCAGGGGGTCAAGGGGGGAAAATTCTCCTCCCCCGGCGCTTTGAATCCATTACAACAGAGTTCCAATAAATCAAATTAGGGACCGGATACAAACAGGAAAGATTACAGCAATTGCTACAAGGCGAGCAAGGAGACCACGACGTAAATAACGACGGTGGCCAAAAACTCACGAAAACATTACTAGAAATCACTTTTGTGGGATTTTTCAAAGAACATAATATAGTACGAGGTACTCGTTTTTTAAGGAGCTGAGTTTTGCAAATAGCGGGCACGCAGAGACTTTAAAAACAATACTTTGGAGCGGATGTGGTTTGATTTTCTTAAAAAATCAAAGTGCCAAGTTAGAACTGTTTCTTTTATTTTGCAAAACAAGATTGACTTTGATTTTTCTTATATACTTGTAAGAAAAGTACCTGGCGATCCTTCGAAAATGCTGCTTCGTCCTGTTCTCCTTCGCACAAGGGCTGAAACATTAGGAGCAGTTTTAGGAGCAACTGTGCGCAAATTTGATTGTATTATAAAAGGGAAAGTTAAACATATTTAAATGGGAGCAATCGTGTTTCTCGAACAGTTATGCTTATTCAAATGTACCTATTTCTACGGTTTCCCAGTGTTTCTAACTCTTTCTCTTCAATGTTTCTCTGCATCTCTCTCTCTCTCGTTCACTCTCTTTCTCAGATTCTCGTCCGTCCGTCTGCGTCGTCTCCCAAATGTCTCTCCGTATCTCACATTATAGGTTCGCAAAACAAAGCCAACAAAACTTCCTGTGCTGTGCTAGTGAAACATTCAATCCAACCATGTTTCCCCCATTAAATTGTGATATTTCCAGGGCGGATGGCCGTCAGATGAACGGCTGCAGTTCCCGTCGCCTGCAGTGGAGGGCTCGTCCGTGGGCATCGACGGCCAGTCCTCTCCCGGAGTGGTTGGTTATTTCTCCTCTTTTCAGACGGGTTGTGCAGAAACAGAGAAAACGAGGGACGCGGGGCAAACAACCTCCATTCCGACGCTCTTTTGGGTGAAAACTCCCGGTTTATCAATGTTTGTGCAGAGTGTGCTGCATATTCAACAGACGCCGACAAAATGATACAACCACGCTCTGAAGGCGCCTCTTTTGAAAAATGTCTCATTCCGAATTCTTTAAATTACATCACAAAATATTTTCTGCTTCGGGAGATTTCCATATAATGTTTTGTTTACAGGAATTTTGTTCCTTCGACAAATGAGACAATATCAATGTATCTCTCTCCCTCTTTTTCTATTTATCCTTCTATCTCTCTGTCTCTCTGTCTCTATCTCTTTTAAAAACTCTTTGTCTCACTCACTCTTCTCTCTCTAGTCTGCCGCTCTCCTCTCTCTTCTTTGTTTCTCTAAGACACGCTATAATTTTCTCCCTTTGAAGGGTGGGGACTCTTTCTCAATCTCTCTGTTGGTCTCAGCCACTTGGTGTCTCTCTCGCCCTCACTCACTCACTCTCTCTCTCTCTCGCTCGCTCGCTCGCTCGCTCTCTCTCTCTCTCTCTCTCTCTCTCTCTCTCTCCCACACAACACATACACTCTTTCTCTCGTTCTCTCTCTCTCGATAGTCAGTTTCTCTAGACAAGAATTTCTAAATGTCGCTATTAAACTCAACTTTTTCCACGTTTCCTGAGCCTTTCACCAAATCGTTTCTCCAAAAACCTCTTTTCTTCCAAATCTTCCGCCTCCGCATTCTGTAAATCATGAGTTTCCTACGAAAAGTCGTTTTCCGCGGCTTGCTTTAACCCGATCAGCGTCGTCGTGTCAACAAATGTCCCAGATCCTGCCCCCATCAGTCCCAGATCCCTACTTCCGTTCCCTTTCAAACCCACCACTTTAGCCCCCATTATTCCAAAGCAGGTGCTTTCCCGTGTTGGTTGGCCAGACGTCTCGGCGTGGTCCCTTTGGTAATCCCCGGGCCCATCTGGGACCATTGGGTCATTTAACCAGACGCCCTGGAATCGCAATCACACTGCGTGAGAGGCGCTCATATTGCCCGCCACGCCTAGTCCTCTGGAGGCTTCGACGGACACCTTCCTCCGAGGGTCGGCCGTCAGCTGGGTCTCATTAGGGGTAACAGTTTACACCGGAGCCTTTTACACTGCGATTCAAAACATACTTGCGCTTTTTACAAACATTTATGCAGCCTTCTGGTTTGAAACTGCCGTGCCGAAGATTCTTAAAGTTTATGAATTTACTGTTTCCGATGTAAATCAAGACAGGCATCCTTTTGAGCATGGATGAATTATGGACGCAAGCCCCTTTCAATTGAACAAAACGGGTTCTATTCTATGAAATTTTATTGTTCGATTTTTGAAAAAAAACAATTTTACAAAAATCTTTCCCATTTCACAAACGGAACAATAAACAATTCTAGTTCGAACTTCTGTTGTCGAGTGCAAAACTCATTCCAGTTGTACTTTCTGTCCTATAATTGCATATTGCACCTGTTTGTGTCTGCCCCAGTCTCCAAGTGTTCCCCCGCAGCCCTTCTCCACTTTTCTGTCCATTCGAGAGTCCTCCGAACGAATGACACCCGAATCACCCGACGCACACGACCAATCTCTGTTCTTTCTTCTCTTCCATCTCTTAGACAAGCCTCAAACAAAAGAACTGCACAGATTTTGACGCATTCGATAAGCGGAGGTTTGGATAAGATGAAGCAAAGCTGCAATAACGCAATATTTTAGAAACACAATTTGCAGACGGCTGGCAGGACTAGCGAAAATCTGCAGCAGCCAGTCTGATAAGATAATACCTGGATAATTCTGAAAACATTACCCATTTTGTGGAAAATATTCAATTTCTGCCCACATCATGTGCTGAAATTTGAAACGAGGAGCAAGGAGAATTCCGCATAATAGTGCATGCGCGCGGAGTCACCTTCTGTCCTCTCTTAGTAACTCTCTCTCTCTCTCTCTCTCTCTCTCTCTCTCTCTCTCTCTCTCTCTCTTTCTTTCTCTTTCCCTCTCTATCTCATTCTCTCTCTCTTCTTTTGTTCACATCCATCCTCTCCCAGTAGTAGAGTTGTACATCTTCTACGTCATGGTTTGCCCAGAATCGGAAATCGTGACAGCGTTCGTCGCAAACACGCTCTCCCAGAGCCCCTCCCAGTCCATCTCCTCCGGTTCATCCTTCCTGCCTCTCTCAATTATTATTTGTTTGTTTACATTGCAACTGCATTTTTCAAAACCTCTGCTCTCTCGCTCTTTTCTCCCTTCTCTTTCCCTCCAGACAAAACATTTGACCACCTGCGAGGCCGCAAAACGTTCAAACACCAATCGGTAGAAACAACAGAAATCGAGTGAGGGGGGAAGAGAGTGTCGATACAAACACTTTTCACCGCTTGGCCCTGTTTTTTATGAGTCATATTACTTGTAGAAAGTATGTTTAAAATGGGAACTGTCCTTTTTTTAGCTTGAAAGTCCCCCCGTTGAACCAGTGAAAATCTCAAACAGCCTCCTTAAAAATGCGTACACTGGAGGTAAACGGCAAGTTTTAGTAGCTAGAGCTGCCTTACGATTAGTGCGATTTGACGTACTTTTGCGCAGTCGTTAGAGATTAATTACCAGAAGACCAGTCTAACGTGACACCGATCACTCCTTCCGTACACTTTGGAAAACGAAAGTCCCCTTTAGCAAGATGAGCCTCTTGGAATCAGGTTTAGCTACGTTGCTCCAATTGGTTGTCACCACAGTTTCCATTCTGGCACTTTTTTGTGTCTTGTCCATATATAGGTTTTGAGAAACGCGCTTTGAATTCCTGTATTTGCCCTTTTCCGTTTTCACACTTTTCCGTTTTCACACAAAACCCTTGATTTTTGAAAATGTTCCGATTTTTCACAGATCCGGAAAATCGAAATTGGAGTTTGGTGCAGTATTGTATTTTCTGTCATAACCAGAAAAGTTTTTTCACTACTGCTTCTTGAAGCACGCATCCCATTGTGTTTGGAATTTGCTTTGTGTTGTGTTAGCAAAACCATCTAAATTTTCTCGGTATGTACCCTTTACATATAAGAGCAAAACTCGACCTTGAAGGGTCACGGAAATCGAAAATACCGCGTTTTTCAAACAAATAAAAAAACCTAACGATTGTGAGCAGCTAAAAGGCGAACCGATAGAGACCTCCTTTTTCCACATTGGTGATGAAAATTCAATGCTAAGTGAATCAAATTTAAGATATTCAGTAATGAACGGAGCTATTGCTCATTACCTCGATTCCCACGGCCTTCCATAGTCCATTCCCATGTTCGTCGCCTGATCGAACCAATCCTTTGAAGCGCTTCTGTTCAGAAATTCTTAGCAGCATTCTACAGCCAGCGCAGTCCTCCAGAGCATTCTAAACACACTACTGCTTTGCCAAACTTCCTTTTGACAAGTTTTCTTCTTTTCGATGCCCTGTCGACTCTAAATTACCGTCTGTTTTCGTTCAATCCGTCCTAATTCTCCGATTCACGAGACTAGCTGGTTCCAACTTTTACGAGTCTCGGCTGGCTGTAAAGAATGGTTCTTTGCACCTGCCTCCAAGACAGCCGGCTGTACCTAATTTCAAGCGCTGACCCTCGATTCTTGAGGTTCTCTCTCGTGATTGCTTGGAAATAACAGCCCTCACACGCCTATTAGGACAAATAACCACATTGCATTCCATAGAACACGACATTTCGAAAAGAGAGAGAGAGAGAGAGAGAGAGAGAGAGAGAGAGAGGAGAGAGACCTCTTTTGAATGAGGAACGAGGAAGGTCGTGGGAGAGGAAAATGACGACAAACACAATAGACAGAATTAGGCGTCACAGCAAAAAATGGCCTCGAGGACTGCCCAAATTCAATTTTCACTGGGGCGGCTGAAAACGACCAGCCGGCGCTTCCGCTGCACCTGCACGGGCCAGCGGAGGGCCGGAATTCCGCTTGGGACCTATTTCCTCGTGATGTTTTATTCCGGTGGTTTCGGAATTAGGCCCTTCGATCCTGGCGCAGAGTAATAAGAGATCGAGTTGTTGTGGCACTGGCGACACATCCTCATTTCACAGCTGCCACGAATTTTGCTCATTTCTCCTTTCTCTTTCTCTTCTCTCTCTCTGTTTTTCTCTCTCTTTCACTCTTTTACCTCATACCTCTCACCTCTCGCTTGTCATCGCTTACCTCAGTGTACCTCTGTACGTCTCGCGCTCTTTCTGTCATCGCTCTTTTCTTCTCCAGATTGTTTCTATTTTCTATACATCTGTTCTCACTCCCTCTCGTTTCTCTTTTTGCCTCCCTCTAGGGAGTACTGCAACTTTTTTTCAATTTTGAAACAGGTATTACGCCCGTTCCCCAAGCGCATAGTGGACCCTCTCTTTTCTCATTCCGTTCTGTTCTTCCTCACCGTGTATTCGATCTGTCCCCCTTTCTCCCATCTCTCCCTCTCTCTCTCCCTCTCTCTCTCTCTATCTCTCTATCTCTCTCTCTCTCTCTCTCTCTCTCTTTCTCTCTCTTTCTCTAATTCTCTCCGTGAGCGTTGTGGAGAGGCTGTCTCTTTTTCAGCTCCGTTATTGCTTTGGTTACTGCGGCAGTCACCTAAATCACCCTCATAATTTCTCTGCTAAGCTTCCCTCTCGCCTACTCTCACTTGTGGCCCTTATATATTTTCACGTGATTCACAATTACTTCTCAAATAGAAAATTTAATATTTCCATATTTAAATACCTTTTCCCTCTGCCACCCTCGCCCCTCTCCTTCGCTCTGCTCTCTCGCCTGCTCTCTTTTCTCTCTATTCTCTCGCCGTTACATTGTCACCCTTTCCCACGATCGCGTCGTCTCCTTTCCCACATTCCTTCCAATCGGCCGTCAATTCCTTTCCTTCCACTTCTTATGACACTGCTCCCGTGTCTCTTTCTCTAACTCTTCTCTCAAAAGAGGCGTCTTCAGAAGAGCTGGCGCCGACTAGCGACATGGCCTCCCGTCGGCACACGGTGTGGTTCGTGCCGGGATCCCGTCGGTGGGTGAGGGGCGGGGGTTGTTCCGGGGAAAAGCAGCGGAGGAATGGAGGTTGTTGTTGCGCTGCGTCTCTGCCCGCTCGTCAGACAACCAGAGTCGGCAGAATGCCGCGGCGCCGAGCCGGCGGCGGCGGATTCGCATTGTCTGGCCTCCGGCGCGAGCTGCATCTGCACAACCTGTTCGGTCGCCACACTAATCAGAATCTGCCGCAAAGCGCTACGTTCAGCGCCGAACCCGGCGCCCATCTGGCGCCCGCGCCTCACGCGCGCCGGGAGAGTTTCCTGTACCGGCCGACCGCCGACGACCGAGAGACACTGAGGCCGGTGAGCAGAGCGAGCTCCATCACCTCCTCCACAGAACAACACACGGGGTAGGTCTTTTGTCTTCTGAAACAAGCACTGTAGATACCATAACAGCCTCGGTCCTCATTGGACAAAAGAGGCGCGCCACAAAAACACGAGTCTTTGCTCCAAAGAGCAGATTTGTTTCAGTGATTTAAAAATCCTTTTATCTTTTATAAACCCGAATCATTAGCTTTTTCTTCTCCCTTTTATGTTCACAATTTGAAATATCATTCATTTTTTGGCTAAAAAATTTTTTTGCCCATTACATTTCAACTTCGTTTCGAAAAGTCAGCGTAACTATTATAATTTGAAAAATCGCACCGAAACCAGGAAAAATGAAAAATTGCAACAACTTTTTCTTTTCCAGTCTTTTCCATTTTTTGAAAACTCTAGAAATTTCAATTTTGGTCTATACCACCAAAGTTTTCATTTTTTTATTCATAGCTGGATTATTGGAGTTCTCGAAATATTAAAATTTTACCATTATTGAAAGTTCAATTGCTATCGTTTACTTACAATTTTTAAAGATTATCCATGATTTTGAACAATTCACAATTGTATTTAAAAGATTTTTCCGAAGAAATCAGAAAAGTCATGAAGTTCGGTTAAACTATTTGAATAGTTTGCCGATATGTTCATAAGTTTCAATTATGAACTCATTTTTGGTGCATCAGTTTTTTACCATTAACCTCTCCGTTTTTGGATGTTCTAAAACATAGACCTTATAAAAACATGAAAGCATTTTCCGTGAACAAGCCAGATATTTTTGAGTCACTCTGAAACCTATGAATAATGTTAGCACCACAAGGTGTCAAATTTCCTGAGCTCAGCTGACCGAAGTCGCGAATGTTCACATAGCTTAGAGTGACCCTGCTAAAGTGACCTTGCTTGCGTGCGTGCGATTGAAAATCTCTTTTCGGCTCGGCCCTTGGGCCTTATGGTCCTTGCGCGTCGGATCGATGGAACCCTGTGCGGACGGCGGTAATTCGACCACTCTTCCGACGTCAATTATGACGAGGCCTCGAAAGAAACCGCGAGTTGAACGGCCGCGCGGGGTCGCATCGATTCTAAACATATTTCGAAGCGGCGCTGGAAGCCGAAAAGCAGAGGGCAGCCACCGGAAACACTCGACAAACAGGGGAAGGGCACTTGCACACAGAAGTCATCCAGTTTAGCTGTTGGAAGGGTTTAAGCCAATCTTATCAAATATATATTGCAATTTTGACCTATTTTCCAACGACGAGAATTTCAAGAGAACATTTTAGTCATAATTTCTTTGAAAATAGAAACCCCTTGCATTCCTTATAAGAAAATGGTTCCGTCAACAGTCTAACGCACTTTTGCGGACTTGGCGCAATTACATGTATGTCAATCGCAAACAATTTAATCATGAATGGGTGCAATTCATTTTTTACCTTTACATGGGAGTCCAGTCAACATCAACTGAATCAGCCACGAGAAATTGTCTACGCGGGCCATCGCGGCGGGACCCAATACGCAAACTTATTCGTCGAAAACGAACTATGTGTGAACGCGTTTTATCCCATTTGTCCCCCTCTTGCTAAAAACATTTCATTGGCATTCTTTTTGAAAAGTGCCTGGCTCATTTATAGGCATCACATGCGCTTTGTCTCTACGTCACTTTTGACGAAAATGCAAAATACACCCGTTTCTCTTAAAAACGAAGTAGTTTTCATACATCATTTTATGTTTTCCTCCCATTCCGTCAGAAACAAAGGCATGATTCTTGCGTGAGTCAGTCACCTTCTTCCGCGGATTATCGTTAAAGTAATACGAAGGAAATCTTGAAAATAACTCTTCGACCGGGGATTCGGCCAATCGGAAATTCATGGTCCCGTGACGTAGGAAGGGAATGGCGCACGAAGGGAGGCTCACGCGAAGGGTAGGAGGGGAGTTTGAGAGGAGGAGGGGCTACTCTTTGTGACTTTTAAATCTTAACGCTCTTTAGAAAACGGGATTCAGACAAGGAAAGGTGAAACTAAAAACCAAAAGTGCCCCAAAAGAACCAAATTCTGTCCGTCTTCTTTGCGGACAGGCAATTTATGCCAATAAAAGATGACAAGAATAATTAAATGTACATTTATATTATTTTAGGCTTACATCTTAAAGGATACAGTGTTTCGCCCTAAGTTTTGCTTCCCTATGAAGGGACTCTTCGCTAAAATCATCAAACAAGTTCTGAAAAAGGCGGATTAAAGGGACCATCAGGGGCCTTTTCTGACTGAAAATGAGCCGTATGGAAATTTTGTCATTTCAATTAAAAAGATTTTCCCGAACACCGCTCCAACCAACGGTTGTTCCCCAAGTTGTTGCCAAGTCTTCATTAGATGCTGAAAAGACCCCTGACGAGCCCTTTAAGCTGTTAAAAAAATTCATTCGGTTGTCAATTTGCTGTAGTTCGACCCTAAAAAATGTGAAAGTAATTTCACAATCGATAATCAGGACAATCCAAACTTTACCAAAATATCGCAAACCAATGCCAAAAATTTAATTGCCCTAAATGCAACAAAAAATGCCCATTTTGAACAAATTTCACAGCTATTTTGATGATTTCAAAAGTGTTGACTACCAAAGCCATGCATAAAAGAAAACCGAAAAAATTCCCTTGTTTCATCTTTTTTACCATTCCTCTAATTATTCGGTTTTTGTGTTTCTAGACAAACTCTTCCGTTTCTTGTGCCACGTGAGAACACGTGTTGTTGTAACCGAATCCCTTGTGCAGGCGCAGAGGTGGCTGGAGTGACACCCGTCCCTCCCCGTATCTACCGTACTCTTGGTTCGTCCTTGTTTCTTGTTTCCTAAGGTCTTCTGTTCTTTCTTTGGTCAAGTTGCACTCGTTCTGTCATTCGGCCGTCGTAGTTGGCACCTGGCCAGTGTCTACCGTATCTGTCACCTGTTGTGTCGTTCCGATGTCCGTCTCCTTTGACGAACACCCTCCGTCCAGATACCTGTCCTTCCCATAAAAACACCCTTTTGTTTAAAAACTCCATTTCATGGAAAACACCCTTTGAAAGGAAACTAAAAACCGATCTGGGTGGTATTTTCGTGTTGGCACCATCACGTGCCATCTGTCATCACGTGGCTCTTGGAAGACGAAGGTGCCAGTCGATCGCTGCCAGCCGGCTGTCATCAGACGCACATTTCCTCCTGTCTCCGGTGCCAGTGACGTCACTCTTTGCTTTATGATGTGCGTCGAAAGGCCGTGACAGCCGCCCCACCTGCATCTCAGACTGGCGCCAGCCGAGTACGCAAAGCCAGTTGGTAGGGGAGCTTCCTGGTGGAAGAATGGCAGAGACACTCACGTGATACTGTAACATCAGGGGAAAGATCTTTTATAGAAGTATCGGTTCACCACAAAGTGATCTGCTGAACTTTGAGTGTCAGCGAGTTTACGCAAATTTTAACGGCAGCTTCATCAAACTCTTCATAGGGTGGCGTTTTCTGAATCATCAACATTTCTTGGAAATGTGGGCTCAGGGAGTTTTTTGGCCTATGCATAATTAGAGAAAAAACTGTGAATTAGAGTAAGAGAGATGTGTGAATTACCCATAGAGCGTGTTTGAACACGGCCTATTCAATGGGTAACTCGGATTAAAAAGGGTACCGGATAAACTGCGCCCCTTTCCCAGAATCTGATAGTCATCCAATCTGTGAGTGAGCTCCTGCCGAACAATCACAGAACCATTCGTGGCGAGACCTACCAAGTTTAGTAAAATAAGGTTGTTATTCCCCAAGCGGGCTTTCTTTAGAATCTCCGCAATTTATGTTTAGCAAAAAACTGGCATGGGCACATTGCCATCAGCCAGAACAAAGTGTTATAGGTTGCCTTGGTCCCGCCACGAATAAAGTGTATAGTAATAAAGTTGCAAAGTGTCCATTCAACGAATTGTAATGAATACGCGGGATTTCAGCGCTTATCGCGGCGCTTTCTCTTTGTCCAAACGCAGAAAACGGGCCGATGCTTGACAAACTTCCAGTTCTGTTTTTGAAGCTACCCGAATTACCAATTGTAAAGGCCGTGACTTGAAACCTCGCGGATTCAGTATTCCGGGCAAAGACTTTATCATATTGAAGCAAAAACGGAGGCTGATATTTTTGTCTTACGTATAACCGCCTCACATTAAAAAATCTAGTTAAAAATATTCTGGTGCCATTCTATTCTTCCCCGGACACCCCTTAAAAGACTCGTCGTGGCTGACGCACCGTGTCGTCGTCGCCACGTGTCGCCATCTAAATTGCAATCTGGCGATGGTTGTGCTTGTCTTTCAATGTCCTTCCTCCGCCAGCAGACGTGTCCCGCCGCTCTCTTAAAGGACTGTCCCGTGCGTCGTAAGCACACGGGCTCCTTCCTCGTCCGCTCCCATAGCATCAGGTGCGCCTTTGTGCCTCGGGCGCCGTTTTCATTCTCTTTTTGTGGTCGTGAATCACACGCACAATGATTCAATGCCTACGGGACGCAAGCGGTAATTGTGGGAGGAAAACATGCACGGAACCTTTTGACACGGCCTTTCTATGAAACTTCCAAGGGAAATGTGTAGGTCATTATAACGCATTGGACAACTTTGAAATTATTTTAGAGAACACCCTTTTTTATTTTATAAATTGTCTACCACTATTGATTAACCCTAATCATAGGGTACAGCTGGCATAGCCAACTTTTTAAGACAAGTTAAACATTCATCCGTTTATGACTTTAAAAAAGTAGGATCCGTTCTATATTTTCAATGGACGGAATTCAAAGGTTCGCAAATGCAGGTCGATCACGGTAGTTTAGCAAAGGAATTCAACCGCAACAATGTTTTACTTAGGGACCGCAGACCATAATTTAAAAATTGTTTTCCCGCTTTTTAGTGTCAATTTTCCATCAGATAATACTCTAACTTAAACTTTTTCTTTTAACACTTTGAAATTTCATTCACAACGAAGCGAGATATCTCGCTTTGAATGGCCAAAATTTTGTTTCGTTTCTGCATTAGAGCCATGATTGGGATGGGCCTGTCTGGCGAGGGCACAGTTTCTGCTAAACAACGGACACAAAGTGGCTTGATTGTAAAATCACTGTTTTTGAGAAATTTTGACATTATTCACGTATTGCAGAGATTTTTCATATTTTTCTCGTATTTATGAAACCAGAATCACCTCGAACATGATAAAAATACACGTTTAAATGGCCTCGGGCAAAATACGGCCATTGACAATGGAGCGCGCTTTTGGCAGTGGAGCGCGAAAGTTGTCCGTAAAAAGATTAAAATTCCATTTTTAAATAAA
Organism: Oscheius myriophilus; assembly: GCA_964057215.1. Taxonomy (NCBI): domain Eukaryota; kingdom Metazoa; phylum Nematoda; class Chromadorea; order Rhabditida; family Rhabditidae; genus Oscheius; species Oscheius myriophilus. The sequence goes on along the minus strand of OZ059903.1, from coordinate 13,831,244 downwards.
GATTGTGAACGATGGGGAGGATGGAAATTGCGTTTTTTATTCTTAAAATATAGAAAAATACTTAATTTGTCCAAATAATTTCGTCTCTGAAGTGTTCCGCACTTGGTTTGTTTGTATTTCGGCGGGAACTGAAATCTTGCAAAAAGTGATACTTAGTAAAACTCTATTTATTTCAACTTTCTTGTTTACCCGCTTGTTTTGGTTATTTAGTCTGAAGGGAAACAGTATTTAGAAGGTTTCTAAAGGGATTTTAGGTACTTAACTGCTACCCCTGACGAAATATAGGCCGCCAAAGATGGAATATCGCGACAACTTTTTTCGGGGAGAATGGATTTTTGATTTTATTGTCTTATTTTGTGTAACATGTAGTACTGAGCATAATAGTCAAGATCAATTGACTGCTCCCGACCTGACTTGGAAATTATGGCCTTAAAACGAAGAAAAAAGCGTTTTTCTGCTCAATAGTGATGGAATTTGGTGTTTTAACCTGATCCATCGTTTTTGTCGTGAGTATTCCGTTTTTAACATAGAGGATTTCATAAAAATACGCGCGCAGGCCATTCAACCCATGTTTTCTTAGCAATTCGGGCTGCCTGCGCGGAGGCCGCCTTTGCGGTCCCTAGTTTTACTCCACAAATTTCCAAAGGTCCCTCTAAGGCTTGGGAAGTGAATTCGGCCGAAGGCACTAACTAAGCCTCCCTGGGTTATTGCCTGGATTGGTAATTTATTGCCTTTGTGCGCATGGCTGGAAATACCCATACGAGCAATTTGCTCAAAGTGGTGTTTTATGTATTCTTTCTGCTTAAAAATAAACGCAAGCGCATATCTCATCCAGTAAAACAATTATCTCGCTTTGAAAAATCCACACATGCTGATGCAAGCCCAATTGTCAGCAGAAATTTCGAAGGAACTCACCTGACTTGGGGGATCAAGGCCTTTGGATGGACCGTCGCTCTGCTTTGCTTTCTTATCGTTCCCCCGTCGCCATGTTGCACGTAGCTGCAAAGGGACAAATGTCTTTGTGACGACTTCCGGCCGCGCAGCGACGAGTTCTTTGGACAAACCAGCGAAATACGGAGTGTTTGCGTCTGCGATAAACCATAGCCCAATTTGCAATCACATTCAGTGGTTCAAGTAGAGTTTAGTACAATTTTCTGAATCAGAAGCGCTAATTCAACGTTTTACTCAGATCGTTCAACGGTCATTATTCTTAAACATTCTTGGAACATGTGTATTTACAACCTTTTTGCAAACTCTATGTACCCTTATCGGGGTGAAGCATTCCCTGAGCCCCTCCAGCCTTGCCTGGCGTCCCTTCGTCTGCTTCTGCCTTGATCTCCTTCTTCGCGCGGGCGTCGCTTCCGGTAGTCCCCGTCCATCCATCTTCCTTCGTGCCATGTCCGATCCCCGTGCTGTCTCTGTCGTCCCACCCGCCGCCCAGGGCAACCACAGGTCTCCTAATCGGGTTTAGGCGCATCGTTAATCATTCAGAAACTATTAGTTCTTTTCAAGGGCCGTGTTCTTTTTTGATTGTAAACTTTAAACGGACATGCCTCGTTGGGCAAATCGCATCCTTTTGGCGTCTTTCTCTCTTCACCTCTTTATTCAGAGTACTCCCTCGTTGGCACCCGGTAGATCAGGGGTCACATCTGCGGAATTAAATGGCTTAATTCATTAAAGCTTAGTTTTTGTCAGAAACTTTCAAGGCATAACAGTCGTTTTGGTCAGTGATATTATTTCAAAAGTTACATATAAAATATTAGCAGCAAACACAATGTAGAATATTTTATTACTTTTCTATCTATTTGAGCAAATACCTTTTTAATTGACCAAATACAAAAACCAATGCCTTCGCTTGCTTCACAATCAGATCCTTCGCCACCTCTCCTTTGGATCCACTGGGTGTTCGTGGGAAATGAACCGAGAAATTCGAATTTCCCCCGCGAGATAAATGTATAATGAGTGGCTCGTTAGGCGGATGTTCCGTGTGGACTTTTCTGTCTGCTGACAGCCGAAGAAAAGACCTCCCAGCTTATTCTGAAAGATGTCCTTTTCCTTTGCTTTTTTTGTTTACAATTGCTGGAAATTCGTCACATTTTGGAGTTGTTCACACAAAGCTTGTCAGCAATATTAGTGACGTAGAAACTGTTTTCACCCTGCTTCAGCCGGCTGGCAGCAGCAGGACAACTGGGCAGCCGGCTGGCAGGTAGTACTCTGAGATGAAACCGAATCCGCCTTTGTTGACTTTCATAGCTGCGATATGCGGCCGGCAAAGGAAACTTGCGAAGGAGGAAGAAACCTCGAAAGGAGCACTACGGTCGAAGAGTTTTTGAAAAAATGACTACCTGGAATATTTTAAAATTGGACATTAGATGTCTGGAAAATTGCACCCTTCTAACTGAAATGATTCCTTCTCTGGTAATTCCGAAAATATATTCTTTTCATTAACAAATAGCGTGCAAAAATGTTAAAAGTATCACGTTGGTTCCATAATATGGAGTTCTCTGTGAAATTATAGACGGGCAGAAGTTTTAACAATTCTTCCGATTTCATGGTCAAACCGCCACTTACATAGCCTAACTTTCGTACTTTTGCCATATTTCCCAACAGGTCCCCCGACCTTTAATAATTCGATTCCCCGTCTATAATGAATTTTGCGTAGCGTGAGTGAACTTCTGTTCGCTGTTTAGTAAATTGCACGTGGAACCCAAAAGGGGAGGAGCGGGGGCGTGGCCAGTCCGCGGCTGCCGTCGTCCCGACGGGTCCCCCTCAGCCATGGGCAGCCGGAAACTCGGCTTTGCCGGATTCAGGTAGAAATCGTTTTCCAATCGATATAACCAATCGATAGACTACCAAAACATATCGATTGATTTCAGACACGGCGATGATTTGATCGTGACGCCGTTCGCCCAGATTCTCGCTTCTCTCAGGAATGTACGGGCTAGCCTTATTTCAGTCACTAATCTACCGGTGAGTTTTGTTTTCATTACTTAATTAAATCTGTAATTTTATCTCTTGACTTGTTTTTTTATCACTTTATTCTTTGCAAAAAAAAATTTCATGCATTTTTTCTCATCATGCCAATGTTTTGCGTTGGTGAAAGAGTTTTGTGAGGTATATAGAAAACTTATGCAATGTACCCAGCCCACTTGGACAAAAATTTGGCAAATAATAGATAAATAGTGCTTTTTCAAATAACAAAGGCCTTTTTCTTAAACAAAATACCATTTTCCAGCGCTTATAAAAATCTTTAGCTGAAAATACGAATCTTATAGTTGATATCTTTCTATCTTAAATGTTTTAATAATTGTTTATCGATTGAAAAATAAAATTCAATCCAAACTTTGCCGCTAATTGTTTTAATTTCAACCAGATATTCCGTGAAACTGAGTTTTCCCCCTTCCAGAGTTTGTTTTTGTCTTTTCGGCTTCCGTTCCCAAGCTGCATACAAAACGAAAACAACAAGTTTTGTAGCGAATCCTAATCATTGAGCCATAAAAGGAGGCATTCTCCATTGAATCGTAAAAGAATTGTAAAGAAAGAATTAAGTAAACCGGAATTTCGCTGTTGACCCTTGGCCAATCGATAAGTATCCGTGTGATGCATACTCGAGTAAACAGCCGGCTAACTCTAACTATTTTTGCTGCGGGACCCAATCCGAGTTAAGGAAGAGACTGGCCGTCGTTTATTTGTTTATCTCAGTTTGGATTAGCCGGGTTCCCTCTGCAAATTGCCCATTTTGCATGGATTTGTCGATGAAACCATAAAAGGCAGGTAGCTCTTGGAATCCTTTCTCATAGTTTCAATCGCTGTTTTTATTCTTATGTATTCATCGGCGCAGCTGTCGTGGAAACGAGATTACGGCTCCTGAAGAGAGTCAACGCAATGGGCGAACAGGCGCAAATCGAGTCACGGACTCGGTCGATTCACCACAGAAATGGGCCACAATGAGGAAAGTGCACATTCCGCTCACAGAAACAAAGCTAAACATGTTTCTAGTTATTTAACGGAGTTGAATCTTGTATGGCAATTTTTAAAATCATGCTGATTTTCGAAACGCAACTTCAAAGCTTTACATTGTTGTGTTTGGCTTCGTTTTTCTCCCACGTAAATCCCAAAACGCGGAAGACCCATTGTCGAAAATTTTGTGTCGAACAAACCGTTTCGTTTTGAAAATATATTTGGAAAGTTTCTTAACCAAATTTGACTCTTTATCAATTTTTCTTATATTCAACACAAACAATGGTAGAGCACTGGTACGTGTAAAGTTCAGTTTCCCTACTTTCCCAAAAGTCGTTTTATTTTTCTAATAATTAGTAGCTTTTTTATTCTGAGAAGTAGTAAATTTGGAGGATAGTTGATTTTCAAAATTTAGTAATTGTTGCCAAATTTTACCGAAGACCCAAGATTACCATTGATTTTCAGCAATCGGAAGACAGTCGCCATGCCTCCCGCACTGCGAAACGACCGCCGTTGCACAACGTGCCATTGCCCGAAGCGGTGACGCAATGCGCAGCCGACACTCTGGGTGGGTTCCAGGGAATTCGATTTCTGGCGATTCTCGGGTTTCTTCCTCTTTGCCACGATTCAACGTTTGTTTTCGAGAACGGCTGCAATGTTTTTTGATGCGATCGTTGCATTTCCGGCCAAGGGTTTCAGTTGGAGGGGACGAAGGGACAGTGCGGAAAACGAAGAAAAGACAATTCACTAGGAGAACAGAGGTCATTGGAGTCAAAAATAATATAAAGGCACAGGTTTTTTCAATTCACAAAAAAACGCGCGATGTGTTCCATTTAGCCAGAAAATCTTTCCTTAAAGGCAGAGGCCCACGTAAAATGAAGAGGGGGACCTGTCCATGCTAATCGTAAAACACATTCTCTCGCCTACGTTACGTCATGGACAGGTCCTTTTTCATTTTCCTGGGCCTCTGCCTTTAAATTTGGAAAAGTTTTATTTGGAAAAATTAGGAAGAGGCGTGCCCGGATTCATTAAAAGTGATTCACTGCTAAAGAAAATCCTTTAGTAGTCAATTTTTTGCAAGATTTTAGACTTCTGAAAACCCATTACATTTTTTTGTGAAAACGCATTTATTGACTACAAGTAACACGTGCTACAGGTTATTTGCGAATTTGCCAAAGTTGAGGTAGGAAACGGATCAACTCGGAATATATAGCAAAAATGTATATAACACTGAATTCACAGGATATACCTTTGTAAAGTACAATTTTTATATTTAGAAACATTCAAGAAAAAAAGTATAACAATCTATTTTCTAGAGGAATTGGACTGGTGTTTGGACCAGCTGGAGACGATCCAGACGCATCGTTCGGTGTCCGAGATGGCTTCATCCAAGGTTAGTACTCTTTTTCTTGCTCTCTTCATTCCTTTTCCGCTTCAAATTCCTTCGATTCCAATTCAATTATCCGTGCTTCCTTTTGTGCAGTGCTCCATCCGAAACGAGCATCATTAGGCCTTTCGTGGTCAACAAAGTCAGGGGACAAAGGGAAAGCCCGCCAATTCATAAACCGCCGTCTTATTGATCATCGGCCGTTTTGCAATTTGTTTTTACATTTTGTTTTCATAACCGCTCTCTCTTACTCTCTTACTATTAGTCTTCTCGTCACGCATTGCCGCGAGACGGCCAAAACAGCCGAGTTTTTTCGGAGGCAAAGGGCACTTGAGGGAGGGTGGGAAGAGAGGGAAAAAGAGAAAGAGCTCTGTCAATAGGGACTAAGATAATAACTGAAATTTGAAAAGAACAAAGACTTCTTCTGGCCTATTGATCTTCCAGAGATCGCGTTTCTAATCCTCGACATCTGAGACTCATGAACCACGAAGTCTCAATTGCAATCATTTGTTTTTCATTTAGGAAGCGATTTTTCTAGGGATGATTTGGCGAAATTCAAGCTCAAACTTGCTCAGAAACACGTAATTGGCTTACAAACACTATGTATTTTGAAGTTTTTACGCCATTCTGTTCTTTTTGGTCCGGGTTGCGGTTTGAGCTCAAATAACGCCTGCGACGGGGATATTCGTTTTCAAATAATATTTTTGGTTAGTGACAATTTTCTATTTCAAGACTTGGGCCAATAGTTTATTGAAAAGCATTTGCACCATTTTGGTTGTATTGCTAAAAAAAAATCTGTACAAAATCATTCCTTATAGGGACCATTAGGGTTCTTTCCAAATCCTAGGCTAATCGTATGCTAATCAGGCTCTCTGTGAAAAGTCGTTGTTTGAAGTGACGTCGGAGAATTTTTAAAAGTTTAATTGGGGAAATTAGCATACGGTTCACAATTTCAAAAAAGCCCCTGACGGTCCCTTTAAAGGCAGAGGCCCACGAAAATGAAAATGGACCTGTCCATGACGTAGCGTAGGCGTGCCATTTTCAATGGTGAAATGCAGAGAGTTTTACGATTAGCATGGACAGGTCCCCCTCTTCATTTTACGTGGGCCTCTGCCTTTAAAGGCAGTGTGTCCCCAAAATTCGACCTTCTCAGAATTGAAAACTAATCGTTTGCAAAATTAGACCTTCCGAAGACGATGTCAAAAATGTGTTTTCATTGCTTATATTTGTCTCCTCAAAGTTTTCCCGCAAAATTTTTGAACAGAAATTAGCATGAATGTTTGTGGTAAGTATTTGAAAACGACAAAAAACTGTCTATCTGACGGAAGCACTTGACTTCTTATTTTGCATCAATGTCCTCGTATTTCTGCCCTTTGGAATACTTTTTATCTTCTTTTCTTCCCATCGTCTGGCTCTGATTCACCAGTGGAGCCATGGGAAAGGCGCTTATTGTTAGTGTTTCCTGTTGTTGCCTTGGGTGGTTTTTGGTGATAGAAGGGTATCGCCGACAAAGAAAAAATGTTTCTTTCCAAAAGAGAAAGAATGTCTCCAGAAAGTCTCTTCCGTCGGGGATTGAAATCTTCAAAGTGCGATTCGACCTTTGCGTAGGTGCAAAGATGAGACTGCGCCCTATCATTTGGCGTGTGATCGGCGGATCAGACACTTGCAGAAAACTCGGCCGATGCTTCCATTTTCTTCCATTTCAGGCATTGCTTTTTAATGTTTACTACGCCGTATACAAATTCCCATTTGAAAAAAAGAGCTGTCGGCTATTTTGCCTTATCCTATAAACGATCTCGTTTTGAATTTTGTCTCTAGCAAAACACGCTTGATAATGACTAAAAAACATTTGTTAAAACTTTTATAACGATTTTCCCGAATCAAAATCTCTTTATTTTAAGAGCCTTTTTGATATATCAATTTAGAAAACTAACAGAATAAATTGCAAGGTTACTACCGTTTTGTGAGAAATAGGCAGGGACGAACGAGAAAAATGATTTTTCGGTATTCACAACATGTGCGTATATACAACTATTCTCCAGATATTGAAAGAACTCTTTTCTTCGAAACCAAAATCAACTTCATGAGGGCATGAAGTTTTGCGAAACTATGTTTGAAGAGTGCGCCGATCTGGCAAATCCCCTTCCCTCAGATTTACAGGCAAATCTATATTTTTTTTTCAAACTTTTAATGAAAAATAATTTTTAAAAGAACATTCCTTTGTTGTATAATAGGTTTCGCTTCAGAAAGTATGACAGTCAGAACTTTTTCTAAACTGCTGATTGAAGCTATGTTTGAATAAATTTACACCAAAAGTGGAGAAAACTTCGAATCCTTTGCTTCTCAACAGTAGCAATACAGTGGAAAGGCCATTACCTTAAAACTGCCACCTTGCTTCATCGCTTCGCCCGAAGGCCTCGAGGTGTCGCGCTCCTTCGCTTCCGGCAGCTGACACGTTGATGGATCAGTTCTTTGATTGGATTTGCAACGCGCAGACTGCCAGATCTGTACGCCACGGGCCGTTCCTCCCGACCACCGACTAAATACTTCCTTTTGTAAACAAATTTCCCGTTTTTATGTCTGAAAACCTCCTATTTTTTACCTTTTTTTGTAAAAAAAAATTTCATCAAATTGGTCAAAAAATTACGAGTCATTTCTTGGGGAAAATATACAACAAAAAGTTGACGTTCTTAAACGAACGTCTTGTAATACATACTCGTTTTGTGTGTCCACGAAAGGTAAAGTACTTCCGCTCTAAATAGTGTAATAAACAAAGTTTCCAGCCGTAAAAGTCAAAGAAAGTGATAGTTGGCCTTCTGCGAATGTTTTTCTACTAAAACAACATGAATCACTTCCTTTCCCGCTGCAGAAATTCACGTGAAACCAGTTTTTGCAAAGGGAACGCGTTTTTGTGGGCGTGGTCTGGTGTTTGTTGAAGTGTTGCCCTTTCCACGTGACCCTTCCAGTCACATGAAGCTTCTCGTATTTCGTCTTCTATTTCATCTGGCTATCCTTGCGATCTCTCGATCCATGGCGTATCTTTTCAGTTCCGGAAGATGCTCAATAAGGAACTCACGCACTTTGCCGAGTCTTCCAAGTCGGGTACTCAGGTCTCCAAATTCTTAATAACCACCTACATGGATAAGGAGGACGACGAACCGGCGATTGAGATTGAGGTGCCGGGAGAGGTGGGTTACGGTAGTTGCTTCAAAAGCACAAGTCATTCAGAGTCCTTCGACGTCAACACCTCAACTGCCAATGGGGCTGCTGAAAAAGGCACAGACGGCAGCGATGAACCGCATTTCGGGTGTGCGGAAGTTGCGAGCCCATTCGCACGAGGGACATCTTCCGGAGTACGGGGTGAACTGCGCCAAGGAGGTGGCAGTGTACATGCAGAGGGTCAACGACTGGGGTCCCGACGTGTTCAAGATTGACGAATTGTCCAAGGGACACTCGCTGACCGTCGTCACGTACTCACTCTTCAGGGAACGAGGCCTCATCAAGGTTTGTGAAAATGAATCGATTATCGAATGTTTTCCCAGAATTAGACAGAGTGAACCCATTTTGGATTCCCTGAAATTATTCATTATATACCCAGGGTTGTTTGAGAAATTGGTCAAATCAGTTTTCGTCACGTTCTCACTCAAAATGTGCTTAAAACGCCTATCGATGTTCGCAAAATCGCACCTCAAACACGTTCGACACATAGAATTTCAAAAAAAAAGCGCAGGGGCTAGTTGTGCGAAATATTAAGGCTCACGTGAAAGAAGTTTATAAGCCCAGCAATTTATAAGACCCAGCAAGTGCTGGGTCTTATAAATGCTTAAATTCTGGATCAACATAAATGTCATTTTTAAAGCAATTCTATCAACGTCCCTTTTTTCAGGCCTTTGAGATCCCCTCCTCGGTTCTGGTGACCTACCTGTTGAATCTGGAACACCACTACAGGTCGAACCCCTACCACAACCACATCCATGCCGCCGATGTTGCTCAATCCATGCATGTTTTGCTCACCTCACCTGTGCTCAGTGTAAGTCACAGTCCTTTAAACTTTATACATAAGTAATTTTTAAGGATGTATTTTCTGATTTGGAAATTATGGCTGCTATTTTTGCTGGAGCCATTCACGACGTAGACCACCCAGGGTTTACTAATCAATACCTCATTAACTCAAGTTGGTTTTCTTTCTTTTTTTGTAATGGGCATTGAAGAAACAATGCGAAACGATACTTTTCAGATAACGAGCTTGCAATTATGTACAACGACGAGTCAGTTCTGGAGCAGCATCATTTGGCAGTGGCCTTCAAATTGCTGCAGGTGGGCGGTGTTAAGGCCTTAGTGACCTTGTTCTTCAGGACTCTAACTGCGACTTCTTGGTCGGTCTGAGCAGGAAACAACGGTTGCAGTTCCGCAAGATCGTCATCGACATGGTCAGTCGGCGGAAACGATCCGTCATTCGACCCGTTCTTTGTGCGGCCGCTAGCTTTCGAAGCAGCCAGTGCACTTCGAGAGCAAAATTAACGGGGACTGGCCAATTACCATAACACATAAATATCTGAATCTTTTTGCTGGCGTTTACAAAGTTTTCTGCACTTTTAAAAGTAAAGTCTGACGTTTCTAGATTTATTACAGTCAATGGCTTTAACCAATTCTTGTTATGGAGGGATAGTTAGAAGTTTATTGTTAGAAATTCAAATTGTCAACCTCCATAATAGCTTCAAGACAAGGTCAATGAAAAATATTTATTATCTGCAAATTTGATTTGGCAACAGTCGTACAAAAGAGGAAATTTCAATTTTAAACCCCAAAAAGATCAGCTTATTAAAAATTAACAATTGACATTTGTCGCTGAACAAGGTCAATGAAAAATTTTACTTCAACGTTAAGAAAACTTTTACTGTAAAGTGCTCATTACTAAAGCCTTGCGTTTTATAAAATTATTTAAACATTTACATTTCATTGTTTAGACATTTTAATGTTAAAAACATATGCCACTTCAATTTAACAGTCCATTTTGCAGGTTCTGGCGACTGACATGTCAAAGCACATGTCATTATTAGCGGATCTAAAAACAATGGTGGAGGCGAAGAAGGTCGCTGGAAATAATGTTATCGTCCTCGACAAATACAACGATAAAATACAGGTCAGTTCAGAGTTTTACATTTATTTTTACTTTTATTTTGTAGGTGTTACAATCGATGATTCATCTGGCTGATTTGTCAAATCCCACGAAGCCAATTGATTTGTATCGGCAGTGGAATATGAGGATATTAGAAGAATATTGGAGACAGGGCGACAAAGAAAAGGACCTGGGACTGGAGGTCTCCCCCATGTGCGACAGGGGCAATGTCACCATCGAAAAGTCACAGGTACCGTGCAATATCATTCCTTTTACTTTCAAGAACCGCATTTTTAGACAAAGTAAATTTTCTTTTTTTTTTCTCAACTCTTTATTAGCACAAATGTTTTTCTAAGAGAGCAACATTTTTTATTCTGAACAGAAAACTTCCACTCAATTCTCCTTAAAGTAGAGTAAAGTACAATTTCCTCGTAGCAGGTTGGGTTTCCAAGCGGGAAACCACCGATTAAGCCCGGGGTTGAGGCTCTTTCCCCGGCGTGCCAATGTTTCTCCAGGCGTATTAATGGTTTTCTACTATCAATTGAAACCAATGTCAAAACTGGTCGATTTTCGGCATTTCATTTTTAGACGCTGTAAACGAGTTAAGTGGGTTTTGAAAATTTCATATAATTTTCACGAAACTAATCTATGTAATGCATTGAGAAGCATAAAGACAGGAAATTCGTATTTACTTCTGCTCCAAATGTTAAAAAGTACCTTTGGATTTTACAAAGAAAACTCAATCCTGAAATGATACATAGTGGGATTTATGTCATTTTTCGCTTAGAAAAAAGCTTTCATTTCCTTTAGTTTATTTTAAGATTGCTATTAACATTCTCCGTTTCAGGTGGGATTCATCGACTACATTGTGCATCCGTTGTACGAAACCTGGGCTGATCTTGTGTATCCGGACGCCCAGAATATCCTGGATCAGTTGGAAGAGAACCGGGAATGGTACCAGTCGAGGATACCGGATGAGCCGGACACGGCGCGCTCAGAACAGAACTCGTGACGTCACTTACGCCCTTAGACAGGTGCCAGACCCTGAATCAGGGCCGATAGATGCCTTCACCCTAGGTGCTTTTCGATTTTACATTACCCCTCCCCCCGCTCCCACGAGGCTTTAACACCCTTGCCATGGCACGGCCAGTTCCTGTGATGAAACGCAAGTATGCATAACTTCAAGCTTTAATTATTTCATCTATTCAAATTTGATTGGAGTTCTATCATAAAGATACTGTACACGTGTTGTTGGATGAAAACATCCGTCTCGGGAGGACGGAACACGAAGGAATAAAGCGCACAAGAATTTTCACGGGCTCTCTGTCTCCGCATTTCGGTGCCGCATTTCTGTCATTCTTCTCTTTCTCTTATTCTCTGTATTTCGGCCCTTCTTTCCCTCTCACTGTTTCTGTCTCTCTGCATCTTCTTTATATTTCCGTCGTTTTGTCTCTGTCTCTCCACATCTACTTCGGTCTCTCTAACCTCTGTCTCTCTGCTTATGTCTCTCTTTTCGTCTCACTGACAGTGTTTCTTTGTTCATATCTCTCTACCTATTTTTAGTGTTTTGGACCTCAGCTCTGTCTCTCCGCTTTCGCCTTTGTCTCTCTATCTTTGTTTTGCTTTTTTCTCTGGCCCTGCTTCTCTTTCCGTATTACTGGTTTCGTCTCTTTTATTTGTTTCGCTGCATTCGCATCTCCGCATATGCCTTTGTTTCTTTTTTTCTATTTCTCTTATACCCTCTCCCTCACTGTCTCTCAATCCGTCTCACTGTCCATCTCAATTTGTTACGGTCTCTCTGCCCCTTTTTCTGTCTCCGTCGTTTTGTCTCTGTTTCTTCGTGACTACCTTTTTCTCTCTATGTATGTCTCTCTTTTTGTCTCACTGACAGTGTTTCTTTGCTCTTGTCTCTCTACCCACAATTAGTGTTTTTGACTCTCAGCCTCTATCTCCCCGCTTTCGCCTCTATCTCTCTATCTATGATTTTCTTCATTTTGCATCTGGCATCTCTCTCTTTTCTCCCCCTACGTTGTCTTTCTACCACTGTCCTCTTTCTGTCTCACTAGTCTCTAGTTCTGTCTTTTTGCCTGTTTCCTCAGCTTTTGCTTTTTCTCTTCACCTAGCCAAAAGTTAGAGAAAAGTATTACAAACGAGGTGTGCTTCGTCGATAGATTTATTGGAAAGTCAGTGGATCGCTGTCTGTTGGAGCTTTTATACACATCAATCAGCATTGAATACGTGTGTCCTTTGATGATTGGGCGAAAACCGATAAACGTGAGCATGAAATTGTGACGACAGTCGCGATACTCCCGACTTGAAAAGTTGTGCTGCACAACTCGAAATAGAAAGGCGGTTATCGGCCTGGTGGGATTTGATGAGGGCCTCTTTCGGTGTGGCACGTGAGAAAACTGGCATTTGTTCGCTCTTCCTCTCCTGGCTGGTGTGGAGAGCTCGTACGTGCTAAAAATGTGACCCTTGTGGCCGTGCTGCAGTACATCTTGTTGATACCTGCATTGCAACGCTTTTCTGAGGTAGCTTGCAAAGCGTGAAGAAACAATCATCTCAATGAATCAATGGGTTGTCGATTTGGCTCATTGAAGGTTCTGTCATCAGATGCTGATGTTGAAGCCTTGGAGGGGATTTTTTTTTTGCCGTAGGGCATCCTCCGGGGGACGGGAAAACGGAGGTGGGGACAATCGGTGGAGTAGGTTGGGAAAACCCCGTCCAGAGCAGCAAATGGTAGAGACGAAAATGAAACATTTTGTATTCTCCGAATGATTCTTCTAAACACTTGTCAAGGAACAATTTTTTGAATCAGACGAAATACTTTGAAATATTCCAGGTATAATTCCATTTGCCCATATTATTTCTAGTTCACCCTTTGTTATCCATATTTATTTAAGTTACATATTTATTCAAGTTACTATTTATTTATTTAAGTATTAAAGTTACTCTAAGAACCTAAGCACCCGTGAGAGATGAGAGAGACAGAGTGATAAGAACTACGTTTATGTAAGGAGGAATCTACAGAGAACAAAAGGTGTCGGCGTCAGAGGCTGGAGCCCTCTCCTCGATCCATCTCGGCGGCGTCTTTTGTAGTCGTCGAGAGATCTGCAAATCGATGGTTATTACAGTCAAGAGATCGCTCGCGGCGGTTTTAGCGGGGAATGTTATCCCTAAGGGCTCTTGGGGTTTTCAACTAGGAGGAGATAACCTCAGCTTTCGGGGGGCAGCTGAGGTTATGGTTACACCATTTTATTCTCGTCGATGACACATCTTATCCCATTTGAAGAATGCTTCTACCTAGCATTCTTTTGTACGATTCTCATCGGCAGGAGTTATTATGAGTCTCTGTATTCATTCTCCACAATGCGTGTCTTTCGAAGTGTTTAATCTCGAAGAAGGCTGCTTCTCCGAGCCATGAATATTCACATTCTGCTACATTCACGTGGCCGGCCACACCTGGAGATTTTCAATTCCGACGAACTATGTTCCCCCGGGCGGTTCGATGTTCTCCCTTTCATAAACAACTCATTTTTTCAGATTCTACTGCTTCTTTCTGTAGGTTTAGCAGTATCTGAAGTTATCAAACTCGAATTGACCGTTCCTGTTCGGATGAAGTGCTCATTAAAGAACGACTTGAAAGGAATGATTACTTTGTTTGTGGTAAGAAAATATTCATTTTTACAGAAAAAAATAACATTATAATTTTGTTACAGACAGATAACAAATGGCTGGGACCATCTGAGTTATCCAAGTCTTCGTTTGATGTAAACTCAGGAATGAATGAAGTCAAAACAACTTTGAATGGCCATCCCCATTACACATATTGGTACGAGGAGAAATTGAGCTCCTTCTTGGACATAGAACACAATTGTCTGGGACCTTCAAGGGCAAGTTTCTGCCATTTTATTGCGAAAAATGTGTTTCAGAAGGTGATTATTGAACTAGCGGACTGTGATCAGATGAACTGTGTACTGGATCAAGTTTCGATTGATTTGGCAGATGGATCCTTGTATTGAATCAGCCTTTCTTCGATTAGCACTCAATATTTTGTTTGATTGTATTAGTCCCTATAAAAAATTTTCTTCTTTTTCTCTCTGTTTTGAATGACTCACTACTTTACACCATGAAGAATAAAAACAAAAGAAAAACTGGCTGCAGCGTGTTTTGGCCTTTCATCGTGAAACCAAAAGAACCAGAATAATTGTTGATTACATAAATATCTTCAAAAAAAACTGGACAAAGGAACATCTCATTCGTAAAGGAACAAAGCTATGTTTTCTTACAATTCGGAATTTATGTGAGATTGTTCAAGAACAACGAACCGGAATAAACAGGACCCGATAAAAGTGCGGGAAACATTTGACTGAAATCACCTGTTTTTAAGTACTTGGCATTTCAAAGCCTGTTTTCCGAAAACTAATAGTAAAAAAATGTTTCGGGGAATCGCTTGAAACAACAAATGCCCATTTTTAGAAAATACAGCTTCTGTTACGAGAAAAATGGCGTTCTCGGCTTGGTTCGCGGCGGTTCACACACATGAATACGCAAGCATTTGGCACGCACATTTGCACGGTCACGTATATACGCACACCCACACACACATACACACACGCATACATACAGACTGCACGCACACATACATACGCACATACACACACGTGCGCACGTACACGCATACACACACTCACGTACTCATACACATACACATACACGCACACACATATTTCGACGGGCGATCTAGGGTATTTAGTATTTTTAGCTTTGGGTGGGGGGTCCCGCCAGGATGACCCGTGATCTACATTTACTCGGGCAGTCGCACTCAGGGTCTGGTTATCTAACTACGTGCAACCAGTTTCATCTTCAACTGAAACAGATATAGTCTATTTCCAATCTTGAGATGACGACTTTTGAATGACCGTAAATTTCCTTGGTATTTAACCATTGACGATTTGAAACATCGAAGTGAATATCAATAAAAATATGCGAAATAGCACTGTAACAGAGGAGTGCGCAGACAATTAGACGATCGCGGCGGGACCCATTGTACCTAGTCCTTTAGGAAAATCCACTTTTCCTTGTCTCAGTTTTGGAAATGCCCTATAAACAACCACGGGTTTCTTTCCCCTATCAAAGAAACTGATTATAGACAAATTTCGACATTTCGCGAACATTTTTATTGTTTCTTTGCGAATCCTTCAAATCAATTGTAGTGGGCGTGGCCTACTCGCAGGTCTCCTTCGTCTTCTCCACACTCCTCAATTCCCTGCTCTTCCTCTCAATCTCCCTGTTCCTCCTCCTGCTCGGCTCTTTGCTCTTCTCCGTCGTCCTCCCCTCCTTCCTCGCTCCTCTCTTCTCCACCGCCGTTATCATGTCTCTGCTCTTCTCCATCGACCTCATCTTCTCCATTGATCTCTGCTTTGAGAGACTTCTCCTCGCCGTCAGAAGACTCGGTTTCTTCGGTTTCCGCTTCTCCCTCACCGAGTGGTCCGTGTCAATTACCGTCGCCTCTACGACCATTTCCACACTCGGCTTCTTCTTCAGAGGCTCTCCGTAGATTTCCGCCGACTTTTGCTGCTGTCTCTCCTTCGCCGCTCCTTTCACAAGGAGACATTCCGACGGCACATCCAGATCCACTCCTCGAAGAGATGTCGCATCATCCACCGTGTTGTCTTCATCTTCGGCCTCACTGAATCTACCGGGCAGCTCCTCATCCAAATCCATCACTTGTGTTACATCAGGTTTCAGAATTGGAGACGGCCCTCCAGGGGATGCTAAAATCTCAGTTTTAAGTTCTAACTTTTTCACTCACTAACTTACATACTAACTTTGCACTTACTTACAGTCTCTCTCTTTCTTTCTCATTGTTTCTCTCTCTCTCTCTCTCTCTCTCTCTCTCTCTCTCTGTCAAACCAACCACTTTTCTCCTTTGACGAAGTCCCGTTCGACGTCTTTCCAGTCTGACACGGACTCATCGGACTACTTCTGGGCATCAGAGGAGTTACAACCTTTGACGTTTGGCAACTCTTCTGTTTGGAGACGCTATTCTGCTTCTTGCTCTTCTTGTCGGCGGAGCAGGAGAAGGCTGTCAGCACGGCCAGAAACAGGAAGAGGGCGATGGAAAAGGAGAGCATCGGGGAGTCGACCGCTTGCCGATGGGAAAGTGGTGGAATGAAATGCTAGGCTTCTGCTTTCCTTGCGTTCCATTGCGTAGCCGAACGCTACTTGAGTACATCCGTTAGGTCACGTCCTCCGCCAGCTTCTGTTCAAATGCGCGCTTGTTTGGTTTCTCTTCGTTCCCAAAAATGCTCTTGTCCCCGGTAGATAAGCATCGCCTCAGAACAGGCAATCGAAAAACGTATTTTTAAACAACGTATAACGTCGGCCAAAATGACAGGAAAACGCTGAAATGAACTCCGACGTCGTTTTCTGGTGCGCCACGTACGGCAGCATCATTTTCTGCAGTGCGCCACTACGGCGGCACGAAATTTACAAGTCCTGAAGCTGTATATGTATTGCGGGATTCAACGGGGGAATTTACAAAGAGCTTGGAAGATACTAGGGGTTATTTTATATGCTGAATGCAAATATGCAAGTTATTTTGGGTTACAAACAGTTTTAGAGCGTTATATGTTTGTCATAATTAGTGTGGTTCCGCGTGGCCCACCAGAAAATTCGTGTGGTTCCGCGTGGCCCACCAGAAAATTCGTGTGGTTCCGCGTGGCCCACCAGAAAATTCGTGTGGTTCCGCGTGGCCAACCAGAAAATATGTGTGGTTTCGCGTGGCCAACCAGAAAATTGGTGTTGTTCCGCGTGGCCCACCAGAAAATTCGTGTGGTTCCGCGTGGCCCACCAGAAAATTCGTGTGGTTCCGCGTGGCCCACCAGAAAATTCGTGTCGTTCCGCGTGGCCCACCAGAAAATTCGTGTGGTTCCGCGTGGCCCACCAGAAAATTCGTGTGGTTCCGCGTGGCCCACCAGAAAATTCGTGTGGTTCCGCGTGGCCAACCAGAAAATATGTGTGGTTCCGCGTGGCCAACCAGAAAATTCGTGTGGTTCCGCGTGGCCCACTAGAAAATTCGTGTTGTTCCGCGTGGCCCACCAGAAAATTCGTGTGGTTCCGCGTGGCCCACCAAAAAATTCGTGTGGTTCCGCGTGGCCCACCAGAAAATTCGTGTAGTTCCGCGTGGCCAACCAGAAAATATGTGTGGTTTCGCGTGGCCAACCAGAAAATTCGTGTGGTTCCGCGTGGCCCACTAGAAAATTCGTGTGGTTCCGCGTGGCCCTGCAGAAAATTCGTGTGGTTCCGCGTGGCCCATCAGAAAATTCGTGTGGTTCCGCGTGGCCCACCAGAAAATTCGTGTGGTTCCGCGTGGCCCACCAGAAAATTCGTGTTGTTCCGCGTGGCCCACCAGAAAATTTGTGTGGTTCCGCGTGGCCCACCAGAAAATTCGTGTGGTTCCGCGTGGCCCACCAGGAAATTCGTGTGGTTCCGCGTGGCCCATCAGAAAATTCGTGTGGTTCCGCGTGGCCCACCAGAAAATTCGTGTGGTTCCGCGTGGCCCACCAGAAAATTCGTGTTGTTCCGCGTGGCCCACCAGAAAATTCGTGTGGTTCCGCGTGGCCCACCAGAAAATTCGTGTGGTTCCGTGTGGCCAACCAGAAAATATGTGTGGTTTCGCGTGGCCAACCAGAAAATTCGTGTGGTTCCGCGTGGCCCACTAGAAAATTCGTGTTGTTCCGCGTGGCCCACCAGAAAATTCGTGTGGTTCCGCGTGGCCCACCAGAAAATTCGTGTGGTTCCGCGTGGCCCACCAGAAAATTCGTGTGGTTCCGCGTGGCCCACCAGAAAATTCGTGTGGTTCCGCGTGGCCCTGCAGAAAATTCGTGTGGTTCCGCGTGGCCCTGCAGAAAATTCGTGTTGTTCCGCGTGGCCCTGCAGAAAATTCGTGTGATTCCGCGTGGCTCACCAGAAAATTAGTGTGGTTCCGCGTGGCCCACCAGAAAATTCGTGTGGTTCTGCGTGGCCCACCAGAAAATTCGTGTGGTTCCGCGTGGCCCACCAGAAAATTCGTGTGGTTCCGCGTGGCCCACCAGAAAATTCGTGTGGTTCTGCGTGGCCCACCAGAAAATTCGTGTGGTTCCGCGTGGCCAACCAGAAAATTCGTGTGGTTCCGCGTGGCCCACTAGAAAATTCGTGTTGTTCCGCGTGGCCCACCAGAAAATTCGTGTGGTTCCGCGTGGCCCACCAAAAAATTCGTGTGGTTCCGCGTGGTCCACCAGAAAATTCGTGTAGTTCCGCGTGGCCAACCAGAAAATATGTGTGGTTTCGCGTGGC
The DNA here is from genome assembly GCA_964057215.1 of Oscheius myriophilus. Lineage (NCBI taxonomy): Eukaryota > Metazoa > Nematoda > Chromadorea > Rhabditida > Rhabditidae > Oscheius > Oscheius myriophilus. The sequence continues at coordinate 13,812,438 of OZ059903.1, read as the reverse complement.
CAACCAGAAAATTCGTGTGGTTCCGCGTGGCCCACTAGAAAATTCGTGTGGTTCCGCGTGGCCCTGCAGAAAATTCGTGTGGTTCCGCGTGGCCCATCAGAAAATTCGTGTGGTTCCGCGTGGCCCACCAGAAAATTCGTGTGGTTCCGCGTGGCCCACCAGAAAATTCGTGTTGTTCCGCGTGGCCCACCAGAAAATTTGTGTGGTTCCGCGTGGCCCACCAGAAAATTCGTGTGGTTCCGCGTGGTCCACCAGGAAATTCGTGTGGTTCCGCGTGGCCCATCAGAAAATTCGTGTGGTTCCGCGTGGCCCACCAGAAAATTCGTGTGGTTCCGCGTGGCCCACCAGAAAATTCGTGTTGTTCCGCGTGGCCCACCAGAAAATTCGTGTGGTTCCGCGTGGCCCACCAGAAAATTCGTGTGGTTCCGTGTGGCCAACCAGAAAATATGTGTGGTTTCGCGTGGCCAACCAGAAAATTCGTGTGGTTCCGCGTGGCCCACCAGAAAATTCGTGTGGTTCCGCGTGGCCCACCAGAAAATTCGTGTTGTTCCGCGTGGCCCACCAGAAAATTTGTGTGGTTCCGCGTGGCCCACCAGAAAATTCGTGTGGTTCCGCGTGGCCCACCAGGAAATTCGTGTGGTTCCGCGTGGCCCATCAGAAAATTCGTGTGGTTCCGCGTGGCCCACCAGAAAATTCGTGTGGTTCCGCGTGGCCCACCAGAAAATTCGTGTTGTTCCGCGTGGCCCACCAGAAAATTCGTGTGGTTCCGCGTGGCCCACCAGAAAATTCGTGTGGTTCCGTGTGGCCAACCAGAAAATATGTGTGGTTTCGCGTGGCCAACCAGAAAATTCGTGTGGTTCCGCGTGGCCCACCAGAAAATTCGTGTTGTTCCGCGTGGCCCACCAGAAAATTCGTGTGGTTCCGCGTGGCCCACCAGAAAATTAGTGTGGTTCCGCGTGGCCCACCAGAAAATTCGTGTTGTTCCGCGTGGCCAACCAGAAAATTTGTGTGGTTTCGCGTGGCCAACCAGAAAATTCGTGTGGTTTCGCGTGGCCAACCAGAAAATTCGTGTGGTTCCGCGTGGCCCTGCAGAAAATTCGTGTGGTTCCGCGTGGCCCTGCAGAAAATTCGTGTTGTTCCGCGTGGCCCTGCAGAAAATTCGTGTGATTCCGCGTGGCCCACCAGAAAATTAGTGTGGTTCCGCGTGGCCCACCAGAAAATTTCGTGTGGTTCCGCGTGGCCCACCAGAAAATTCGTGTGGTTCCGCGTGGCCCACCAGAAAATTCGTGTGGTTCCGCGTGGCTCATCAGAAAATTCGTGTGGTTCCGCGTGGCCCACCAGAAAATTCGTGTGGTTCCGCGTGGCCCACCAGAAAATTCGTGTTGTTCCGCGTGGCCACCAGAAAATTCGTGTGGTTCTGCGTGGCCCACCAGAAAATTAGTGTGGTTCCGCGTGGCCCACCAGAAAATTCGTGTGGTTCCGCGTGGCCTACCAGAAAATTCGTGTGGTTCCGCGTGGCCTACCAGAAAATTTGTGTGGTTTCGCGTGGCCAACCAGAAAATTCGTGTGGTTCCGCGTGGCCCACCAGAAAATTTGTGTTGTTCCGCGTGGCCCACCAGAAAATTCGTGTGGTTCCGCGTGGCCCTGCAGAAAATTCGTGTGGTTCCGCGTGGCCCTGCAGAAAATTCGTGTTGTTCCGCGTGGCCCTGCAGAAAATTCGTGTGATTCCGCGTGGCTCACCAGAAAATTCGTGTGATTCCGCGTGGCTCACCAGAAAATTAGTGTGGTTCCGCGTGGCCCAACAGAAAATTCGTGTGGTTCCGCGTGGCCCACCAGAAAATTCGTGTGGTTCCGCGTGGCCCACCAGAAAATTCGTGTGGTTCCGTGTGGCCAACCAGAAAATATGTGTGGTTTCGCGTGGCCAACCAGAAAATTCGTGTGGTTCCGCGTGGCCCACTAGAAAATTCGTGTGGTTCCGCGTGGCCCACCAGAAAATTCGTGTGGTTCCGCGTGGCCCACCAGAAAATTCGTGTTGTTCCGCGTGGCCCTGCAGAAAATTCGTGTGATTCCGCGTGGCTCACCGGAAAATTAGTGTGGTTCCGCGTGGCCCACCAGAAAATTTCGTGTGGTTCCGCGTGGCCCACCAGAAAATTCGTGTGGTTCCGCGTGGCCCACCAGAAAATTCGTGTGGTTCCGCGTGGCTCACCAGAAAATTAGTGTGGTTCCGCGTGGCCCACCAGAAAATTAGTGTGGTTCCGCGTGGCCCACCAGAAAATTCGTGTTGTTCCGCGTGGCACACCAGAAAATTCGTGTGGTTCCGCGTGGCCCACCAGAAAATTAGTGTGGTTCCGCGTGGCCCACCAGAAAATTAGTGTGGTTCCGCGTGGCCCACCAGAAAATTCGTGTTGTTCCGCGTGGCCAACCAGAAAATTTGTGTGGTTTCGCGTGGCCAACCAGAAAATTCGTGTGGTTTCGCGTGGCCAACCAGAAAATTCGTGTGGTTCCGCGTGGCCCTGCAGAAAATTCGTGTGGTTCCGCGTGGCCCTGCAGAAAATTCGTGTTGTTCCGCGTGGCCCTGCAGAAAATTCGTGTGATTCCGCGTGGCCCACCAGAAAATTAGTGTGGTTCCGCGTGGCCCACCAGAAAATTCGTGTCGTTCCGCGTGGCCCACCAGAAAATTTGTGTCGTTCCGCGTGGCCCACCAGAAAATTCGTGTGGTTCCGCGTGGCCCACCAGAAAATTCGTGTGGTTCCGCGTGGCCCATCAGAAAATTCGTGTCGTTCCGCGTGGCCCACCAGAAAATTCGTGTGGTTCCGCGTGGCCCACCAGAAAATTAGTGTGGTTCCGCGTGGCCCACCAGAAAATTAGTGTGGTTCCGCGTGGCCCACCAGAAAATTCGTGTTGTTCCGCGTGGCCCACCAGAAAATTCGTGTGGTTCCGCGTGGCCCACCAGAAAATTAGTGTGGTTCCGCGTGGCCCACCAGAAAATTAGTGTGGTTCCGCGTGGCCCACCAGAAAATTCGTGTTGTTCCGCGTGGCCAACCAGAAAATTTGTGTGGTTTCGCGTGGCCAACCAGAAAATTCGTGTGGTTCCGCGTGGCCCTGCAGAAAATTCGTGTGGTTCCGCGTGGCCCTGCAGAAAATTCGTGTTGTTCCGCGTGGCCCTGCAGAAAATTCGTGTGATTCCGCGTGGCTCACCAGAAAATTCGTGTGGTTCCGCGTGGCCCACCAGAAAATTCGTGTGGTTCCGCGTGGCCCACCAGAAAATTCGTGTGGTTCCGCGTGGCCCACCAGAAAATTCGTGTGGTTCCGCGTGGCCCGCCAGAAAATTCGTGTTGTTCCGCGTGGCCCACCAGAAAATTCGTGTGGTTCCGCGTGGCCCACCAGAAAATTCGTGTGGTTCCGCGTGGCCCACCAGAAAATTCGTGTGGTTCCGCGTGGCCCATCAGAAAATTCGTGTGGTTCCGCGTGGCCCACCAGAAAATTCGTGTGGTTCCGCGTGGCCCATCAGAAAATTCGTGTCGTTCCGCGTGGCCCACCAGAAAATTCGTGTGGTTCCGCGTGGCCCACAGGAAAATTAGTGTGGTTCCGCGTGGCCCACCAGAAAATTCGTGTGGTTCCGCGTGGCCCATCAGAAAATTCGTGTGGTTCCGCGTGGCCCACCAGAAAATTCGTGTGGTTCCGCGTGGCCCATCAGAAAATTCGTGTCGTTCCGCGTGGCCCACCAGAAAATTCGTGTGGTTCCGCGTGGCCCACCAGAAAATTAGTGTGGTTCCGCGTGGCCCACCAGAAAATTAGTGTGGTTCCGCGTGGCCCACCAGAAAATTCGTGTTGTTCCGCGTGGCCCACCAGAAAATTAGTGTGGTTCCGCGTGGCCCACCAGAAAATTCGTGTGATTCCGCGTGGCCCACCAGAAAATTAGTGTGGTTCCGCGTGGCCCACCAGAAAATTCGTGTCGTTCCGCGTGGCCCACCAGAAAATTCGTGTCGTTCCGCGTGGCCCACCAGAAAATTCGTGTGGTTCCGCGTGGCCCACCAGAAAATTCGTGTGGTTCCGCGTGGCCCATCAGAAAATTCGTGTCGTTCCGCGTGGCCCACCAGAAAATTAGTGTGGTTCCGCGTGGCCCACCAGAAAATTCGTGTGATTCCGCGTGGCCCACCAGAAAATTAGTGTGGTTCCGCGTGGCCCACCAGAAAATTCGTGTTGTTCCGCGTGGCACACCAGAAAATTCGTGTGGTTCCGCGTGGCCCACCAGAAAATTAGTGTGGTTCCGCGTGGCCCACCAGAAAATTAGTGTGGTTCCGCGTGGCCCACCAGAAAATTCGTGTTGTTCCGCGTGGCCAACCAGAAAATTTGTGTGGTTTCGCGTGGCCAACCAGAAAATTCGTGTGGTTTCGCGTGGCCAACCAGAAAATTCGTGTGGTTCCGCGTGGCCCTGCAGAAAATTCGTGTGGTTCCGCGTGGCCCTGCAGAAAATTCGTGTTGTTCCGCGTGGCCCTGCAGAAAATTCGTGTGATTCCGCGTGGCCCACCAGAAAATTAGTGTGGTTCCGCGTGGCCCACCAGAAAATTCGTGTCGTTCCGCGTGGCCCACCAGAAAATTTGTGTCGTTCCGCGTGGCCCACCAGAAAATTCGTGTGGTTCCGCGTGGCCCACCAGAAAATTCGTGTGGTTCCGCGTGGCCCATCAGAAAATTCGTGTCGTTCCGCGTGGCCCACCAGAAAATTCGTGTGGTTCCGCGTGGCCCACCAGAAAATTAGTGTGGTTCCGCGTGGCCCACCAGAAAATTAGTGTGGTTCCGCGTGGCCCACCAGAAAATTCGTGTTGTTCCGCGTGGCCCACCAGAAAATTCGTGTGGTTCCGCGTGGCCCACCAGAAAATTAGTGTGGTTCCGCGTGGCCCACCAGAAAATTAGTGTGGTTCCGCGTGGCCCACCAGAAAATTCGTGTTGTTCCGCGTGGCCAACCAGAAAATTTGTGTGGTTTCGCGTGGCCAACCAGAAAATTCGTGTGGTTCCGCGTGGCCCTGCAGAAAATTCGTGTGGTTCCGCGTGGCCCTGCAGAAAATTCGTGTTGTTCCGCGTGGCCCTGCAGAAAATTCGTGTGATTCCGCGTGGCTCACCAGAAAATTCGTGTGGTTCCGCGTGGCCCACCAGAAAATTCGTGTGGTTCCGCGTGGCCCACCAGAAAATTCGTGTGGTTCCGCGTGGCCCACCAGAAAATTCGTGTGGTTCCGCGTGGCCCGCCAGAAAATTCGTGTTGTTCCGCGTGGCCCACCAGAAAATTCGTGTGGTTCCGCGTGGCCCACCAGAAAATTCGTGTGGTTCCGCGTGGCCCACCAGAAAATTCGTGTGGTTCCGCGTGGCCCATCAGAAAATTCGTGTGGTTCCGCGTGGCCCACCAGAAAATTCGTGTGGTTCCGCGTGGCCCATCAGAAAATTCGTGTCGTTCCGCGTGGCCCACCAGAAAATTCGTGTGGTTCCGCGTGGCCCACAGGAAAATTAGTGTGGTTCCGCGTGGCCCACCAGAAAATTCGTGTGGTTCCGCGTGGCCCATCAGAAAATTCGTGTGGTTCCGCGTGGCCCACCAGAAAATTCGTGTGGTTCCGCGTGGCCCATCAGAAAATTCGTGTCGTTCCGCGTGGCCCACCAGAAAATTCGTGTGGTTCCGCGTGGCCCACCAGAAAATTAGTGTGGTTCCGCGTGGCCCACCAGAAAATTAGTGTGGTTCCGCGTGGCCCACCAGAAAATTCGTGTTGTTCCGCGTGGCCCACCAGAAAATTAGTGTGGTTCCGCGTGGCCCACCAGAAAATTCGTGTGATTCCGCGTGGCCCACCAGAAAATTAGTGTGGTTCCGCGTGGCCCACCAGAAAATTCGTGTCGTTCCGCGTGGCCCACCAGAAAATTCGTGTCGTTCCGCGTGGCCCACCAGAAAATTCGTGTGGTTCCGCGTGGCCCACCAGAAAATTCGTGTGGTTCCGCGTGGCCCATCAGAAAATTTGTGTGGTTTCGCGTGGCCAACCAGAAAATTCGTGTGGTTCCGCGTGGCCCTGCAGAAAATTCGTGTGGTTCCGCGTGGCCCTGCAGAAAATTCGTGTTGTTCCGCGTGGCCCTGCAGAAAATTCGTGTGATTCCGCGTGGCTCACCAGAAAATTCGTGTGGTTCCGCGTGGCCCACCAGAAAATTCGTGTGGTTCCGCGTGGCCCACCAGAAAATTCGTGTGGTTCCGCGTGGCCCACCAGAAAATTCGTGTGGTTCCGCGTGGCCCGCCAGAAAATTCGTGTTGTTCCGCGTGGCCCACCAGAAAATTCGTGTGGTTCCGCGTGGCCCACCAGAAAATTCGTGTGGTTCCGCGTGGCCCACCAGAAAATTCGTGTGGTTCCGCGTGGCCCATCAGAAAATTCGTGTGGTTCCGCGTGGCCCACCAGAAAATTCGTGTGGTTCCGCGTGGCCCATCAGAAAATTCGTGTCGTTCCGCGTGGCCCACCAGAAAATTCGTGTGGTTCCGCGTGGCCCACAGGAAAATTAGTGTGGTTCCGCGTGGCCCACCAGAAAATTCGTGTGGTTCCGCGTGGCCCATCAGAAAATTCGTGTGGTTCCGCGTGGCCCACCAGAAAATTCGTGTGGTTCCGCGTGGCCCATCAGAAAATTCGTGTCGTTCCGCGTGGCCCACCAGAAAATTCGTGTGGTTCCGCGTGGCCCACCAGAAAATTAGTGTGGTTCCGCGTGGCCCACCAGAAAATTAGTGTGGTTCCGCGTGGCCCACCAGAAAATTCGTGTTGTTCCGCGTGGCCCACCAGAAAATTAGTGTGGTTCCGCGTGGCCCACCAGAAAATTCGTGTGATTCCGCGTGGCCCACCAGAAAATTAGTGTGGTTCCGCGTGGCCCACCAGAAAATTCGTGTCGTTCCGCGTGGCCCACCAGAAAATTCGTGTCGTTCCGCGTGGCCCACCAGAAAATTCGTGTGGTTCCGCGTGGCCCACCAGAAAATTCGTGTGGTTCCGCGTGGCCCATCAGAAAATTCGTGTCGTTCCGCGTGGCCCACCAGAAAATTAGTGTGGTTCCGCGTGGCCCACCAGAAAATTCGTGTGATTCCGCGTGGCCCACCAGAAAATTAGTGTGGTTCCGCGTGGCCCACCAGAAAATTCGTGTTGTTCCGCGTGGCACACCAGAAAATTCGTGTGGTTCCGCGTGGCCCACCAGAAAATTAGTGTGGTTCCGCGTGGCCCACCAGAAAATTAGTGTGGTTCCGCGTGGCCCACCAGAAAATTCGTGTTGTTCCGCGTGGCCAACCAGAAAATTTGTGTGGTTTCGCGTGGCCAACCAGAAAATTCGTGTGGTTTCGCGTGGCCAACCAGAAAATTCGTGTGGTTCCGCGTGGCCCTGCAGAAAATTCGTGTGGTTCCGCGTGGCCCTGCAGAAAATTCGTGTTGTTCCGCGTGGCCCTGCAGAAAATTCGTGTGATTCCGCGTGGCCCACCAGAAAATTAGTGTGGTTCCGCGTGGCCCACCAGAAAATTCGTGTCGTTCCGCGTGGCCCACCAGAAAATTTGTGTCGTTCCGCGTGGCCCACCAGAAAATTCGTGTGGTTCCGCGTGGCCCACCAGAAAATTCGTGTGGTTCCGCGTGGCCCATCAGAAAATTCGTGTCGTTCCGCGTGGCCCACCAGAAAATTCGTGTGGTTCCGCGTGGCCCACCAGAAAATTAGTGTGGTTCCGCGTGGCCCACCAGAAAATTAGTGTGGTTCCGCGTGGCCCACCAGAAAATTCGTGTTGTTCCGCGTGGCCCACCAGAAAATTCGTGTGGTTCCGCGTGGCCCACCAGAAAATTAGTGTGGTTCCGCGTGGCCCACCAGAAAATTAGTGTGGTTCCGCGTGGCCCACCAGAAAATTCGTGTTGTTCCGCGTGGCCAACCAGAAAATTTGTGTGGTTTCGCGTGGCCAACCAGAAAATTCGTGTGGTTCCGCGTGGCCCTGCAGAAAATTCGTGTGGTTCCGCGTGGCCCATCAGAAAATTCGTGTGGTTCCGCGTGGCCCACCAGAAAATTCGTGTGGTTCCGCGTGGCCCATCAGAAAATTCGTGTCGTTCCGCGTGGCCCACCAGAAAATTCGTGTGGTTCCGCGTGGCCCACCAGAAAATTAGTGTGGTTCCGCGTGGCCCACCAGAAAATTAGTGTGGTTCCGCGTGGCCCACCAGAAAATTCGTGTTGTTCCGCGTGGCCCACCAGAAAATTAGTGTGGTTCCGCGTGGCCCACCAGAAAATTCGTGTGATTCCGCGTGGCCCACCAGAAAATTAGTGTGGTTCCGCGTGGCCCACCAGAAAATTCGTGTCGTTCCGCGTGGCCCACCAGAAAATTCGTGTCGTTCCGCGTGGCCCACCAGAAAATTCGTGTGGTTCCGCGTGGCCCACCAGAAAATTCGTGTGGTTCCGCGTGGCCCATCAGAAAATTTGTGTGGTTTCGCGTGGCCCACCAGAAAATTCGTGTGGTTCCGCGTGGCCCACCAGAAAATTCGTGTGGTTCCGCGTGGCCCGCCAGAAAATTCGTGTTGTTCCGCGTGGCCCACCAGAAAATTCGTGTGGTTCCGCGTGGCCCACCAGAAAATTCGTGTGGTTCCGCGTGGCCCACCAGAAAATTCGTGTGGTTCCGCGTGGCCCATCAGAAAATTCGTGTGGTTCCGCGTGGCCCACCAGAAAATTCGTGTGGTTCCGCGTGGCCCATCAGAAAATTCGTGTCGTTCCGCGTGGCCCACCAGAAAATTCGTGTGGTTCCGCGTGGCCCACAGGAAAATTAGTGTGGTTCCGCGTGGCCCACCAGAAAATTCGTGTGGTTCCGCGTGGCCCATCAGAAAATTCGTGTGGTTCCGCGTGGCCCACCAGAAAATTCGTGTGGTTCCGCGTGGCCCACCAGAAAATTCGTGTGGTTCCGCGTGGCCCGCCAGAAAATTCGTGTTGTTCCGCGTGGCCCACCAGAAAATTCGTGTGGTTCCGCGTGGCCCACCAGAAAATTCGTGTGGTTCCGCGTGGCCCACCAGAAAATTCGTGTGGTTCCGCGTGGCCCATCAGAAAATTCGTGTGGTTCCGCGTGGCCCACCAGAAAATTCGTGTGGTTCCGCGTGGCCCATCAGAAAATTCGTGTCGTTCCGCGTGGCCCACCAGAAAATTCGTGTGGTTCCGCGTGGCCCACAGGAAAATTAGTGTGGTTCCGCGTGGCCCACCAGAAAATTCGTGTGGTTCCGCGTGGCCCATCAGAAAATTCGTGTGGTTCCGCGTGGCCCACCAGAAAATTCGTGTGGTTCCGCGTGGCCCATCAGAAAATTCGTGTCGTTCCGCGTGGCCCACCAGAAAATTCGTGTGGTTCCGCGTGGCCCACCAGAAAATTAGTGTGGTTCCGCGTGGCCCACCAGAAAATTAGTGTGGTTCCGCGTGGCCCACCAGAAAATTCGTGTTGTTCCGCGTGGCCCACCAGAAAATTAGTGTGGTTCCGCGTGGCCCACCAGAAAATTCGTGTGATTCCGCGTGGCCCACCAGAAAATTAGTGTGGTTCCGCGTGGCCCACCAGAAAATTCGTGTCGTTCCGCGTGGCCCACCAGAAAATTCGTGTCGTTCCGCGTGGCCCACCAGAAAATTCGTGTGGTTCCGCGTGGCCCACCAGAAAATTCGTGTGGTTCCGCGTGGCCCATCAGAAAATTCGTGTCGTTCCGCGTGGCCCACCAGAAAATTAGTGTGGTTCCGCGTGGCCCACCAGAAAATTCGTGTGATTCCGCGTGGCCCACCAGAAAATTAGTGTGGTTCCGCGTGGCCCACCAGAAAATTCGTGTTGTTCCGCGTGGCACACCAGAAAATTCGTGTGGTTCCGCGTGGCCCACCAGAAAATTAGTGTGGTTCCGCGTGGCCCACCAGAAAATTAGTGTGGTTCCGCGTGGCCCACCAGAAAATTCGTGTTGTTCCGCGTGGCCAACCAGAAAATTTGTGTGGTTTCGCGTGGCCAACCAGAAAATTCGTGTGGTTTCGCGTGGCCAACCAGAAAATTCGTGTGGTTCCGCGTGGCCCTGCAGAAAATTCGTGTGGTTCCGCGTGGCCCTGCAGAAAATTCGTGTTGTTCCGCGTGGCCCTGCAGAAAATTCGTGTGATTCCGCGTGGCCCACCAGAAAATTAGTGTGGTTCCGCGTGGCCCACCAGAAAATTCGTGTCGTTCCGCGTGGCCCACCAGAAAATTTGTGTCGTTCCGCGTGGCCCACCAGAAAATTCGTGTGGTTCCGCGTGGCCCACCAGAAAATTCGTGTGGTTCCGCGTGGCCCATCAGAAAATTCGTGTCGTTCCGCGTGGCCCACCAGAAAATTCGTGTGGTTCCGCGTGGCCCACCAGAAAATTAGTGTGGTTCCGCGTGGCCCACCAGAAAATTAGTGTGGTTCCGCGTGGCCCACCAGAAAATTCGTGTTGTTCCGCGTGGCCCACCAGAAAATTCGTGTGGTTCCGCGTGGCCCACCAGAAAATTAGTGTGGTTCCGCGTGGCCCACCAGAAAATTAGTGTGGTTCCGCGTGGCCCACCAGAAAATTCGTGTTGTTCCGCGTGGCCAACCAGAAAATTTGTGTCGTTCCGCGTGGCCCACCAGAAAATTCGTGTGGTTCCGCGTGGCCCACCAGAAAATTCGTGTGGTTCCGCGTGGCCCATCAGAAAATTCGTGTCGTTCCGCGTGGCCCACCAGAAAATTCGTGTGGTTCCGCGTGGCCCACCAGAAAATTAGTGTGGTTCCGCGTGGCCCACCAGAAAATTAGTGTGGTTCCGCGTGGCCCACCAGAAAATTCGTGTTGTTCCGCGTGGCCCACCAGAAAATTCGTGTGGTTCCGCGTGGCCCACCAGAAAATTAGTGTGGTTCCGCGTGGCCCACCAGAAAATTAGTGTGGTTCCGCGTGGCCCACCAGAAAATTCGTGTTGTTCCGCGTGGCCAACCAGAAAATTTGTGTGGTTTCGCGTGGCCAACCAGAAAATTCGTGTGGTTCCGCGTGGCCCTGCAGAAAATTCGTGTGGTTCCGCGTGGCCCTGCAGAAAATTCGTGTTGTTCCGCGTGGCCCTGCAGAAAATTCGTGTGATTCCGCGTGGCTCACCAGAAAATTCGTGTGGTTCCGCGTGGCCCACCAGAAAATTCGTGTGGTTCCGCGTGGCCCACCAGAAAATTCGTGTGGTTCCGCGTGGCCCACCAGAAAATTCGTGTGGTTCCGCGTGGCCCGCCAGAAAATTCGTGTTGTTCCGCGTGGCCCACCAGAAAATTCGTGTGGTTTCGCGTGGCCCACCAGAAAATTCGTGTGGTTCCGCGTGGCCCACCAGAAAATTCGTGTGGTTCCGCGTGGCCCATCAGAAAATTCGTGTGGTTCCGCGTGGCCCACCAGAAAATTCGTGTGGTTCCGCGTGGCCCATCAGAAAATTCGTGTCGTTCCGCGTGGCCCACCAGAAAATTCGTGTGGTTCCGCGTGGCCCACAGGAAAATTAGTGTGGTTCCGCGTGGCCCACCAGAAAATTCGTGTGGTTCCGCGTGGCCCATCAGAAAATTCGTGTGGTTCCGCGTGGCCCACCAGAAAATTCGTGTGGTTCCGCGTGGCCCATCAGAAAATTCGTGTCGTTCCGCGTGGCCCACCAGAAAATTCGTGTGGTTCCGCGTGGCCCACCAGAAAATTAGTGTGGTTCCGCGTGGCCCACCAGAAAATTAGTGTGGTTCCGCGTGGCCCACCAGAAAATTCGTGTTGTTCCGCGTGGCCCACCAGAAAATTAGTGTGGTTCCGCGTGGCCCACCAGAAAATTCGTGTGATTCCGCGTGGCCCACCAGAAAATTAGTGTGGTTCCGCGTGGCCCACCAGAAAATTCGTGTCGTTCCGCGTGGCCCACCAGAAAATTCGTGTCGTTCCGCGTGGCCCACCAGAAAATTCGTGTGGTTCCGCGTGGCCCACCAGAAAATTCGTGTGGTTCCGCGTGGCCCATCAGAAAATTCGTGTCGTTCCGCGTGGCCCACCAGAAAATTCGTGTGGTTTCGCGTGGCCCACCAGAAAATTAGTGTGGTTCCGCGTGGCCCACCAGAAAATTAGTGTGGTTCCGCGTGGCCCACCAGAAAATTCGTGTGGTTCCGCGTGGCCTACCAGAAAATTCGTGTGGTTCCGCGTGGCCAATCAGAAAATTTGTGTGGTTTCGCGTGGCCAACCAGAAAATTCGTGTGGTTCCGCGTGGCCCACCAGAAAATTCGTGTTGTTCCGCGTGGCCCACCAGAAAATTCGTGTGGTTCCGCGTGGCCCACCAGAAAATTCGTGTGGTTCCGCGTGGCCCACCAGAAAATTCGGGTGGTTCCGTGTGGCCAACCAGAAAATATGTGTGGTTTCGCGTGGCCAACCAGAAAATTCGTGTGGTTCCGCGTGGCCCACTAGAAAATTCGTGTGGTTCCGCGTGGCCCACCAGAAAATTCGTGTGGTTCCGCGTGGCCCACCAGAAAATTCGTGTTGTTCCGCGTGGCCCTGCAGAAAATTCGTGTGATTCCGCGTGGCTCACCGGAAAATTAGTGTGGTTCCGCGTGGCCCACCAGAAAATTTCGTGTGGTTCCGCGTGGCCCACCAGAAAATTTGTGTGGTTCCGCGTGGCCCACCAGAAAATTAGTGTGGTTCCGCGTGGCCCACCAGAAAATTAGTGTGGTTCCGCGTGGCCCACCAGAAAATTCGTGTTGTTCCACGTGGCACACCAGAAAATTCGTGTGGTTCCGCGTGGCCCACCAGAAAATTCGTGTGGTTTCGCGTGGCCCACCAGAAAATTAGTGTGGTTCCGCGTGGCCCACCAGAAAATTAGTGTGGTTCCGCGTGGCCCACCAGAAAATTCGTGTGGTTCCGCGTGGCCTACCAGAAAATTCGTGTGGTTCCGCGTGGCCAATCAGAAAATTTGTGTGGTTTCGCGTGGCCAACCAGAAAATTCGTGTGGTTCCGCGTGGCCCACCAGAAAATTCGTGTTGTTCCGCGTGGCCCACCAGAAAATTCGTGTGGTTCCGCGTGGCCCACCAGAAAATTCGTGTGGTTCCGCGTGGCCCACCAGAAAATTCGGGTGGTTCCGTGTGGCCAACCAGAAAATATGTGTGGTTTCGCGTGGCCAACCAGAAAATTCGTGTGGTTCCGCGTGGCCCACTAGAAAATTCGTGTGGTTCCGCGTGGCCCACCAGAAAATTCGTGTGGTTCCGCGTGGCCCACCAGAAAATTCGTGTTGTTCCGCGTGGCCCTGCAGAAAATTCGTGTGATTCCGCGTGGCTCACCGGAAAATTAGTGTGGTTCCGCGTGGCCCACCAGAAAATTTCGTGTGGTTCCGCGTGGCCCACCAGAAAATTTGTGTGGTTCCGCGTGGCCCACCAGAAAATTAGTGTGGTTCCGCGTGGCCCACCAGAAAATTAGTGTGGTTCCGCGTGGCCCACCAGAAAATTCGTGTTGTTCCACGTGGCACACCAGAAAATTCGTGTGGTTCCGCGTGGCCCACCAGAAAATTCGTGTGGTTCCGCGTGGCCCACCAGAAAATTAGTGTGGTTCCGCGTGGCCCACCAGAAAATTAGTGTGGTTCCGCGTGGCCCACCAGAAAATTCGTGTTGTTCCGCGTGGCACACCAGAAAATTCGTGTGGTTCCGCGTGGCCCACCAGAAAATTAGTGTGGTTCCGCGTGGCCCACCAGAAAATTAGTGTGGTTCCGCGTGGCCCACCAGAAAATTCGTGTTGTTCCGCGTGGCCAACCAGAAAATTTGTGTGGTTTCGCGTGGCCCTGCAGAAAATTCGTGTGGTTCCGCGTGGCCCTGCAGAAAATTCGTGTTGTTCCGCGTGGCCCTGCAGAAAATTCGTGTGATTCCGCGTGGCTCACCAGAAAATTCGTGTGATTCCGCGTGACTCACCAAAAAATTAGTGTGGTTCCGCGTGGCCCACCAGAAAATTCGTGTTGTTCCGCGTGGCCCACCAGAAAATTCGTGTGGTTCCGCGTGGCCCACCAGAAAATTAGTGTGGTTCCGCGTGGCCCACCAGAAAATTCGTGTTGTTCCGCGTGGCACACCAGAAAATTCGTGTGGTTCCGCGTGGCCCACCAGAAAATTAGTGTGGTTCCGCGTGGCCCACCAGAAAATTAGTGTGGTTCCGCGTGGCCCACCAGAAAATTCGTGTTGTTCCGCGTGGCCAACCAGAAAATTTGTGTGGTTTCGCGTGGCCAACCAGAAAATTCGTGTGGTTTCGCGTGGCCAACCAGAAAATTCGTGTGGTTCCGCGTGGCCCTGCAGAAAATTCGTGTGGTTCCGCGTGGCCCTGCAGAAAATTCGTGTTGTTCCGCGTGGCCCTGCAGAAAATTCGTGTGATTCCGCGTGGCCCACCAGAAAATTAGTGTGGTTCCGCGTGGCCCACCAGAAAATTCGTGTCGTTCCGCGTGGCCCACCAGAAAATTTGTGTCGTTCCGCGTGGCCCACCAGAAAATTCGTGTGGTTCCGCGTGGCCCACCAGAAAATTCGTGTGGTTCCGCGTGGCCCATCAGAAAATTCGTGTCGTTCCGCGTGGCCCACCAGAAAATTCGTGTGGTTCCGCGTGGCCCACCAGAAAATTAGTGTGGTTCCGCGTGGCCCACCAGAAAATTAGTGTGGTTCCGCGTGGCCCACCAGAAAATTCGTGTTGTTCCGCGTGGCCCACCAGAAAATTCGTGTGGTTCCGCGTGGCCCACCAGAAAATTAGTGTGGTTCCGCGTGGCCCACCAGAAAATTAGTGTGGTTCCGCGTGGACCACCAGAAAATTCGTGTTGTTCCGCGTGGCCAACCAGAAAATTTGTGTGGTTTCGCGTGGCCAACCAGAAAATTCGTGTGGTTCCGCGTGGCCCTGCAGAAAATTCGTGTGGTTCCGCGTGGCCCTGCAGAAAATTCGTGTTGTTCCGCGTGGCCCTGCAGAAAATTCGTGTGATTCCGCGTGGCTCACCAGAAAATTCGTGTTGTTCCGCGTGGCCCACCAGAAAATTCGTGTCGTTCCGCGTGGCCCACCAGAAAATTCGTGTGGTTCCGCGTGGCCCACCAGAAAATTCGTGTGGTTCCGCGTGGCCCGCCAGAAAATTCGTGTTGTTCCGCGTGGCCCACCAGAAAATTCGTGTTGTTCCGCGTGGCCAACCAGAAAATTTGTGTGGTTTCGCGTGGCCAACCAGAAAATTCGTGTGGTTCCGCGTGGCCCTGCAGAAAATTCGTGTGGTTCCGCGTGGCCCTGCAGAAAATTCGTGTTGTTCCGCGTGGCCCTGCAGAAAATTCGTGTGATTCCGCGTGGCTCACCAGAAAATTCGTGTTGTTCCGCGTGGCCCACCAGAAAATTCGTGTCGTTCCGCGTGGCCCACCAGAAAATTCGTGTGGTTCCGCGTGGCCCACCAGAAAATTCGTGTGGTTCCGCGTGGCCCGCCAGAAAATTCGTGTTGTTCCGCGTGGCCCACCAGAAAATTCGTGTGGTTCCGCGTGGCCCACCAGAAAATTCGTGTGGTTCCGCGTGGCCCACCAGAAAATTCGTGTGGTTCCGCGTGGCCCATCAGAAAATTCGTGTGGTTCCGCGTGGCCCACCAGAAAATTCGTGTGGTTCCGCGTGGCCCACCAGAAAATTCGTGTTGTTCCGCGTGGCCCACCAGAAAATTAGTGTGGTTCCGCGTGGCCCACCAGAAAATTAGTGTGGTTCCGCGTGGCCCACCAGAAAATTAGTGTGGTTCCGCGTGGCCCACCAGAAAATTCGTGTTGTTCCGCGTGGCCCACCAGAAATTTCGTGTGGTTCCGCGTGGCCCACCAGAAAATTAGTGTGGTTCCGCGTGGCCCACCAGAAAATTAGTGTGGTTCCGCGTGGCATACCAGAAAATTCGTGTTGTTCCGCGTGGCCAACCAGAAAATTTGTGTGGTTTCGCGTGGCCAACCAGAAAATTTGTGGTTCCGCGTGGCCCTGCAGAAAATTCGTGTGATTCCGCGTGGCTCACAAGAAAATTAGTGTGGTTCCGCGTGGCCGACCAGAAAATTCGTGTCGTTCCGCGTGGCCCACCAGAAAATTCGTGTGGTTCCGCGTGGCCCACCAGAAAATTCGTGTGGTTCCGCGTGGCCCTGCAGAAAATTCGTGTTGTTCCGCGTGGCCCTGCAGAAAATTCGTGTGGTTCCGCGTGGCCCACCAGAAAATTAGTGTTATCGTGTCGCCCTCCCCTTCGTGTCGGGCTCCCCGATAACCCAAATTACCGAATCAACCAGGAGGATTCGCTTTATTCGAGAGATGCATTGACAACGAGTGCAAAAAGACAAAGGTCTATCAATGTGTGCCAGCGGTCTTCTTTCCTTCTGTGAACTGTCGTCTTCGGTCGGCGATGAACATGGGTGGGCCAGCGGTCTCTCCTTCCGTGAAGTGTCGTCTTCTGTCCTCGTTTCCAGGCTCGTCGGTAGGCAGAGAGTCTGAAAGCCTTATAAACCCCCTATTCCCCTCTTTGTTCTTCCAGGACGAGCAAAAGATGTACAGATGTCTGTCCCAAAAACTTGCTTTACTCCGGACTAATCCCCTCGGGCCAGAAAGCGAAAGTTCTATGTTAAAGATGAAATTACAAACGAGGGTTGACTCGGACTTTGAGCGAAGCTGTAAAAGAGCTGCTTCCCGGCGGAGGCTAGTTTGGGTTTACGTACCGTAACCACTAGAGTAGCCCATCTTTAGGCTTAAGGATCCTCTATTGGGTAACCCATACCCTTAACTCGGGAAGCCTTGGACAGAATTTGAGAACAATGATCTGAACCATCTTGAAACCGTTGATATACCCTACAGAGCCATGGCTGTAGATGTTACCCAAATTTTCAAAATGGATTTCCGCTAGTTTACGTAGGCTCACTACACGCTCTTAGGGAGAACCCTTTCTCGCACTACTTGGTCTCGCACGTGGCCGTACCGGGTGGACCCAAATTCGTAGAACATAAGAATCGTGTGAAAAGTCCCGAAGGCATAGGCCATTCTTTCTGCTTTGATCGTCCCGAGGTTTGGGGGTTAAAATTGGTTGACCCCTTAACTCTGGGGCACTTTTGAACAGACACTGACAAAATATTCTATACCCATACTCGATTTTTTGGGGTCTGCTCTCCTTAGCCTGAGGAGACCTAATATACTCTCGCGAGCTGAGCGAACGTTCGCAAATGTCTCTGTGGGGCATTCAGGCACTTACGCGAACCACAAGGCACTGTAATTTCGACAGCTAATTTGCATGACTCCACAATTTTGTCATCTTAGGGCCACCATAGTATGCCCCACCTTTATTCGGCTAGGGGATTCCCGCTTATTCGAACGAGTTTTGAAGTAGCTTGTGTTTCGCAGAATACTTCAATAAGTATCTTTCGGTACTTCGTCCAAAAATACACCCGGACGAATTTGTCATTTCTATCGCTCTATTTGCGATGATTGTAATTTTGGCATGTAAGACTTTAGACCTTGATAACAAACTCCCCATTTTTATAGGGCGGGTGGGTGGGACCCGGAAGTCTCGAAAAACGAAAAAGTGACGTTTCCAGCCAAAAATTTCAAAGGTAGAAAGTTTTGGCGCCTTCGCTGCGGGACTCGAAGTCCCGCCCCTTATCGATGCGCACGCGGGATTCCGATCCCGCGGGCTCAGCGATTCCTCCAGTTTCTTCGGTAATTTAAACAGTGGTTCCGCGTAGCCCACCAGAAAATTCGTGTGGTTCCGCGTGGCCCTGCAGAAAATTCGTGTTGTTCCGCGTGGCCCTGCAGAAAATTCGTGTGATTCCGCGTGGCCCACCAGAAAATTCGTGTCGTTCCGCGTGGCCCACCAGAAAATTCGTGTGGTTCCGCGTGGCCCACCAGAAAATTCGTGTGGTTCCGCGTGGCCCACCACAAATTCGTGTGGTTCCGCGTGGCCAACCAGAAAATTTGTGTGGTTTCGCGTGGCCAACCAGAAAATTCGTGTGGTTCCGCGTGGCCCACCAGAAAATTCGTGTGGTTCCGCGTGGCCCACTAGAAAATTCGTGTGGTTCCGCGTGGCCCACCAGAAAATTCGTGTTGTTCCGCGTGGCCCTGCAGAAAATTCGTGTGATTCCGCGTGGCCCACCAGAAAATTAGTGTGGTTCCGCGTGGCCCACCAGAAAATTAGTGTGGTTCCGCGTGGCCCACCAGAAAATTCGTGTGGTTCTGCGTGGCCCACCAGAAAATTCGTGTGGTTCCGCGTGGCCCACCAGAAAATTCGTGTCGTTCCGCGTGGCCCATCAGAAAATTCGTGGCGTTTCGTTTCTCGTCCGGTGTTTACCACGCCTCTTGGACTCCATTTTCACAGTTCGCTCAATGCTGCGCTTTTTCGCTTCAATTCTCGGGTTAGTTTTATTTCTTTTTCTAATATTACGTTCAATTTTTAACCATACATTAGAGTTTAAATTATATTCGGTGTATAAATAATCCATTTTATTACTGAACAAGTTACCTTGATCATTCACCTCAAATTGATCGTTAACACGAGCTTTTTGTTTCGAATTCTTTTTTTCCAACTCTTCCGGCTCAACTCGCCTCCTTTCCGATTTAAATCCGTCGCTTCAGACCCTATACTTTCTCCTATTTTGTGTTTTATTTTATATTTAAAGGCAGTCCCAGGTTCCGCGTGGCTCACTTGAAAATGACTGTGGTTTCGTGTGGCCTAATAGAAAATTACTGTGATTCCGCGTGACCGTTCCCACCGATGGGCGTAATTTGCATACGTTGCAATCGCGTCATCATTTTATATTGCTTCCTCATTTCTCTTAGTAGCCAGTTGTGGTTCTCAACATATATGTTTAAAAAACTGAATTTTTGATGGATTACAGAATCAGTGAAATCACGAGGTATGTTTTCTGTTTCGTTGGCGTTCCCAGTTTATTTTCTTAATTTTTTCGGTAATTTTGCTTATTTCAGGTCTATTTGAACCGTCTTCTAACGCCAGACCAGGGAAACGAAGAGGAACGTGGCGTATTCGGCAATCGATGGCACTTCTACATGTTGCTGTATTTTTAAACGTTCCTTCGTCACCTTTGGATCGGTCAACAGCTGAGTTTCATTTCTTT
The DNA here is from genome assembly GCA_964057215.1 of Oscheius myriophilus. Lineage (NCBI taxonomy): Eukaryota > Metazoa > Nematoda > Chromadorea > Rhabditida > Rhabditidae > Oscheius > Oscheius myriophilus. The sequence continues at coordinate 13,793,380 of OZ059903.1, read as the reverse complement.
CTCACATATCTGTTCTTTTCTCTCTCGCATAGTCGTGACCCAGATAGTTGGTAGTTAATTACTGGTTGATTGTATTCTGCCCAGAATTTAGTGCCTAAATGTTGATAATTTCCAAGCGTAAATGCCCGTAAGCAGTGCTCATTTTGCGTAAGTTCTACTGCATTCATAGTGTTCTCTTATGCTGCCCGCTAAGGCTTTCTCTATCGGTCTCGATTCGGTTCAAAATTCCCGGGCGGTTTCACCTTTGGTGAGGCTGATAAACCAGGGGGGACATGCGTCCCTGGAGTAATCGGATCCGTGGCCCCGGCAGGATTTTCCCCAGGAATTTTCCTCGTCGTCTGGTGGGAGGGGACCAAGCGTGTCTTTGGTAATACAAGAAAACCCTGAACACTGGACGGAGTCACCGATTGGCAGGAGCCCTAAAAAGCTCTTGTATGCCCAATTGCGGAATTGCGAACCGGCGTTCTGTGTGAAAGTGTGCGCGTGACAGCCTAAATGTGATTGTGATTGTGCGTCGTCGAACTCGTCGCCTACGCCCTCGAAACTCTTGTCATCACTCGCCTTGTCTATGAAACTCGTCGCCTACGCTACCGGACTGTGTAAAAGATGATCAACCGAAGAAACAAGGCTCCCGATGTGATTCTCTGCCGATCCAGCAATTTAACTATCAGAACCTTAACTACGTGAGTGAGTGAGTGTTGCAGTTAGTTCTTCTGTGAGTGTGTGGCGTGTGCAAGTGTAGGCGTGCGATTGCATGTGTGTAAGTGCCTTTCTCTCTCGCGCGCCTTCTACACTTGCGTAACTTAACATTTTTAAAAATGTAGATTCTCGCGGATATATTCGATATATTGTTCGCTCTTTACTTTTATCTTTCCTTGTTCTTCTTCTGCGCACGCCCATTCCCTCACTCACACATTCGTTTTTTCCTCGTTTTCTATCTGTTTGCTCCTCTGTTTCGATATTTTCTAGGAACCAACGGAACGTCACAACAGGACCGTCACATCAGTTCGTTCGCTGTGGAAACAGAAGCAGATAAAACAAAAAAAGGAATCTGGAATAGGCCGCGTTTCTCTATGTTCTGGATATTGTGGAGAAGGTTGGTTTCATCGCCAAAATCTTAAAATTTGGCCATTTAAGGCTCTAATTTTCCCAATTTCTGATTCATCCTGGGAGAGCATTCTCAAATATTTATCCGATCCGGCCCAAGGTACCCCCTGCGTTAAAATTTTTGTCGAAATTTGGCCAACATGGGAGTAGGCGGCTCGTCTGTTTTATATTTCTAGTGTAAAATCTAAAATTGTTACCTTCTTTACATTTCCACTACGCTTCTTGGTCTCTCAGCTTGGCTACGTAGTTGACGCCTAGAGGAATTGAACCCTGGTCCTATGGGCTGAGCAGGGAGCCGCTGAGCCACTTCTACACGCTTGAAAGATGAACGTAGGCTGCTTTTGGTCCGGGTCCTGTTCACTTGCGATTAAAATGCTGATTTGACTCATTTTCATAACTCGAATTTGCTAATATCTTGTTTCAGGGATCACACCTCCGCGTCCACAACATCATCGGTCACTCTTCATTGCTCATTTAATTTTATCGCATCAGTTTTCTGTTGTTTTCGATTTTTTGTGAGTCTGGGACCTTCCCGTAAAAGCGGAAGGTTCGGTGGTTTCACAGTCGAGGGATTCGTTTTGGTTGTTCTTTGTCGTCGAGGGACAGTCGAGGCTCTTGAATCCCCCGAACGGTGGCTTATCATAAAATTCGTGTGGTTCCGCGTGGCCAACCAGAAAATTCGTGTGGTTTCGCGTGGCCCTGCAGAAAATTTGTGTTGTTCCGCGTGGCCCTGCAGAAAATTCGTGTGGTTCCGCGTGGCCCACCAGAAAATTAGTGGCCACTGCGGCCTGCTCGCTCGGCGCTGAGAGAAATATATCGTCGGACAGGGTTCAAATCAATTTTTTTTTTTCAAAAACGTTCATCTCATGAAGGAATCGGGGGTAATCGAAGGCGTAGAATCGGTTGGCTTTGTCTGTTTTTAGCAATCTTTACGTTGAAGCCTCCAAAAACGAATACTCACTCTAGAACTCATTGTCGTTCAATATGACCTTTATATTCGCATTCAGCGTGTCAAACTACTCCTACATACAATCCGGCTAGCCTCAAATTCTTTCGTTGAAGCACGCTTTATTTATAGAGCACCTGCACTTGTAAATATCCAGGCCGCTCGCAGTGGCCCACCAGAAAATGACTGTACTCCCGAGTGGCTCACCAGAAAATTAGTGTTGTGAAATGAGCGGCCAAAATATCAGTTTTTTATAGAAATTTTTCGAAAAATTTTTATGGATGGCCATAGAAAGTTTCCGAAAAATTGAAAACAATGTTTTCTCGTTAAAGAATAGGAATAAGTGTAACAGGACAATACGGAAAGTGTTTCAGACGGAAGGAAAGGAACTTTCGCGTGGCGGTCGTCGAGAATGGCAGAACCTGTTCCTTCTAATTAAAACAGCGCCCGCTTGATCTGTCAGACGCGCAGTCGATAAATTTCCCACACATCCACCTGCGGTTATCTTTTTTGATTGCCCTGTATCTCGCTCACTTTTTCTCTCTTTTCCTCTTTTTAAGTAAAAATCGTCGACTGGCGTGGCCGCCTCTCATAGATTGTTTGTCTAGCACTACTCCCTCTGTCTCTTCTCTGGTGATTTCATGCTTTTCCGGGAATCGATCAAAACCTTCCTTATCTTTCTTGAACCCATTGTTTTATGGCCGATAACGCTCTGGCGCTTAGCTTTTCATCTTTACTTCGATACATTGTCAACTCTCTGTGGAAAAACGGTAATTAACATTCTCTTTGAAAATCTTCTTTAAAAAAAAAAGGTTGCAATCAGAAAAGAAAAACAGTGAATCTGTCATTTCACGCGAATGTTTCAGTTTCACGCGAATGTTTCATTTTAGCTGAGACGTGTCCTCGCTTTCCCCTCGCGGTCATTTTCGTAGAATCGGTCATTTCTCACCTGCTTATCTGATCCGAGTTCAAATCTTTCACTGATATCGATCTGCACTTCGAATGGCTCCATTCGCGCACTCAATTCCCTTCTGGGTAAATATTGCACTTTCCAGAAACAACACACTTTATTCTGACAGTTCTCGGCTTTTCTTTCCCTTTTTTTAGTTTAGGAACATTTTTATAACTATCGTAATATTTGCTTGGGAACTATGTCTTTTTCATTGAAACTCAAATGAACACGTTTTCATTTTTTTTGGAACGACCAGCTCGAGGACATTGAATAAAAAAATCAACATTAGAGAAGCCTTCACTACAAATTATCGATTCGCCTTGCTGATATAGTATCATGATTAATTTTAAAAAAAACTTAAAACTTTTAAACCACTTTATTCGCATTTTTTTGTAAACATACCAAGAAGGTAGAAATGAAAAGCCCATTCCCGGCAACATAATTTTGGCACTTTGGCTGCTAACATTGTCTGAGAATTCTCAATTCAAAGCAAAACCCTATTATATACCTGAAAACATTTTTGTTTACAACAAAGTTTATCAATGTTTCCGTTTATTCAGTCATATTTGCAAAGACAACGTTGTAAGTGAATGGGAATAAATAAAAAAATTAATCTAAATCTTCCCGGCCTAATATCAGAGTGTCTTCTTTCGTAATGTTTAAAACAACCTAAAGAAAATTCCTCACCCAGAAATTTACGAATTCCCGTGTCTTTGTGAGATTCAGTGATCGTAGATCAAAGCAACGTTTCGCACTGCGCGTCAAAGAGATATTTTCAGACACCTCGATTCCAGCTTTAACCACCGCTCAATGAACTGATCTCCTAGTACTACGGTAGGAGAAACGACTAAACAGGGAAACTTTAATTTAGGATAAAAAGAGGAAATGCTAGATTTACTCAAGGAACAGCAACGACTCGACGTCAGGTTTTGTCTGGAGGGCACGCCGTATCTTTCATCGGAAAACATTGGAACGGGTGCCTACGGAGTGGTCTGCAAAGCGGAACACTTGGTAATTAGAGAGAGAGAGAGAGATAGATAGAGATAGAGAGAGAGAGAGAGAGAGAGAGAGAGAGGCTCACATAAAGATGCATAGAGAAATAGAGACAGACAAAGAGAGGGAGATAGATACAGAGAAGAGGCAAGACAGAGAGAGAGAAGGGTTAAAGGCAGAGGCCCACGTAAAATGAAGAGGGGGACCTGTCCATGTTAATTAAAAAAAAACTCTCTGTATTTCACCATTGAAAATGACACTCTCTCGCCTACGTTACGTCATGGACAGGTCCATTTTCATTTTCCTGGGCCTCTGCCTTTAAGAGAGGCATAGAGAGAAAGAGATAGAGACCGAGAAGACTATACTATAGTTGTATTTCAGCCAACCGGAACCCGCGTTGCGATCAAAAAGATTCCGCAGGTTTTCGTCTCTCACACTCTCGTGAAAAGATCTCTCCGTGAAATCCGAATCCTTCGAGAACTGCGACATGAGAACATAATTTCTTTAAAGGACATTTTCACAGCCGAAGGAACGCACGTAATTCCTATGAATATCTCATCTCCACATCCTGTTCAGGGCAGAGATATGTACATAGTAATGGATCTAATGGAAACCGATCTGCATCAGATTATCCACAGCCGACAGGATCTGGTCGAACAACACTTTCAGTACTTTCTTTATCAACTGCTCAGAGGACTTAAGGTACTACAGATTCAGAAGGACAGACTGGTTGTGTTATAGTACCTGCACTCGGTGGGAATCGTCCACCGAGATCTGAAACCATCGAATCTGCTGGTCAACGGTGATTGTCTCCTAAGAATCGCCGACTTTGGAATGGCGCGGTCGACCGAACAGGCGAAACGCGAAAACGACAGGTTTCTCACGGTTGAGTACGCAATGAAACATTCAAACAACTCTATTTTTGAAAGAATTCATGAATTATTGGGTCAAATTCAACTAATATAAGCATTAAAAGCTCAGAGATTTTTATAAAGACAATATTCTTTTTGTAATGGGATATAGGGGAGTTGTGCCTTTTTTTTCAAAAAATCTTTACTTAGTTCGCTACGTTCGGAAATGTCCTTCAATAAGACAGATGAACAGTAACACAATAAAGTTTTTTAATAACTTAAATTCATCAGCCACTCGTTTTTAGCAGTACGTTTCCACAAGATGGTACAGAGCACCTGAACTGTTATTCTCAATGATCGAGTACGACACAAAGTGAGAAAGCTCAATTATTCTAATAAATACATCTTTTCAGAGTAGATGTGTGGTCGGCGGGGTGTATTTTTGCCGAAATGATTATGAGAAGGCAACTTTTCCCTGGCAAAGATGGTGTCTCCCAAGTGAAAATGATCGTTTACTACTTGGGGACACCTGAAAAACAGGTGAGGGAAAGTGACTCCCAAAGGAAACATTATTTACAGGTAATGGAAAAGATTACGTCTGATATCGTCTATGGGTGGATAGCCAGTTGTGGAAAGAAGGAACCACTGCCTTGGTCAGCGATTCTTCCGAGGGCTACGGCAGAGGCTTTGGAGGTTATAAACAAGGTGAATTAAGCAAGATAATTGATGAAAAGAGGATGAAAAGAGAGTAAGAGAAAGAAATGGTGCGAGGGTCAGAAATAGAGAGAGAGAGACCGAGAGAGACAGAGCGATAGAAAGTCAAAGAGACAGAGATACAAAGGGACAAAGAGATAGAAGCAGAGAGGCAAAAGACATAGAGACAGAGAGACAGAGAGATAGCGAGACAGAGAACTATTGTGAATTTTTAGATCCTTCAAATGTCCCCATGGAATCGCAGTTCAGCCGAGGAGGCCCTTGCTCTGCCATACTTCAGTACCTACCACGACCCTGCCATTGAACCTACTTGTCCTCTGAGGTGACTCCTCTCTCTTACTATCTGTCTCCTTCTACCTCTTTATTTCTTTCTCTATATCTCCCCTACTCTCTCCATTTCAGAGTCCAATTCGACGCTGATGCCATTGAGGCCCTGCAACCTGTGCAGTTCCGTGAGGCCTTGGATGAGGAGGCGCGTTTCTTCGAGAGACTGCGGGGTCCTTACCAGACCAGGTGACAGAATGTCTCTGTCAAACTGAATAATACTAACAAGTGTCCATGTCTATACGTGCCATAACACTCTGCTCAATAAACTTTGTGTATATATTGTTTATGTCATGTAGATCGGAGCCTCTGTCGCCGTTTGAACTAGGAGAACCGTCTACTTCGGGAGAAAAGCTGAAGTTTGACTTCGCAACCAACGAAGGGCCTTCGAATTCGTCTGAAGCCACTACTCCTACTCCATTTTCAGCACCAGATTCTGCAAAAACAGTTCTCAGGATGGAGACAAATGGGAGCAAGAGGTAGAAATTCAGACGCACAAATGCATAGTTGGTTCTAGGAACAGCAGACTGATGGAGGAAGACGAGCCCTGTTGTTCACACTCGGGTACAACAAATGGTAAGTGAGACCAACTACGCTGAACTGTATTTGAACCTAAATATCGGGCTAGCCCGTTCTGCCGTTGAAAAATTGTGGTGAGAGCCGACCGATCCGTCACAATGGTTGGGTGTGACTATTAAGCGATGGATATTTTTTTATTGCCCGATGTATAAAAAATAATGACAAACGGCCATTGCCATTTGCCTAAAATATAAATGTTCAGATCTGGAATCGGCAATTCAAAACGGGTTAGAATGGGCGTTGGATGAAGCTAGCACAAGTTCAGCGCCGGCCACTTTGTCACGGTAAGATCAGCACGAAATATCGCTACTATTGGCTACTCCAGAGACAGTCAATGTCGGGTGCGGCCGTCGCTGGAGAGGAAGGTTCTTTTGAGGGAGGCCATCAGGGAGCGGAAGAGGAGTTTCGGCAGCAGAGGGACGCTAGAGGTTACCAATACCAATTAGGTATTACGCAACTATTTCAGGATCGAGCGAGTGCGGAGGACAACCAAAGTATGGCCGAGAAGTGGGCTAAATTGGCAAGACTGCGGCACCGACATCCATCTGCAAAACGGGGGAAGGGAGAACGGACTACGCCGCGGAGGACGCCGAACGGAGACATTCGGAAATCAACAGAATGAATGATAAGAGCTATTTGTTCATTATTCTACATGTGTTGTCGTCGGAAGCTGTCCACTTGAGAGAGAGTCAGGGGTCCGCCTACCAGATCGAACCTCTTCGCGTCTTCACGGAGCAGCGCCTCGGCCGTATCTGAATGGATAAGTGACGGGGCGAAAACGAAGGGAGTACCTCTGATATTGGACGGCTGAGTGCCGAAGGCCGCATCGTAGCGGTAGCCAATGCCCATAATCAAAGGAGCAATTGGAATGACTAAGTCCTAAGAAGATTTGCATTTACAAAAGGGGAGGAAACCGACTTTTCTTTTGTAGATCGATCCGGCGAACAGCAGAATGGCAGTCATGGTGCCGGCAGCCATCAGCTCCCAACTGAAGTGTTCTTGCCTTTCGGCCAACTGAAACAAACAAAATAAAGTTGGATTAAAAAACGTGTGCATGGTTCCAAAAGAGTCACATACGGGCAAATTCGGAAACTAGCATTAGATAAATAAATAACTAACTTAGTTCCTAAGGTTTGTAATCGTTTTATTTGTTTGGAAGAACAAAATTACTTTTTGGCCATTTGTAGCATTATTTTTTTTTGAACTCTTTTGAGAATCAGATGGAAACCTCACTCTCCAATGTTAAAAGACACGGGCGCAAAAATATTTACGGTTAACAATATGAAAATGTCGCATTTTAATGTTTGACAGCTGGCTGTTTGGATTTACGCGCACATACAATTGGTCTGTTGAAGAAAAGAATTTAAAAGAAGCCCAACTCATACACCTGTAAACAATTAGAGTCACAACAGCGGGGCTCTCAAATGACCGGCCGAGCCGGGTGCTTGCGGCACCTACGTTTTTTTCGGTGTTTAGTTGAAAAAAGTAGCAAACATTGACGGGGGCTTGTTTTGAGTTCGAGGTGCCATTTTGGGGGCTTGCGGGTCGAACCCCTTCACCATTGAATGTCCAGATATGGGTCCATGGTAAACGGGCTGGGCCGACCAAAATTGTTTAAATGGCCTGGTCGGCACAACAGGATAGCTCGCCATAGATTTTAAAACGGATGGGATGTCCAGCATTCGCCACCTACCTCCATAGCCCGCTTCTGAAGAAACTGAAGATTCTGCAACGCAATCTGCTCCTCCATCTAAAAATTGGACATAAAAAAGGCTCTAATCGGACCCACTCTGTCATCCACATGCCGCCGCAGAGCCTGTTCATCCACATTCGTCTGAACAACCGACGAACCTTGACCCATGGCACTGAAACAAACTAAATGAAAAGTACAGCACAGGTTGCATAAAGTATCTAAACGTACTAACCATCAAATAACCGAGAAAGGCAAAATAACACGTTTATTGTCAATCTAATATTACTCACAAGGAACTACTGTCGGAAAAGTTCGTCCTCGGCCCGTTGATTTCTGACATCATTCACTCTTTTGTGCACATCTTCTACTGTAATCACATTCAGAGACGACAAATCGGCGTTTTCAGCAAATCCAGAAGCCAATTCTAATCAAAGACATATATTTAGAAGAAAATAAGACCTACTGTTGATGACATTAGCCTTTCCGCCGTAGCAGAAGTGGGCATTGTAGCCCACGTACGTGGCAATGGGGATGATGGGCAACAGATGCAACAAGTTCCTGATAAAAGAAGATATGAAGGGAATAAGGAGAACCCACTTGTGATGGAAGGAGGAGAGGGCCGACAAGACGGTAGTCACAGCGCCTCCAGAAGCCATCCAGTTCAACTTCTCCCGTTCCTCAGCGAGCTAAAGGAATAAATGATCACATTTCACAAGTTTCAGTTAATAAAACAAGACCTACTTTGTAGGCGTTCCTCCTCCGCTCCATCAGCTGTGCAACCGCTAGTTCTCGCTGAATCTGAAATAACATAATGAACGGAAAAAAAAAAGAAAAACTCACCCTGGTATCCTCCAATTCCCTCAAAATCTTAAAATAACTGCCAGTGTCTTTCAAAACGGATTGTTCTCCCATCTAGAACATAAATTATAGTAGTTGATACAATTTAAACATAGTAATCAATTTTAAAATGACAACTAATAACAGCGATCCGCGGGGTATATTAGAAAATAACACAAAATTAGTGTGGTTCCGCGTGGCCCACCAGAAAATTAGTGTGGTTCCGCGTGGCTCACCAGAAAATTATTGTGGTTCCGCGTGGCCGGGGTTCTCACGGGCCGGGCCGTTTTCAAAATTTTGGTCGGCCCGGCCCGTGTCGGCCCGTTTACCCTGGACCACCCAGTCAGATTGCCACCCACACGACCAGTGTTCGATCCCGGTCTGTGACATTCTTTTTTGTACGACTAATATTAACTTATATGTTAGTAACAAACACTATTACGGTATTAAAAAGAGTTTAAAAAATTATTGCACCGATTTATACAAAAATTAAAAATTCGATTTTCAAAAACGGGCCGGGCCGGGCCGCCCAAAAAAATCTCTCGGCCCGTCCCGCCGGGCCGGCCCGTCATTTGAGAACCCCGCGCGTGGCTCACCAGAAAATTAGTGTAGTTCCGCGTGGCTCGGCGGAAAATTAGTGTGGTTCCGCGTGGCCCACCAGAAAATTAGTGTGGTTCCGCGTGGCTCACCAGAAAATTAGTGTGGTTCCGCGTGGCCAACAAGAAAATTAGTGTGGTTCCGCGAGGCCCACCAGAAAATTAGTGTGGTTCCGCGTGGCCCACCAGAAAATTAGTGTGGTTCCGCGAGGCCCACCAGAAAATTAGTGTGGTTCCGCGTGGCCCACCAGAAAATTAGTGTGGTTCCGCGTGGCTCACGGGAAAATTAGTTCGGAACCACAGCCACGCACGTGGCCCTCCCCAGAATAACAGGGATTTTCTATGGGCTTCTGAATATCATTGGAGTATACGTTCGTACAAGATACGACGTGTAAACATACAAAGCAATATTTTTTATAAAACACAGCTCGCCATTTGAACTAGACCGCGGACAGTTTAAAGGACTGTGTGCGCTATGTCAATTAAAACTATCCGTCACAAAATCTCAGGAACCAGGAGGTTTCATAAAATGGTTTCAATCAATATTTTGTAGCTCTACATGGGTAGATTATAGAGCAATTCTTTGGTAGCAAACAAATTTCTTTGAAGGGTAAAAAATTGCAGTTGAAATTTTCGAAAAGCTCTATTTCAGCGAAGAATTTTTTGTCAGTTCCCAAAGAATTGCTCTATAGGTTTTCAATAGAGCTCTTTAAGATGATAATAATCGGATCAAATAAAAATTTATAGTTAAACAGATTTTGAAACCAAAGTCTTGTGGCCGGTCCTTGACGGTTGCATCCTACAACGAAAATGCCGTATTAGTCGCGTGCAGCTTGCACTTAGCTACGTGCATTAACGCGCGGAGCTTCCACGGGTCCATCCGCGGATTGGTCCGGTACATGAAAACGAAAACGACTACTATCCGCGGAATCATCCGGATTTATACAAAGGGAATTAACAAAAAATCGTGACGGGACCGGGACAAACAGTCCTTTAGATCGTTGCGTCCGGTGTCGGCGAGCTGTGAAAAATATATTGTAACTTATTTTTGGCTACTGTACATAGGCTACTAAATGTAACTGCACGCGCAGTCGCGTACCCTTAGTTCCCTCCTTCCAGTGCCTTTCGGATGTGCATTTTCTGGCGATGAATCGGGTAATTTCATCGCTATGCAAGAGTTGTTCACGGCTTTCACTTTCAAGGAATATCTATAGTAAGTTTTTTTTTAATATTAGAGGAATTTAATGGAGCTGACTGGATGTGTATCTTTCAGATTTCCATGGCGCCCCAAGTTCTTCCCTGATTGTCCCGCCACCATTTGGACATAAAATCACACCTTCTATTCTTGGTGAGCATTGAATTTTTTAATTCTTTTTTTGGTTTCGCCATTACAACTTCATTTTTATGTTGGTCTTGACTTATTCATTGTTTATTTGTCGATTGTAGATATTGATTCTACGGCCACCGGCAGTCATCCGACCGGACCCATCCACCTCCCAGCCCTTGACAATGCCAGACAGGTTTCGTATTTTACACCTCTCTAAATTGAACCTCTCTAAATCTTTCTAAATTGCACCTCCCTAAATCTTTCTAAATTGTGATTCTTAGGTGTACACGTTCCCGACCCTCGATAGGTCTCCGATTTCCGCCCCTCCGCCATCGTGGCAGCAGATCCTCGAGAAGATGGATCCAGAGGCGAATAAGGTAAATTAATCCTTTTTGTTGAATTCTTATTATTTTATTTAGCCAGATATCAAGGCACCCTCGTTCGTTCCACCTACTGCCATGCACTTGGCGCCTCGCCTTCTGACAATCAGGAGAAAGAAAATGAAGAAGCATAAGAGGTGAGACACTAATAATATTTAAAAGAAGGAAGAGCGGTAGATTTCTTTATTTCTCTGGAATTGCCATCACAGAGTGTTGGTGAGTAGTCTTCAGTCTTCAATCAAAGGACGGTGCAGCACTCTTTCTTTTCCTTGTTGCTCCCATTGTCTGAATCATTATTTCCAGCACCCGTTTTCAACTTACTCTCGGGAGTTTTGGGAGCAGAGGCGAGGGGTGGCTTCGAAGCCTCCTTGGCCGATGTCTTGAGTCCCGAGGCGGCGGCCGTTTCGGTGCCCTTCTTGTGGTTGCTGCCTACCTCCGAGGCCTTCTTGTCCGTCTTCTTTACTTTCTCTTCCTTCATCTCCTTCTTCACTGACTCTTTCTTCTCCTCCTTCCCTTCCTCCGACTTTTTCTTCTCCCCGACCTCCTCGCTCTTCGGATCCGTCGACTTTTCGTTGCTTCCACTGCCCGTCTTCTTGTCCGTTTCCTTACTTCCCTTCTTCTCCTTCTTCTTTTTCTTCTTCTCCCCCTCAATCGTCGACTCAGTTTCAAAGTCGTCCAGCGGCACGTCGTCATGTCCCTTTTTCTTCTGCTGCGTCTCAACCGGCTTAGTGTTCTTTACCAGTTCTTCGATATTTACCATTCTGAAAAGAGGGATTGATCACTATGAAATATCGAACCTTCAACCGCAGCCGATGAGACAGAGGTCGAAAATGATGGAAGTATCATAATTCTTTACGAAACATCTAAATATCCTAATTCTCACGTTTTCAGGAGGAAGCGTTACGATCGCGACTTCTTCAAGTACCAGAAGTTCCACAGAGAGAAGAAGCTGAAGGTGAGTACTTTAAAGCCGTTTATTTCGTTTTATATTTATTTTCTAGGCGGAGCGTGAGTTCGTGAAGCGGATGAAGGGTCATCTGGCCGAGTTGGAGGCCTTCGACCCGGAGAAATACGTCGGTGGCGTCATTGCCGAGTGGGTTTCTTAAATTTTCCCCGTTTTGCACATTATTATACCCAATGGCCGCCATTTATTATTATTATTATATGATTTTAGAGCGAAGAAAGAGTGGCAGGATGAGTTGGCTCCCACCGGAAGGAAACTGCACCCTCACTGGTCCCGTCTGATGGCTCTTGAGGAGCTCTACGGACTGCCTAAGAGCGAGTACATCGACAAGGTAGGCACATGGGTGCTAAGCCGCGGATGTTGTGTGACATACCACGTCTCAATGGTTTATTTCATGCTAAAATTAACTGTTTTATTCGGCATATACACCGTTGCACACTCCCTGGCGAACGAACCATTGGTTTTCGGCCTTTTTTATAATCGTGAAATTCGTGCTTTCATAAAAAAAAACCTTGGTTAGTTCTTCAAAAACAACCGCTCAAACTATTCGCGCCGCTTCATTTTCTAACCATGATTTTTTCTTTCAGAAATCGGGTCTGCCTTCGGATGAGGACTGGGAGAAGATAAAGGAGTTGAAGAAGGACTACGATAACAAATACCGTGGAGTCTGAGTAGTTTTCCGTACAATTAGGCTGTTTGTTGTTGATTTTTGTTGATGTTCTCATAAACATATACATTATAATCTCTGTTTCCATGACATGGGCTTGCCATAATTACTTGTTCAGACGTCTTTTTTCAATATGGACGTAATTTTTGTTTCAGATGAGGTGGGTCCTTCTTTTGGGCCTTCTTTCGGCCTTCGTCCCTTTTTCGAGGGCAGAGGTTTGTCTTTTATTGTTTTTACTGTTATGTGCTACACCCCAGTGTTTAACGAAACCACTAAAAGGTTTAAACGTCTATCAGTGCTGGTTCTGCGAAAAAAAATGTAATTTCTTACAAAAAGTCGCCATTACGATTTTGTAGATCTGTATCGATAAGGCCTTAATCTACGGATATATCCGTAGATTAAGAGGTAGTTCTTCATTCAGGATCTATTTTGCCCCGATGAATTCCATGTTGCTTCCCAAAGAATCGTTCATCTGTGACCGTTTCTGCTCCATATCTGATCATACCCAAGCACTTGCAGTTGTTGGGCCTTATGAGACTCGGATATGAGTGTTTTGTGAAGAAGGGGGCCTCGTTTAGTCTCTCATTTGGTTTTTTAGGGTAGGGTGTCATTGTCCCGCACATCGGTTGCATTCTACCACAAAATCGTGACAAAGTACTACGCCTCACTTGCGTTAGCGTGCTAAAGTTCACCAACTCGTTACGGGAACAGGTTCTCTAAATTCCCTATTCGTCTGCTTCTGGTTTTTGTTGAACAAACTGTTTTAACATTTGGTGAACTATAGCGGGGATCAACTGTTAATTTTCCACATTCAGGCCAATTTCGAAGATTCCCGTTGTCGATGCGTGTGTCCCAGCACAGTCTACTTCTCCGGAGACAACCACACGGATGTGGACAATCAGCGTCGCTACTACACCATGGCCAACATCAATCCTTCCATTTGGTTAGTCTCCTGTTGGTTCGCTATGGTTCATTTCTCCGTTTCAGCAACCCCCAGTCGGTGGTGAAGAATGAAGTGGCCACCACTGTCGACGAATCCCACATGGACGCCTTTTTGGCCAACTGCGACTGTCGCTACGAGTCTAGGAACACCGTCATGATTAAGGTGAGGCACAGTCACTGCATTGCCTAATTTTTAAAAATTACGGAGTTGGGCACTTTCTGAGTTAGATAGAAACGCGCCAGTCTAGAAAACGGGTGGTTCCTGTGACGAAAGCAGCTGGCAGTTTGCCAAAACTCGTGTTTTCCTGTGTTTTATCTGCATAAGATTGTTTTGCCAGTTGTTTGAATATAGGAAAAGGAGCTACGCCAAATTCCACTTTGTTTTGTAAGGACTGGGGGCAGCGTAACGAAAGCGGTGCGGCCGTTAAGTGGAAAGGCCGCGCCGCTTTTGTTTGAGGCAACACCTCGATGTCTGCTCAAGCTTCTTTAAATTCTTTCTTTCCAGGTCGTCGTGATTTTCGTGATCTGCGTGATCATGGTCCTCGTGACATACATGGCCTTCCTCCTTTGCCTCGATCCGATGTTGAGGAAACAACGTTTCCAAATGCCCTACCGACAACAGAATGACGAGGTTTTTATCCCGTGGATGTAAAAATACCCGCGTTCAGATGGAAGATAACATTTTCGCTCGAGCGTCCGGCAGCTCTTCCGCAGTTTCGGCGGATGAGGCCAGCACAATGAGGTCCCGCAACGGGAGTGAGTTTATGCTATTCTTTTTTTTCAAAAACTGATCAAGGAATTACGCAAGTTACCTTGCGGCAGTAGAGGAACACTGCCAGAGGGCGAAAAGCCAGGAATATTCGGTATAGTGGTCCTAAAATTTGGCATTTTTCGATTAAATGGACGACCGAATCACCCAGTTTATCCTGATCAAGGCGCGATAACTCATATCGTCGTTTTCTCGTCAAACTTAATTTCCTTTTCCAGATGTGCTGGGCCGAGTGGAGGCTGAGCAGAATCGGTGGATGAAGAAGGCGGAGGAGCAGAGGAGAAACGTGTTCGAAGACCACACGATGCTCAACTGAAATCCAACTACAAATGACTGCCTGGTGCTGTAATCTTAATCTATTACTATGCTTTCTCCTTCGAGCCCCCAATACTGTGGTTTTACATATTGATATAAATAAATATATGGTTTACACTGCATTATGTGGTTTCTCTCTGTCTCTCTTTCTTTCTCTCTCTCTCTATTTCTTGACGATAAGTGCAAGCGAAAAAACATCCATGCTATAACTTTATTTGCGCATGTCAATAATATCACGAGAATTTAAGGCCTAAAGTTGAAGGCTTCGCTCTCCTCTCCCTTCTGCAGCCTCAGTCCGATGCCATCTCCATTGGGGGTGATGAGGTATATTTGGATGCGCATCTCGGTGGCAGTGGCTCTCAGGGTGTAGTTGTTCGTTTCGGCGCAAGTTCGATTTCTACGGAGTCCTTGCTGATTAGGAAAGGCTCCTGCTCCTGCTTGAATTCCACCGTGACCTAAAGTAGATATTGTCATATGTTCAAGAAATTGTGTACCTCTCCGGAGCTAAACATGGACTTCTGGGCTTTGAGAAAGTCTTCTTGCCCTTGAGGATGGCGAAGAGCGGCTCGTTAAAGGCGTTGGCGGAGCATTTTCCACACACGGCCATCGCCGCTCCCAGAAGGACCCAATCTTCGAGTGCAGAGGGCGATCACTTGACGTGACAACGGCTGAACAATCATTGAATTACGACAATTTCCTTGTTCCTTGGTTTTGAAGAACCAAGTCCACCTTGGAGATCTTGTAAACCCCCTCCGTGGGCAGGGTCACACGGATGAAACCTTGGTCGTGGCAGGGCTTCTATGAATCCTACAATTTTCACCACACAGTTACAATCTTACGATGGCCTTTTCGAGGCCCTTTTTGACCTTGTAAGTCGGCAGGACCCTCCCTGTCCCTTCCGAAGATTCGTCTGCTCTCCGAAGTGCATCTACCAATGAAGGAAAACTTGATGATCCCCACCTTGTTCTGGCGAGAGGTGGCTGAAGGACATCATGTTTTTTTCTCGCAACATTCCCCCCTCCCCCACTCTGACCGAAAGGCGGAATTATATTCTGAAAATTCTGAAAATTTTAATACACACTTTGCGAATGATATAAAACCAACAGCAGGGGTCCTTCGGGCGGTGACAGCGATGAGTTTTGTCTCGTTTTCCAGGAAACGGTCGGAGGGTCTCTCTGGGAGCCCAATCCTTGCCCCTGGCGTACTGTAATTATGAAGTGAACAGTTTAATGTAGTAGAAACGCAACGACAACGAACTTTTGAACAGCTCATGTTAGACCGTTGCAGAAGATGAAGATGTCGATGAAAATGGAATGCCTGACAGTTTTTGTAAAGCAAAGAAACGGTGTGCACACACACACACACACACACACACACACACACACACACACACACACACACACACACATACACACACGCATACACAGCGCACACATGGCCTGGGCAAGCGTCTGACGGAATGTGACCAGACATTTATCTGAGAAGCCGTCTTCTCACGGGGCGCGCGCGAAATTTTTGATTCATTTTGGCATATCCGGTTATGGTCCGATTTCGACCGCTTTTAGGTCATTTGCAGCCAGCAGAATGTTTTCGCCCCCCTTTAGCGTGTACCCAGTATCTGCAGCTATTTCTCACTGAAAAAAACGCTATAATATAACCATAAATATCCTATTAATGGGAGTCTCCGACAATTTTTTTGACCTTAAACGGAATACTCCCTTTTCCAAGCGGCATCCCAAGCGTTAGGAATTGCCTTAAAGTCAGAAAACTAATGGCACAACAAAGTCTTCTGTGAAACCGGTACTTTTTATTCTTTTACCGTTAACCCAACTTTATAAGGGTTAAAATACTATGAAACATCTCTCCAGGCTTCGTTGTTAATGGCAGTTAAATTCATTGCATCTAAATATGTTTTGAGACCAAAACATGACTGTGCGTGCGAGATAGCCCGTTGCAAACAAAAGAAGACAGCTGTGATACCCAAACGCCTGGTACTTCCGCCCGTCTCCTTCCTTCTGGGGCAACATGTGGCTTGTTTCGAAACATTCCCTCAATAAATAGTACCCAGAAGGGCCAACACACACAAACTGTCTCTTTCTACCTTCCCTCTTTTCCCACCCCAGCCATTCGTCTCTTTGGCGCGTGTTCAGACCGCCCGTACAGTGTGGCCAGTGGATGTCCTTGTGTTAATGTCGCATTGCGCCCGTCGTCTTCCCTTTCTGTCCCTGTTTCCCTCCTTTTGTTGTTGTTTGCTTCGTCTGTTTTCCTTCTCCGGTCATCGTTGTGTTTAGCCGTCTCTTGTTCAAGATAAGCGGACAATTCACAACTCGACGAACACAACATGAGGCTGCTTGGAAAGGTTAGTTTTATACACAGTTCATTCCGATTTCCATATCTTTAATTTAATCACGAAAAAGCAATACAGTTTTGGTAGATTACAGACCTTGGAAAGCGTTATATCATATTCCCCTGTGGTCCACGTTTATTCACATCTTGCTAAATCGCTTGGTCTCTGTGTCTCTGTGTCTCTGTGTCTCTGTGTCTCTGTGTCTCTGTGTCTCTGTGTCTCTGTGTCTCTGTGTCTCTGTGTCTCTGTGTCTCTGCGTCTCTGTGTCTCTGTGTCTCTGTGTCTCTGTCTCTGTGTCTCTGTGTCTCTCTCTTAATGTTCTGCGGAATCAATGCGACGTGGGCAAACACAGAACGGGATATCATTATACGAATTAAACTATATCATTTTGAAACTAAAAAAACCATTTGTTTAAAATTAGGCCTTTCCCGCTATGAAGCTGTACTTTACAAACTCATTCCTTTGAAACCAAAATAAAAGTTGCAAACTTTATCACTGTTGTTGCCAGCGGGTCCTCTGCGTCTGGTATCAACCGGCTGGCAGAAACACTGCCGATAGGATCAGAGTTGCACTTTTATCGGTAATCACCGGGTACTTGACGCTGTCGGCTGAGTCAGGAGCCCTCCTGCCAGCCGTCCCCGATTTCACAAATAATCGCCAGCCGGTTGTCTCAAAATGCGTCTTGTCCCATCGCGCCGCCGCCTCGGGCTCTTCTTCGACTATGTTCAACAGGTATTTTTTTTTTTCAATAAGCGACAAAAGATTAAACTCAGCGCTGATTTCAATTTTAGCGTTTCTAAAGCCCATTATTCTCTGCCGAAAGCTTTCAGTGTGAAATTCACACTCCATTCCATTTTTTCGGTGTTGTACCTTGAGTTTGCGATGATTTTACGCAAAATGCAGGGTAATCAGTTGAAATAAGCAGCCAAATCGAACGGTATTGTTTGAGCTAAAGAACAATTCAGTATTCTGAAGGTTTCTTTATATACCTAAACCAACCCCATTCGGTATTAATACAAAAAAGACTGTTTTTTGAAACGTTGAAGAGTATTTTCCTGTTCCACCTGTCACTTATCTCTGCCGTGAATCTCTGAGCCACCGCGAGGTCCGTGTCAACAAAGAAATTGGTGTAAAGCGCGTAAAACGCGACGGAGGCCGCTGTTCTTTGAAGCGTGTTCTTGATTCTTGATCAATCACACCAAATTCAGTCGACGGCACCACGAAGATTAAGATATTACTGTTGTTTAGAGCTGAAAACGCATTATGAGTGAATAGTGCATGCAACTGGCGTAGACCATCTTTTTATACTCTTGTCAATTTGCGTTTTATTATCCTATTAAATCAGAGAACAATAGTTGCCCAGTTTTTACCAGGTATTTTTTGCATTAGGTCCCGCGGCGATTTCATGTGATCCTAGTCGCTCAAAGAGACACACCACATGAGAACACTGAATGAAGAGGCGCAGTGAAACAAGCACCGATTTCGCTATTTCGCGTACTATGAAATTAAATTTACATGCAAGTTTGATTCTGGGTGGACATGAGCCAGAGGTGGAAGTGAGGTACTTGCGCTACCTAGGTAACTCGGCGGTTACTTAAAATGGTAGCATAAATTCAAGGGGCTTATTGCACCTCCGATGTACTATTTGGGGGACTTAGGTGTCGAGCCCCCAAACGCTTGCTGTCGAAAAATGTTCTTGACCAACATGCGCATCTTAACATAAGCTGACGCGAAAACAAGAGAATATTTTCTAGTTTTGGGCAGTGAGAAACACCTGCTTAATTGAAAACATAAAAGAGCGATTGGTCATTTGAGTTTATGTTTTTATTTTCAAACGAGGAAATGTATTTTTCTGACCCACCTCTTTGTATTTTTCACAAAAAGATCTCATGTTTTAACGTGCTTGTTTTATAAACCAGCTTTGAAACTAATTCAAGTGTATCCTCTGATTCAAGAATCAAATGGGCTTCATATGCTCTTTGAATACTGTTTGAACCGCATGCGCAATTAAAGAGTGAACGGTTTTGCCAAGTTCTGTCAACTTTGTCGTTTTGCGTTGCCTAGTAAAGCAAAATGTTTCCGAGCACACTGATTTATTAAAAAAATACTCGATGTTTTGTTAAATTCTCGCACTCCGTTGCCCTTGTGTTTTCGAAAAACACTGCCATTACCGTGTCAGCTCTGATTTTGATCGACCTCCGTCCTCATGGAATTGACTCACAACTGTCGACCAGCTCATTCCCTCCTTTCGCAAGGCTTTGACGTAAACAAGTGCGTAAAACTCTTTCCCATCGCGTAAAATCTGACTCATGCTCCGTCATTCCTTTGTTCCACCCTTGTTTTCGATTGATTTCCCGCCCTCTCTCGGCCCGCCATAAAAAAACGTATCTCCAACCTCCCTCCCCCACCTGCAACCCTTTTTCTCCGGGGCAGATTCAATAAAATCTCAAAAGAAGTTCCGTCGGCCGTTTTTCTGCCCCGGTCGCAACTGCCTTTCGGCGGCCGCGGACCTCGTTTGCGCTCGATGTTTTCGCGTGGACACTTCCCCACTCTCCCACACTTTAATCTAGGTTTTGAAAAGGATTGCCCACAAGCAAGAGTTTGAGTTTTAGGAAAGATAGTCACATAGAAACCTAATGTTCCAATCTGAATCAAAAGGTGTTTTCAACAGCGTGTTCCACATTTGAGTATTTACCCAGTTTGAAATCTTCTAACTTTTCGACAAGTTTTGCAATGAAACAACCTTATCTGCACTAAAAATATGGCTTCGCAAAAGCACTGGTTGAAAAAGCAGCATTTTCTCTTTGTCCTCTGCAGTTTGCGCCCTATTTTACGGCAATGATACTGCCATAGAGTTCCAATTCTGACAGAATATCCTTTTTTAACAAATATAAATTGTCCATTTTTGATTTTACGTTCAACTCTTCGTCAAATCTACTTCGGCCCATTTGGCTGCCTACCCTGCCTGAGTATCCTATATTATGCGTTACTCTTACCTACAAAATGAAACTTTGGAGACGAAGTAATTTTAGCATCAAAGAGTTCTTCGTTTTTTTTTCTCTCGGAAAGTTTTTGTCATTTCAAAAGCAAAATTGGATAACAAGACTTACAATAATTTTTCATAAGCTCGCAAATAGTATTCATGTCAACAAATAGCCCAGTCATGTTGTGATTTTGCGCACTTTGGCGAAACTAGTGTTGTTTCTCATAAACTTCTGGTTTTAACAATTTAATTTGTTTCTAAGAAAGTTATCAGTCAATTGGAAATGAAAATTGCCTAAACGAGAAAAATGTTTTTCTCTACTTTTCACCATCAGTTATACTGCAGTGTGTCTTCCACGTTGTTGTTCCGTGGGAAGTCTCCGCGGCGCAAAGATTGGCCGAGATCTAATCCAATACTCGAAAAGATACTCCATATAGACTATATGGAGTATCTTTTGGCTTATAGTACATTTCTTTGCCGTTTTTCAATTTTTTTTTTTTCAGAAAATGCCCGGTCTCGGAAAACTCTTCGGAAGGAAGCGAAAACAGGAGACACCTTCGTCTCAACAAGCCATTGACAACCTCAGAGATATGGAGGCTCTGCTGGTCAAGAAACAACTCTACTACGAGAAGAAGATGGAAGCGGTAGGAAACAGATAGACATTTATTTATTACTTTCTTCAGGAAATGGAACTTGCGAGAAAGTACGGAAAGAAAAACGAAAAACAAGCCCTGGCTGCTCTTAAGAGGAAGAAGATTCACGAACAGAACCTCATGAAACTGGATGGGGTGAGCCTATATTTTTCTAATTTTACCTTGTATTAACTAGGTTCTCACGAAACTGGAGGGACAACGAACTGCGCTGGAGAACGCTGGTCACAACATAGAAGTTATGAAGGTTTTGGAACAGACGAACAAGGTGCTCAAGACGGCTAACAAGAACCTCGACATTGATAAGGTAAGGAAGGGTTGGAATTGGCTTTGACACAAACGACATTTAGGTATCGGAGCTAATGGACGAGATAACCGAGGGATTGGATGTGTCGGACGAGTTGTCGGCTGCCATTTCTCGGCCTATTGGAGACGTCGTGGATGAAGATGAACTGATGAACGAGTTGATGGAGCTTGAAAACGAAAAGAAAGAAAGGATAGAAGCAGTTGTGAGTTTAAAGAGTTTAAATTCAAATACAAGGGACAGAAGGACACAGTGAAACAGTGAAATAGAGAAAAATTGGAAGAGATACAGATATACATAGATACAAAAAGACAGAGAGATAGAGAGATAGAGATACATAAAACGATAAAGATAGAGACAAAGATACAGTGACAGAGATACAGAGAGTCAGAGAGACAGAGAAACTGAGTGAATGAGTCAAAGATAGACAGAGACAGTGATATATAAGGACAGAGATACAGAGAAACAGATAGACAAAGAGACAGAGATACAGAATGTCATGATAAATGTGATTGCAGCCGCCGATCGTTCTTCCCTCCGTCCCAGCTGGTCCTATCACCCGTTCAAAGAGCCGTGACATGAAGCGTCGTGACAGTCAGATGGACGAACTGGAGCAATGGGCGGCCGCCAACTGATGCCACGTGTACCCTTCACTTCTACAGACACCTCATCCACGAGATTTACTTTTTGAAACTATTAGATCTTTTTTGGCCAATAATAAACCGATCGTCTTCAGTACAAAAAAGGAAAGGCATTTTTGGAGCCGAACGTCCGTTGCGGTTACATTAAGAGATCCAGAGCCCCAGAGACAATCTACGTCTCTGTGTCACCTTACACTGCATTAACAATAAAAGCAAAAAAGTTTGGGATTGTGGGATCGAACACCCGACCTTGTGGTTATGGGCGGAGGCGCTCAGCACTAGACCACCGAGCTGCTGTGAGCTATTGCCGCCGCGGGCCAAAATGAGTCGGCGCCGCGCGCAGAAAATCGATGATTTCTCGGCGCTAAAGGCCGCTCAGCAGCTGAAATTTTTGTTGGGAACTCTTCCTTCAATAACTCATCCTATGGTATACCTCGTTCAGAATCTCCTGAGGTCGGTTGGGGCCATTCCCTAGTAAGAAAAAATAATTTCAACCTTGTGTAAAACTCTGAAACACGAATTTCGTCTCCAATGAAGATACTTGACACCTGAACCAGCCAAAGTCACGGCAGGAGTTTCTTTTGTGTGTGTATGTGTGTGTGTTTGTGTGTGTATGTGTGTGTGTGTTTGTGTGTGTATGTGTGTGTTTGTGTGTGTATGTGTGTGTATGTATGTGTGTGTGTGTGTGTGTGTGTGTGTGTGTGTGTGTGTGTGTGTGTGTGTGTGTGTGTGTGTGTGAGGGTGTAGTGTTCCTGTGTTCCTTTACAGCTCTCTGTCTCTCTCTTTCTCTCTCTCACTTTCCCTCTTTTACCTTTTCTTCCTATTAATCACTGCCGTTCTCTCCAGAACTATGTATTTCTGTCTCTCTCTATCCTGCATATTGGTCACTCTTGTTCTCTCTATACAACTCTACATTGCTTTCTAATTCTCTGTATATTCATCTCCAAAAACACTCCTTCTACTACCGCACTATGGTTGTGGTTCCCAACCAGTACCACCAAAAAAACCGCTGAACTCGTCCGCTTTTAATGGACGAGAAGAGCATTCCATAAAACCAGCATTGAGAAAATACAAAATAATGATGACAATAAAAATCCCCATGGAAACGAAAACAAAATTACGGAAGTGACGGGAGGCGAAAAATGGGATGAGTAGATTGGCCCTCAGACTCGATCTGTCGCACCTGAAAGCTGAAATGTGATCTAGTGTTGAGAAAAATGAGTATGTTGTTTACATTTTTAACGATTTGTGGATTATTTTAAAAACTTCTTTCATGAAAAAATAAGTTGTCCACAACATTATCGGTCACAATCGTACTCGCAAAAGAAAATGCTCCAGATGGGATGCGAACCCGGGACCTCACCAACTGCGATAGGGAGCTCTACCTACAATGAAACATTGTTTTCCGTCCAGACCGCCCTCACATAGGCTCGCCGCCGCCGCAAGAGAGTCCGTTAGAAAGCGATGTTTGAAAGCGGAGACAAAATGGATGACACCCAGGCAACTGTACCTCACTTTGAAGATAAGAAAACCAATATTCAAAGAAACCTCTTAAAAAGCCTTTGGTGTGACCGCAAGGGTAAACAGGGAGCTTGGCCGTATACGGGATGACAAAAATCTGATAATCAACGGCTTTTACACAAAAAAACTACAAATTTTATTATGTTTTTATTTAAAATCCAAGTCTATTTGACTTGTATCCGTTTGGTTACAAGTCTATTTGACTTGTATCCGTTTGGTTACTGTTGTCCAGACCACATATTGTACTCGTTTGTAGTCTGTTCGCGCCCGCTTTTGGCGCCAAACCCGCGTCCCTTCCGGACGCCGGTTTTCTCAGTCTCTCTCTCGGTCTTCCCGCAGACACGTTGTTATTTTATCAGTCTAAATTAATAAATTGTTTGTAATACCTCACGGCTACAACAGTTACAAGTCTATTTGACTTGTATCCGTTTGGTTACAAGTCTATTTGGGTTGTATCCGTTTGGTTACAAGTCTATTTGACTTGTATCCGTTTTCCTTTTCTTTTTTTTCCTAATGAGCAAAGCTGTGGGTTACCTCAACTTGGGCAGTTGTCTGAAGGCCTTTTTCCTCCACCAATCGAGCCATGTACTTGGCGAATTCGGCGGCCTTCTGTTCGGCCGAGAATCCCGTCTATTCGTGAGCGATGGTCTCCATGGGGCCTAAAAACAATTGTTTTCCAACTATTCTGGTGTTCCGTATTGCCCGAATTGACGGCGATCACCGGTCGTCCGAGGTACATGGCTTCGATTGGCACAATGCCAAAGTGTTCCTTGTCCGGCGTGTACAAAATGGCTCTACTCTTCTTCAACGGCACAATCTTAGCTTCGTCGCCTGAAAGGACCCAGTCCTTTAATAAATACAAAATTGAACTCACTGGGTGATTTGAGGAATGTCACTTTCTCAGAAGGAATCTCCTAATCGGTGGCGTATCGTACCAACTGAGCGTAATACGCAATGTTCTCCTCGTTCCGTTTGTCGTATCCATCGGCGATCACCAGATGGCACTGCGAGTATTCCTCAGGAGACAGCAGGAACCAACTCGGCTGAAAACAAAACAGTCAAAGAACGTTTAAGTTCATTTGCAGGGTTGTCGGTCAATCAATTCACCCACTATTAACCAAGGAACCCGAAAGCCTGGAAGAAAATGGTTGCGCAAGGGGAACGTTATTTCCGGGACAAAGGAAACGAACCACCAAACCCTGACTTTCTAAAGTTCTGATCGTTAATTCAACACAACAAAAAACCTCATTTCTGGAAAAACATATTTTCTCGAACGCCAAAAATTGAGTATTATCTTTATACCTACGGCGTGTATAATCAGCCTACGTTAAAGTGAAGGTGGTTACCCAATAAATAGATTAATTTAGGGGTGTCGGACACTATTTTGGTAAAATCCAGCTCGAAAAGTGAAAAGTAAGGGGCGTTAATCTGATTTTGACTCGAATGTTAAAGATGAGACCGCTGACTCTCCCGAGCTATGATTTCTACAACATTTGCAAGTCCTGGCTTTTCTAAACGGGGAGTGATTCGAAGATCGGCAGGGAAATCCCCGAGTGTAGACGAGAAAAGAAAGAAAGCGCCGACTGAATGTGCAAAGAAAAACTGAACGCAATGCCATAATAGAGCGAATTAAGACACGAGAACAGCTGTAAACCCCGTGAAAAGTTGGGGTCGTCCCGACCACAAAAGCTGCTCTTAGGCTTAGCCCACGCAATAATGTCTTTTTGAGCGTTCCAATAGACAAAAATCAGTTTCTTAACTTACATTTATTTAACATATTCCGTGGCGATACTCTACACTCAACCCGCGTGACTCTTTCAGAAAACAGTTTTTTAAACATGAACGACACTTCTGCGTAAGATAACGTCTACATATTTATGTATGAGCTCCTAGATTCTTTCTGTTCCTTTGCATATTGGAAGATTATATGAACAAAGTTAAAATTATGAACTTTTACTGATATTTCTGTTCTTTGCTCCTATTTTGAAGTATTGTTTTCGTTCTTAATCGTGTCCGACTAAAAATAACCAGTTTTACATATCAATTTAAGAAAATCAAGTAATTTTTTCTAATATGAGCAGTTGTTAATTAAACAGTAACAGTTGACCATAGTGAAGAGGTGTATTTGGCCTTAGAAAATTTTGTTTCTATGAAGAAACGATATAACATTTATTAAATTTATTGGGTTAGTATTAAAAAAAAAACTTTTTCCAAATGTGGAATTGTTTGCTGCTTTTCCGCATGTTCATTATGGAACAACACTAAAATCTGCAAGGAAGTTTTTTCTTAAATTATCCCCAAAAAATATTTAATAATTTGCTAAAATTCGGTATGATGAAAAACTTAATATACTAAAAATTCGGTATGATGAAAAATTTGAAGGCAACGTCAATTTAGGCTTTTTTCCCTTTAAAATAAGTTTTCTCTCTTTTGTATGGTCTCGGTTGTTCGTTTGCACAATATTCCATCTACTGGAAAGCAAAAGATTTTCTTTCTTTTATATCGCCACGGAATATGTTAAATAAATGTAAGTTAAAAGACATTATTGAGTGGGCTAAGCCTAAATGAGCAGCTTTTGTGGTCGGGACGACCCCAACTTTTCACGGGGTTTTCTTGTTTTTGTCAGGGACCGAAGGTCCCAAATAATGATCGAACAACTATCACAGTTTATGCAACACGGCATAAATTTAAAGAGACAAATTCAACCAATAATACAATCATGCATATAAATTGAAAAAATTACGCGGAAATTTCTCCTCGCTTCCTGAAACGGCAATGTCTCCCGTATTTGAACAGGAACAGGCGAACGAACAAACGTATCGCCACAAAAAAATTATAAGAGGTCGGAACCTGAGGCCGGTCGCTGAGCGCAAATTTTCAGCCAATTCTGTCGATAAACTGAAATGACAGCCGAAAAACTGCACTTTTTGGGATACCTTGTGCAGCCGTGCTGTAATGGTGTACACTCCGGACTGATAATCTGAGACCCGGGTTCGATTTCTTTTTTTTGTGTATCGTTTTGCTTTTTTTACTTTCTTCGCATGAGAGTGATGTTGGATTTGACCAAATTAATTCTAAAGTAACTAAAATTAGGTTCATTGCTCAATACTCCGCGATTCGGATATCTCCTACAAATTGTGCATAAGACAAACATCACAAACATCTATACTTGTGGTAAACCCAAAAAAAAAACGATTCTGTAGACCAATCTGACTTTTTCTCTGTCAGACTTTCGTATTCGTTCCTCACCTATACCAACCCACTTCATCATATGCGCCACACCTGGTCAATGTACCGTGGGGGGTGTATTTTGCAACAGCCCCCTCAATTAAAAAAAGTTCTCAAAATTTGCGACAGATCATCTCCCAAAACAGCTATGACATTTTTGTAGCTCTCTATTTTTATATAAAAATAGGGAAATCTAGTATTAACACCGGAATAATCTCTGTCTTTTCTAAAAACCTGCCGAATTATTGGTGGCGGGCACTATATATCTCACTCTCACTTTCTCTGTCTCTATATCCATCCACATATCTGTCTGTTTTTTTCTGTGTGTCTCTATGTATTTCTCGGACTCTTTCTGTATGTCCGCCTGTTTTGTAGGAGATTCTGCGGCACGGCATGCCCTAATTTTACTTATAAAACTTATTTGATTGTTCAGTCCGCTTTTTCACAATGCAACATCACGCTTATACGTAGAAAGTTAATAGCAAAACGATAAGCATTAAAAAGAAATCGAACCCGGGTCGTCAGTTTATCAGTCCGGAGTGTATACCATTTTGCGAGGTCTCCCAAAAAGTGCGGTTTTTCGGCTTTCATTTCAGTTTGGGGACAAATTTGGCTGAAAATTTGCGCGCAGCGACCTGCCACGGGTTCCCACCTCTTATGAAATATTGGTGGCGATACGTTTGTTCGTTTGCCTGTACGAGATATACGAGAAATACGAGAGACATTGCCATTTCAGGAAGCGAGAAGGAATCAAACCACAACGGAGCGCCAGCGCAAATTCTATCTGTTGCTTTCTCTATCTGTCTCTCTCTCCCCCTCTTGCCTGCAAGGTACTTTCTTCCCAAATGCAATACGAGTCTTCCCAAATACGAGTCTTCCCAAATGCTCACTGTCCAGCCCTGCTCTCTCTCTCCCTATCGTTCCCTCCTTCCTCTCTCTCTCTCTCTCTCTCTCTCTCTCTCTCTCTCTCTCTCCCTCCCTCCCTCCCTCCCTCCCTCCCTCTCTCTCTATCTATCTCTCTCCCTCTCTTTCCCTCCTTCCTCTCTCTCTCTCTTTCCCTCCTTCCTCTCTCTCTATCTTTGTCTCTCTGTCTCTTTCTTTCTGTCTCTGTCTCTCTGTCTCTCTCTCTCTTTCCCACCTTCCTCTCTCTGTCTCTCTGTCTCTCTGTCTCTCTGTCTCTCTATCTCTCTGTCTCTCTGTCTCTCTGTCTCTCTGTCTCTGTTTCGGTCTCTGTTTCTGTCTCTGTTTCTGTCTCTGTTTCTGTCTCTGTTTCTGTCTCTGTTTCTGTCTCTGTTTCTGTCTCTGTTTCTGTCTCTGTTTCTGTCTCTCTCTCTGTCTCTCTGTCTGTCTGTCTGTCTGTCTCTCTCTCTCTCTCTCTCTCTCTCTCTCTCTGTCCATACCGTTCTATCTCTCTATCTCCATATCTATATCCAACCTTATGTTGGTTCGCGTTCACGCCGCGCGAAGCGCCGCAACGCAACACGCGCCGTGTAGCGTTTTTTTTGCGTACCGCCTCGGCACGTTACGTTGCGTGTTGCGGCGCTGTGCATCAACAGTAATGTTAGAAATTAATAATTCAAACTTTGCTCGCGTCGCTTTGCTTTTTGATTTTGATTGAAAATCGCGTTGCTTGTTGCGTCGGCCGCGTGTTGCGTCGCGTGCTGCGTCGCGTGATGCGTCGCGTGCTGCGTCGCGTGATGCGTCGCGTGTTGCGGCGCGTGTTGCGGCGCGTGCGTCGTCTGTTGCGATTTTATTTTATTTTTATCCCAAAAGCTGGAAAATAAATTGGGGGGCTGCGCCCCCAAACCCCCCTCCATTTTAGGCTCCGCCCACTTTTCCATTTGAGGATATATGGGTGTCGGAAAACTCCTCTAGTCATGTTTGGTGCATAAATGCAGTTCTCATTCACTTGAAATAGTTCCCTAGCAGTGCGCCCAAAAACCTCCTTTTTTCAAACTTTGAGGCCCCACAACTTTTTTAGACGCTCGGTTATGTTATTTTTTTATTGGAAATTCTTACTCAGCTCGTCGAGATCTTTCTTTTGAGTTATTGAAGTCTAAATTTAAATAATCAGGGCGGACATCTTGCGTTACAGGCCTAAGCCTAAATTGTTCAGTTTTCGGATTCAGTTTTCGGACCGAGGTCGCGAAAACTGAACATAACAGTTTTCGGACCGAGGTCGCGAAAACTGAACATAAACACAAAAAGTGTATTCGGGTGGCAGCAGCATCGGGACTTGCTGCCAGCGGGCT
The DNA here is from genome assembly GCA_964057215.1 of Oscheius myriophilus. Classification (NCBI taxonomy): domain Eukaryota; kingdom Metazoa; phylum Nematoda; class Chromadorea; order Rhabditida; family Rhabditidae; genus Oscheius; species Oscheius myriophilus. Next base: position 13,764,498 of record OZ059903.1, on the reverse strand, counting down.
TTCAGTTTCAAAACTCGTTCACCTCCAGCCAAAACACGAGATCCATCACCTTGAGCGAGACTTTCACTCGGGCGAGAAGGCTTTTGATCTTGTAGAAGGGCCCGAGACAGAAGAGAGAAAGACAGAGAGAGAGAGAGAGAGAGAGAGAGAGAGAGAGAGAGTGTGTGTGTGTGTGTGTGTGTGTGTGTGTGTGTGTGTGTGTAATTTTGGGCGTACGTGCATGTGCAAAATCTGCAAAGCACTATGATACGTTCAGGAAACTGAATGATACGGGTAGACGGTCTGAAAGATTGAAACAGAGAATGATCAAAAGAAAGGGGAGAATAAAAGGGATATCGTTAGGGAAAGCGAGTGGTCTTGTATGGTCTCAAAGCGAATAGCTATGGCCTGTTATGTGTATGTTTCAAGCGGAAACGGGTTCTTCCTGCCCCTTTGCGGTCCTGAGACCCTTATGTCCATATCGTCCACATATGGGTTCACACATCTTGTCGTACACTTTGCGACTAAGGATAATTTTGATAATGACTGAAAATTTTCCGTTAATGGAGAGCTCAAATTCGACTTAGCCATGTTCTGTTTTAACAACGCTATTGTTTCATTCAACACTAAACATTCAAATAATACTCCATTGTCAACCGCATAAACATAAGATACGAAAATCGCAGACTTTAAATGTCGTTGCAACTGAAAGTGATCATAGCTTGAATGGATTAGGTTTGATCTGATCAGCGTTTGTTCCTTTTTGTGCGGTCATCCACCAACCAGCTTGGAACGGCATCTCGGACGGACAAATGGTCTGCATGCAGATACCCGCTGGATTGCAGAACAGCTTGGGCTTGTAAAAGGCGGAAAACAATCACAAGTGGAAAAACGAAATTCTACGGTATGTGACAGGGTTATCTAAATTTTACTTAATGAAAGAGAAAAAACAAAGAGGACCTACATCAGTTGGCCTTCGTTATTCGTAGGCCACCGGTCGCAGCCTTTTAGGAAAGCGGCATTGCGTTACGGTAACAAAAAGGGCCTCCCATCGCTTAGCCCTTGTTTCAAAGAAGTTGTGAGCTTCTTATGTTTTTTGCGACATGTCTGAAAAAAAGGTCTCTCAAATGAATCTCGTCTGGCAACAAATACATGTAAATTCTTGGTCTGGCGGTCACCAATGGTGCGATTTCGGTAAGGATAAGGCTGTAACCGGTTCGCAGCGCTGACCCAACAAACTTCTTCAAACTCTCGCGACGTCAGAGACGACACAATCGGAGAAAAGTGTTATTTGGCAAAGGGCGATTTTCGGAACAAACGAGAGACAGCCGAGAGAGAAGAACTGAAACTTGGCCGAAGGAAACGGTCTTTCTGGCCCGATTGCGGCCGGGAAAACTGTCAAAACCATCGACGCAAATGACGTAACCCCTGGGAATTTAAATTATATAAACATATGGCGCACACAGGCACTCTAGGGGACCAGACAGGACCATTATTAATTTTCTTTTCGGGTGCATACGATTGCAAGTTAATAGAATTATACATGTCTCCTTCAAGCAACTACTCTATAAACTTTTAATCTATGGATTTACCCCTCTCCCGATTATCGAAGTTTCAGTTTTCCAATTGTCGAGATTTCAGATTTTGCGTCTTCTCTTATAGTTAGTGCAAAAGATAGAGTTTTCACTTGCGGTGCTGAACCATCCGGTTGCCTCATCCGATTCCCTCTTTCACGCCGAATTTCCTCTAAATTTTGTGAAACTATTTATTAAAGTTGCGCTAATCTGATTCCGACGCCTTCACTGCCGGACAGTATATGAGAAGATCAGTATGAAAGAAGAATCCAAGTTCCCTGTGATTCCGCAATTGTCCAGAAATCTGTCAAATATTTAGTGAAGCATCATAGTCACCGCGATACATTAATGGAAAGTACTGACTAGGCCGATTTTCTCCATTTTTCGTTTTCTATAGATTTCGCCAAATTGAAATCCTGCCAAAAAAGCCTTAACGCAGCATTCGTGCGATACCCAGGCAAAAAGAGCGTGCAAACTGCAGAGGCGCAGAGAATAAGCGGCTTTTTTCGTGAATGGTGAATGGAAATTGGCTCTATTTACACCAAACGTGTTCCAAGAACCAGCCCCACAAGGAAATAGGAGTGCTCGGACCCACTGTGAACTCAGTGGTAGTTCCGGACCCAATTATTTCAAGACCAAGGAAACCACAACAATTTAATTGAACAGTTTTATTTCAAGATCCCAGAAGTCGATCAAAAGCAGTACCATTCTAAATACGTGGCAAATATGTTCGATATTGATTAGGATCTTGGAAAATTCTGTTATTGGAAAACATCACATAGTGTTAAATACCGAAAATTCAACAGGACTAAATGCATTAGTGATTGGAGAGTGAACGCCTGACTCTCAAAGGTCGGCAAAGGCTGCAGTTCACGAAGTTAACACAGTTCTCCCAATGAGTTAGCATTAGCCGGATAGCCTCATCTGAAATGGCTTCTGATTTTCTGGCCTAGTTTCCCAAAAGCCCATCCGAAGTTCAAGCTCGGACATAAAATACATGAAAAATAAAAAATCAGTACATAAAAAAGAACGACAGTTTAAAAATGCGGTGCCTAGGGAAAGGTTTCATGGTAAGAAGGTCTACCAGACATATAATTTTGGGATATAACAAAGGACAAAAATAGACGAAATTTAAAATCGTAAAAAAACTTACGAATTAAAATTCCTCTGCTGAGCAAGTCACAGAACTCATGAGTGCGACAGACATGATCCTCAAACCTGTCCCTTCCATGTGCCTAAACGTAAGATTATAATTTACCATACAGCAAAAATTGCCTTGACACATCGTGAAATTACTAGTGCTTCATCCATCACTTCAGCATGAATATGATCAATAGGCCACGTGTTAACATCGAATACCTTTGGAAAGGCATACTCATGAGAGATGATCAAATCTTCGTAACCACTCAGATTATCAATGACAACATTGGCTACACATCGAAGGTTATCTAAGAACGCCGGTAGTAGTTGGCTACCTGAATATGTTTGCAACGTAAAACGCATTATTGTCAACTAGGAGTTACGCCCTCCTACGACGGTCCTCACTCCTGTGTTCGGCGGCCGTCGGCCGTTCGATTTTGCGGCCGTCGACCGTAAGCCGACGCGCACACGTGAACGCTCACTATCAGGTCGGGTACCAAAGGGCGGCCGACCACTATTACGCTTCCGCCAAGTCAGTGGGTTCAGCGTGACTCGCTTCGCAAAAGAGTAGGGGAATTGGGAAGATGCAGGTAACGTAGCGGTCTCAGCGCAACTTCAGTCTGGGGCACTACACACAATGACAGAGAACATCAGCGAATTGTTTAAGAGGGGATAAGAGAAAAATACCAAACATAGAGCAAAAAGGAGAGGGAGGTAGAGAGAAACAGAGACGGGGCCTCAAAAACAACATTTTCTGCTTACCGTCGGGTACAAATCTTGGCAGGAACATCTTATTGCAAAATCGTCCATTTGTTGGCCACATGGGTTTTACGGAATTCCCCAACACACGAAAAGCGTAATACATATCGTCATACTCAACGTACAAATCCGTCATGTCATCAGCCTAACATGGTCATGATAAACGCAAAACGATTTATAGAAATAAAACTAACTGTCTTTTTCCGAACCGTAATTGCCTGAAGCTTGCGTCGGTACTGTTTTATTATTTGTGCATGACGGTTATTCAATTGACGCAAGCGAATGTGCTCAACAACCGGCAAAAAACTGAAGACGTGAACAACAACTTCCAATGGCAACGCGTCCATTTCTAAAATAAAAAAGCGTGTGTGTATGTTTGTGTGTATGTTTGTGTGTGTGTGTGAGAGAGAGAGAGAGACAGAGAGAGAGAGAGAGAGAGAGAGAGAGAGAGAGAGAGAGAGAGAGAGAGAGAGAGAGAGAGAGAGAGAGGAACCGGAAGAAAGGAAAATTTTGTGTCTTCCTATAGTTTTTGCGGTTAAGATGCGATTTTTATAAGACTTTGCTATGTTTTATATTTTATGTGCAAAATTTTTTTAGGTCTAACCTCATCCTCAAAAAACGCTTTGAAGTGTGCGCACGGGGGTTCCTTGGCTGTGATTGGCGCTGAATCCCAATTACCTAAACTCCCAGGCAAAATAACTAATATTTACAGATTTGTTGACATATATGTGCCTCTTTACAAGATTATAGGTTGGTTAGTGAATTTAAAAGTAGCCTCAAGCAATGTAGAATGACTAGTCTTAACTGCGTAGCACAAACTTCCAATCTAATCTATTTTGGGATGTTTAGGATACGCACTGTTCATCCCAAATGACTTAAAACCACTTTTAAATAGTCAAGATAAAAGGTATGAAGCACTTATGGCAGATAATCATCGTTAGAAATGCCTTAAGTTTAAGATGCAGTCGAATTTCGGGCGCGGCGCCATTAATGATTGACCTTTAATGTGTTTTTTGAGGATGAGGTGTGACCTAAAATTTTTTGGTCAAATTATAAAAAAATGTAGCAAAAAATGTGTAGAATCGAATGACATGGTTGCCATTAGGGGCTTTAAAAAAAACCTGTGTCACAACTACAATAGGCAGAGCTCGAATCTTATAAAAATTGCGTCTTAACCAGAGAGGAGAAGAAAACAGATATGGGTCGTATGTTGGCATTCACTCCGCCTCCTCATTACAGGTCGGTTCGGTCAATAAATACAGCAGTCTTTTGCGGGTGTGTAATGACTGTATCCAGCTATGTGAAGCCTTGAACTGTTCCAGGCACTCGTGTTCTTTGTTGATCTTCAAAGCCTGCTGCCGGAAATGATAATCGTGTAGAGAAATCCCAGAACCCATCTTTTCTTCCGTCCACTCGAGCAGCAAATCGTTCAGCATTTTCAGCCCAACTTCGCGTCTCCACTTCTTTTCCTCCGAAGCGGAACTTCTTTGGAAGGGGCTGCACATCGTCGTCGTCCTCATCGTCACTGCTTCCTTCGCTATCCGTGAGCGTGAATGACGGGTCACACTGGATATCTGGACAAAAAATATGAGAAAAATTAAAATACATACCTTCGTCGTGTTCCAAAACCTCCTCCTCGTCGAAATCCAGCACTTCGTTCAGAAGTAGATTTTCTAATACTTTTGCCAAGGACTTGGCTCTCGAACTCGCATTCAACACGTTTCCATTCGGAAACTGTTGTGCCAAAATGGCAACAACATCAGCGGCAAGAGTTTCCATAAATGGATTCTCTACCACTGAAGAGTTGTCCTTAACAACCAGCTCGAGTTGACAATTTTCGAAAGACTTGTGAAAACTTTCGAAACTCGTAAACAAGTAAAAACAAACAAGCAAAAGAAAATAGAGCATGCCGGGATTCGAACTAGGTACCTCCAGCGTGGCAGTCTGCCCCCTTCACCCCTCGGCCACCGGACCACTGACAAGAGGCGGCGGCGGCGGCCTCTTATAGGCGCGGCGCCGCACAGAGCGCAAACCCATCAATTTTCAATTGCGATTTTCTCGAATATGGAGAACGCACAGCAAATTTGGACTTCAGTCTCTTTATTAGCAAGTATTAGGCTATGCAAAAATGTAGGTCTCGTTTGATTTGGCCACCCAGACCCAAACGACTACCCATGTAAGAAAGAAAGAAGAAAAGAGAGAGAGACACAGAGAGAAGTGAGAGCGAAAGAAAGTTTCTGCATCTTTGTGTCCTTAGTGCGTTTGTCTCTCAATGTGTCCACGGTGTATTATTTCCTGTCCCTCCTTGTTCAGAGAGATTTTCGCATATTAAACTGCAATCGGAAGGTGGGATAGAGCCAGAATACGCGGTGGTTTGATTCCTCTCCATAGCTCACAATGGCGATCTTCCCCGATTGCACTGATTCTCCGTATGGGCGAGCGGGTAAAGCTACTTTCAGCAAATTTCGGCAGGGCATCGGAGCTTCTGAGACCTTGTTTCACGGTCTTTTTCCAGCCAAATTCGTCAAAAACAATTTTGAACAAGGTAAAAATCCTATTTTCAGCGTAAGATTGAACACGTCTTGGAAAAATTCAGACTCTCAAGCTTGCTAAACGGTTCGGGTTCCGGAACGCTCTCTCCTCTCTCTCTCTCTCTCTCTCTCTCTCTCTCTCTATCTCTCTCTCTCTCTCTCTACCTCTACCTCTCTCTGTCTGTCTTATAGCTTGCAAACAGCGATAAAAATCCCGATTCGACCCGGTTCTTGTATGGCAACTTTTTGATTGTTTTGGATTCAAAATGCTTTTTTGTGGTAATTTGCTATCGAGTTTAATTCAAAATCGACAAATTGTGATAAATCTAAATCATTTTGTGGCTTCGAAAACCATATTTAAGACGTGTTTAGTTCGAGTGTATCGCCGAAACAACTGTCAGAATGAAACTTTTTGTCTCCGATTCGGGTGAAACAGTTAACTTTTTTTCTCACTCACTCACCCACTCAGCTCGTACCCATTGCCCGACCCAGGTCCATTTTGTTGTCGTTTTCAGGGATGAGAACACAACCAAGACCTTTAAATCCAGCAGGGTAAGGCCTCAGAAGCGGGTCTTTTTACTCCCAATGTATCAGATGATCGTCTACTTGGTTCCTGTTCTAGTTTTGCAGTCGGCGTCGCAATTTTTTATTCTAAATTTTAAAAAGTGTGGACCTAACCTTAGGCATTTCTCTCCCTAGACATCCCATCTTCCTTACTATTCCATCGCGCTTTAGATGGATACCGCCGGAATCGGAACTCACACTCGCTGTCTGTGTACGCCAAAATGCGATACACGCTAACGTGGGCGGTCGTACTCCTTATGAGCAGATCAGGAGGGTTGGACTTGAATACTTGCACAGATAACTAAAACATTCAATGGCTTATTTAAAGGATTTCAAGTAAATAAACGTAATATGCTACTTTCAGGTGATCAGGTGATGAGGTCATCCTGTAAAAGCGGATGGGCCCTTTTTGTTTTAGGGGTTACGTTGACCAAACACTTGCAGTTTAAGAATTCCGTTGTGAGTCGTGGAAGCCCCGGAGAAACGGGTGACCAACTCATGTGGGGCGGCTTATAGGGCTGTATCGGAGACCGGCCCACTCCCGGAAAAATTCAAATCAGGGGTAAATTGGAAGTTTGTGCCCGACTTTTTAAGGGGCGGACCGGCCCGCCACTTTGCCAACCTTATGGCTAATCGATAATGTGTTCTTAAAGGCAGTATGCCACGTAAACGTTGTGCTATATTGCACACTTAGAGTTAGAAAAAGAGAGAGACCCACCTACATCATATGAAATCCGGGCTGGCAAAGGGCATTCCCGCATTGTAAAATTTCGGGCCCGGGTCGGCCCTTTATTGTGCCCCAATTTTGTATTGGTTTTCCGAGACCGGGCCGGCCCGCTCTCTAAAAATTCGGACCCGGCTCGAGTCGGTCCTCAAATTTACCAGCCCTGTATGAAAGTGCGGATCACAGTTAGAAGTGGAAAAACTTTGAAGTCTCCTCCTGACTTCAACAAACCCCAACATGACATAGTTTTCGTGACTAGCAAAGCCAGATTTAATTTTTGGTGTAATAACATGAAAGATTTTTTTGTTGTAATACACTTCCTTTAACGGTGGTTTCTGCGCTTCAGTTTGACCTGTAGAGAAGGACATCAGGTTTATACCATTCCCTTGATTGTTCATGAAAACGAAGAATCATCGTGTGGGATATGGCAGAATAATGGTGCCCAGCCTTTGAACGCGAACACAGATTCAGGACGAAGACCCCCTTTCTAGATCGATAATTGCTTATCAATCAAAGCCAAGTTGGTTATCTAATTCAGAAAGATGAAGACAATCTTGTTCTCTTTCGAAGATGTTGAACACAACATTGCTGAAAGCCTGCAGAATTTTATGATGTGCGAAAGGATTGCATGATTTGTCTCCCTGTATGACCTCTCTATCAATATCTTTTCCTGTTAATCACCGCCGTTCTCTCAAAATCTCTCTCCCTCACACAGCGCAAGGGCCGTTTTCGGCAGCCCTCCCACTGACCTTTGCGTTACAACCCAAAGGACAAACAGACAGGGAACGGCAGTCATTGTCGTTCGTTGATTTCAAATAACTTAAGTTAACAAAAACAGATGACTGATTTGCGTTTACCTGCAGACCAAAAGTATACTCCTTGCCAATCATATTTCGGCCAAAATTTGGCCACGCCCCTTTCGTTGCCTATTATTATGATGTAGTAATGGAAAAATTTGAATTTCAACATCAGAATGATCTCACTCATTTTCAAGAGTCGAAGTAGGATTGGCGAGTACTATAACTAACAATTCAATCTGCTGTCAACTGATGTGACGTGTATCCATCATTTAAAATTACAATGACAGCGCTTTTGGAACCCTGATAGATCTTTATTTTCGTCAATAACAGAGCGATCGTCTTCAGTAGTCTCTCTCTTCTTCCTTCAGGAGATCTCCATTCCAATACAGGAACATCTTTTCCGAATCTTCCCTGAACTCTTCGTTATAGAATTATGTAGTGAATACCCCTACCTATTGACAAGATTGAACACGGTGTCTCCTAACAAAGTGTAGTTCTTTTCTTTCAACTTGTAGTTCTTCGCAATGTCGTCTCTCACAACTCCACCGGCAGCTGTTAAAAATCCCGTAATGAACACGTCGTCAATCTGGAAAATTGAAGTTTAATTGAAAGTTCTCCTACCCAGAAGGACTTTATGCGAGGAAGGGCTTCGAGCATGTTACTGGCTGCCTTCCATTGAGCGAAGTAGGACATTCCACTGCAGTACGGGGGATAGACGGTCGCGTTGAAGTCTTTCTCACTCACGTACCTTAAACATCAATAAGAAATGTGCCTTAGGGGTGAATTTGGTCCAGAGGTAGGGGTTGCGCAGCACCCTTACCTCGGGACCAAATTCTCTTGACCAAATACTTTGTTTTAAGAGAATCGAGTTATGAAAGCATTATTGAAAGTGGCTTCTGCTTAAAGTTAAGTATGATCCCCGGGTCCTATCCACTATACCACAAAGTCACTGCTACCACAAAGTCACCATTGCAGCGTTTCTCAGCCGGTGTTATGACTACGAAATCAGGTTGCAATGCTAATCCTACAAAAAATAAAAGTTGCAATATTTTGACTCCCAGGTGTCCGCAACAGATCTTGAGAACAGATTCGTCAATGGGATGCCTAGGGCGATTCAAAAATGTAATACTCGGTTCAAACGGCTTACGTGACCAAAACTGGTTCTCTCGTGAGATCAATCGGTTTTCCGAAATGAAACGTCTATTGCTGGCTGTTTTAGCAAATTTGGAACACAAAACGGTTCTAAATAAATAAAACACCACAGCTGTGCGTATGAAATTACTAGAAAAAGTTGAACCCACCATGTGCTTCCATTGTTTCTGAGAACTTTCATGTTTCTCCACTCTAGACAACGTAGGGATGGTTTCTGTCTTTCTTGCAATTCGAGAGCATGATTATGAACCTAAATCGAAATACGCACTAGTATAGGAAATTCTCAAGTAAGGGAAATCACCTCCTCAATATTCCAGCCCACGTCGTCATCAAGTTTCAACAAAACTGTGGAATTGTCACAATTCTCAACAAAGTACCTCAGATGGGACAATTGCTGAAAGGTTCCATAGGTACTTAAGGGCAGGGGCTACCTTGATTGTAATGTTGTGATAGCTGTCGACAAAGTCCATCCAGAGAATGTCGTTGTTCCACTCCAGTTCGTTCTTCAGACTCTTCTCCAACTGCCCATCTTGTCTGGTTTCAGTTCCCAAGGGAAACAACAACTTGTATCTGAACTAAACCACCAGATTGAGCTTTAATGGATCGTGTTTCTAACCTTTCGCTTCAGAAGACTGGCTCCATAAGTTCTTCTCCAGAGGTCCCTCCTCGAGTGAGAATGCAGCCTCGAATGAACCACGACGAGCATGTCCAGATCTTTACAATAACCAGGCAAAGGACTGGCGAGGATTTTACGAGGAAGAAGGTACTGTAAAGGAAGGTTGATGAACCAATTGGGACTTACCGTATCCAGAAATGAAATTTCTTGAGCAGCATCAGAGTTCATGAAATCCAGAGGGAAATTGGAATAACTGAAGAAAATGGCGGCTAGGAGAACGTTGAATAGAAAGGAACCCAGGAGATAAATACGGATGCTCGCATGAATCATCTGAAAAATGATTTGTATGAGCAAAAGGAAAGTTCAGTAATGACATGACAGTCGCAGAGAATGAAATGAAATTGTTTGTTTGCTGCGAATCGTGGATCTATTATGCAAATTCGCATTCTAATGCTCATTCTAACAATATTACAATTTGCTTTAAAATGGTGGGAACTTCGAATTAGAATTGTGCCACTAATTCCACCTGTATATACTCAGGTACCCAGCTGCGGAATCCAAACTGATTCAGCGGATTTCAGCAGATTTCGGGCTGTTTGTGCAGAATTCAAAAGAAAATAGATTTCAACGGATTTCGTCGGATTTAGTTTGCATTGTAAAATCCGTAAATTTTCCAATTAGAATGCAAAATGCCGGTTTCAGCTGATTTCAACAGATTTCAATGGAATTCTTTATGGCACAAGATAATCCAAAACGAAACAGGTTGAATTCCGCAAACGAGTGCCTGAGTATACTGTAGCATTAACCGCTGTAACCCCTTAAATCACATGATGCCACGCAATTGAGGCTAGATGTGCTGTCGAAGGTTACCCTCACCAGACTGAGAGAAAGCGGAGATCTAAGCTCTGATGGATGCACTTGATAAGACGGTAAGTGTGGTATATATAATTATTGTCCATTTAGCACAATAAACGACCGCTGGGCACACACACACACACTCACACACACACACACACACACACACACACACACACACACACACACACACACACACACACACACACACACACACGAGATTTCGTTGGCTGACAGTCGGCGGGAAACGACGGACGCCGAGCGGACGTATCGGAGTCGTCCCTGCGCAGCCGAATCGTGTGTAGTGTAGCGACGACATACCTAAGGAAGGGACTTGCACGTGGTAGATGTCGTGCTATGAGAGCATCCGTTACACCCCTAACATGGGTTATAGGGAGTGCTTTCCGCCGATGCCGAGTGACTTACGAGTCTTGGCGCCGGTTGCGGTTAGACGCTTTTAGCGTTTGTCAGATTACCCGATCGCCTGAACTCTGCTGGTGCAAAGAGTGGCCGGGGAGTCACTTATCGCCATCCTGTGGTGGATGAACCTCTTGCTGCCAGAGACTAACGACGCAGAGCCGGGCGCCCAGCGTCACCTATGGGGCCTATCGATGTTTGTAGCCTTGGCGTCGCTGCGTACCGTTGCGACTATCTGTTAGCCGAAAGTTTCGGCTAGCTATAACGTACCTGGACAAAACTTTTGGCTAGGTCAGGTACGTTACTAGCCGACAGTTTCGGCTGGTTGTTAGCCGAAAGTTTAAAATTTCGTCTTTGTACGATACAGCTAGCCGAAACTTATCGGGCCCGACTTTTTAGGGAGCGGACCGGCCCGGGTCAATCCGGTCTCCAAAAACCAACTCAAAAGGGATCAAATTTAAAGGGCCGGTCCCTTTGCCAGCCCTATATCTGATTGACAATGAGAGCATCCCATGGCTGATAGAGGCTAATATCATCAACATAGAATAGACAGTTAAAAGAAGTTTGGAAAAAATTCGAGTTTAGTGAAATTCGACGAATGAGTTCAGTCGATAAGGGCCTACTTTTGTGAAGATCCATGTGTTGCGGTCTTCTGATGCACGTGGATTGAACTGACTGACAGATCATCATCTATTGGAAGCACCTACTTGATATTCAGGCTACATCGAATATTACACAACCCGATCAATACATAGCACATCGGAATCTTTCTAAAATTTCCATCCCACAGTTTTGTTTGTCCTTTTGTACATGTGAAAAATGTGTTCTCACAAAACAGATTACTACGTCACCCAGTGTCGATTTGGATTAGCATAACAGGAACAATCGCCACCCGCTGCGGTTGATATTGGTATCAAAAGTGACCTTGGCACACGCCGTTACCACTTCAACGTCTGTCTCAACCGTCACTTTAAAATGATAATGCTTTGCACTTTTTGACATTTGCGTGAATTTTACCCTGGAGCAGAGTTGTTGCAAAGAATTTAAACAGGAGATTACCATTCCATTAACCAGATGCATACAGTTCACAAACAAAAAATAGTGATTGATCATTCTTTTGTGATATCGATTTAACCGCTCCTGTTGTTGACAACCGGTACTTGTTTTATTCACGTTGCCAAAACTTCCTTTCCATTATGATCATTGTTCCACATTTTGAGGGCTGTTCTTAGGAATTTGTAGTACTTAGGCAACGCTAACGGCCGAATAACAAAAGAATGGTTTCTTTGAAATTATCGCTCTATTGTGACTCAGGGCCGGCCCGATCCCATTTTTTGTTTTTCTATTTCCTATAACATAATTTCTCATCGAAAAAATTTAGTAAAAATGACTGGCGGTAAAGTTTATCCATCTCTCACGGATTCTACAAAACTATCTGAAAGGAGACCCGAAGCACCTCCAAGGAATGTATGTAGTTTTATTAAGATAAAACTCTTCAGATGTCGACGGTGAAACCCCAAAATAAAACAAGATGGTTGCTCCCAGTAGCTGTTCTAACACTGGTAGTTCTAATTGTGGTAATTGCTTTTCTCATCTATTGGGATAGAAATAGTGGAGAATCGAAAAGCCTCAAATATAATGAGAAGTTTCGTTGGTACGATAATGAAACATGTACAAAAGTAAATCACTGCACAGCCAAGGGGTGAGTCTTTTAAGGATGCTAAAAACTAAACCTCTTTAGTTATTCAAAACCTCCTCTGGTGATTGTTTCGTTCGATGGATTTAGTAGACAGTACTTGGATGAGCCCGGGTGGGTGAAGTGGCTGAAGAAAGTCGGAGACTGCGGAGTGAGGGCGGAAAAGATGTTCCCAGTGTATCCATCCAAAACGTTTGTGAATCACTACTCCATAGTCACTGGAATGTATGGAGCATCGAATGGAATAGGTGGGAATTTGTTCGCGCTGCTGTATTAAGAGTAAAACATACCTGTTGCTTATTTAACAATTCTTTTTCAGTTGATAATATTTTTTGGGACAAGGAGTTAAGCCCTTCTGGTGTGGAGAGTATGGGAAAAACGAAAGAAAATAGGTACTGGGTCGGAGAACCGGTAAAGGAATGAAAAGGACTCGAAAATATTAGATTTTCAGTTGTGGAGCATCTACAATCGGATGACAGGAGGGAAATCAAACTGCTACATTTGGATTGGCGCACCGTTCAATAACCACAAACACCCTTGTTCCACAGTGATTCCCTTCAACTCAAGCATTCCTTTCCAACAACGGTGGGACACTGTGAGTTTTGAATTGATTCACCAATTTGGGTGTTTGTGGAACAACTACATCTTGTCTCCCGTCACCACACCACACATACACACACGCACGCACGCACATACATGCACATACATGCACACACACACACACACACACACACACACACACACGATGCAGTTTGCATGTTGTATTGTTCGCAAATGTTGGTAATCCTTTTTGATGCATCAATTACAGGTCCGTGATTGGTTGCTTTTGCCAGAAAACGAACGCCCTGGTCTGATTTTGTTGTATTTTGAAGAGCCCGATGGTGTTGGCCATAGAAACACTTTCCCAAAGAACCGAAAAGAATACAAGGTTGGAAGGGCAGCCATAGGAGAGAAAGTGAAAGAAAAGGACAAATCAGTGGACAACTTCCTAAAACGGCTAACGGACGATGGAATCATCAATTGTGTGAACATTGCTTTCCTCTCAGACCATGGTAAGATATATTAGAAGCAATAGGAAATGTGCTTTAGGTATGTCCGGCACAAAGGAAAAGATCAATGTTCACGATTTAATCAAACCTAGAGATGCTACAATTGGAGGGCCACTTGGGAGAATTTATGCGGAGAAATCAGTAGTTGGTGGATTTAGAGTCAAACGTCAGAGTCATTTGTGTTTTAGATGACTTTTTAAAAAACAATACGAGAAACTGCAAAAATAGGAAAAATAAATACCTGGTTTCGACAGATGAGACAAGGCCTTTGCGACTTCATCACACCAACAACAAGAGAATCGGAGACCTCATTATTGAGGGAAGGCCCGGAGTTATTATCACGACGTAGGCTTAGAGAGTGAAAAAGCAATTTACAAAAAGAATAGTCAGATCTGACTATGACTCGAGAGGAGAACACGGCTATGATTATTTGTCAAAAGAAATGCAGACCATGTTCTTTGCGAGAGGACCTTCGTTTAAGCCAGGGACAGTGCTTCCACCATTCCAGAATGTGGAACTAATGAATCTGTGGTTAGGTAAAAGAAGGGGTCATCTATATGGACAGGTTTATCTCAGATTTGCTTGGAATCGATCCGAACTCTGTTTGCAATAATGGCACCGTTGGGACTTTAGACGACGCATTGAAGGATCCACCACAACGACAGCAGAATTCATCCAAGCCACTGGAGTGAGTGATTATGAAATTAGACACCGTAACGCATGAGAAACATAGAGTTAGAGAGAGAGAGAGAGAGAGAGAGAGAGAGAGAGAGAGAGAGAGAGAGAGAGAGAGCGAAACAGTGATGCTGGAGCTATTGGTGAAGTGGAGCAAGTGGGGGGGGGGGGGGAGGTGAGATGAGGGGAATAAGTCAGAGAGTGTAGTGGATAAGCAAAAAATGAGATAATAATTCCAGAAAGTGCCTCAACGCTTCCCAATTCGAGGTATGCTGCTCTGAATTACCGAATAAATGTGCCCAATCGGCCGTAGATATGTTTTCGTCCCGTCTCTTTTGCTATGAATCCCCTAATAATTTTTGTGGAAAGACTATTTTAAGTATAGACAGTTGGTGGTTCATTAAATTGATAAAGTTCTAAATTCAGGATCACCCAGAGGCGTTGTGGAGACGATTGAAGGAAAGAAGCCTAAGAAATGTAAAGTTAAAAAGGACAACAAGAAATGTCGAAGAAATGATGACTTTACGACCTTGGTTGCAGATCAGAGTGTTGACCTCCTTGAACTGAGAACCAATTTTAAAGGAAAGTTTTTAAAAGGTGAATTTTTTTTAATGTACTACTCTTTAAAAAAAACTGTTTCAGAAGTAGTATCATCATTAGAGAGTTTTTTGCGCGTTCTTCTCAAGCTTTACGGACGGGTCGTCGTTCTAAGCGGAACTGCTGTCGATCGGGATAGAAATGGATTGGCGGATTCCGACCAGAGGTAAAACTCCCCCGGCTGTCAGTAGGACCTTGTTGCAGCCAGCCGCCATCTCTCTTCTTTCGCCTTTTCCTCTTCTGTCGTGACAGCCGTTGGTCGCCTGATGGTCTCTCTTGTGTTTCTCCCGATCAGCTGGATTCCCGTTCCTTTGCCTTCCCCATAATGGAATCTGACCCCAACTGTCTGGTTAGATATTGACAGCCGTTGATTGAGCACTGTATTACTTTAGAAAGGTGCTGAGCTTTTGCGATACTACTCCTGCCGTCTGAGAGATATTGAATTGGTGGCCGGAATTGAAGTGAACGCCAGAGGAATTAACCGTACGCAGAGGGCCCAGCTGAGAACAAAAATTGATGAATACTTTTAATAACTTTAACCACAAGTAAAGTTGTAAACGTTTTCTATATCATTTTAAATAGAATCAAGAGAACAGGACATACTGTAGACTTTATCAAAGAACCGGCATGTTCATGTCCCCCTCCCCTGATTTTTAGATCCTCTTCTTCGACGGGGGATGCGTATTTCTGTTGAAGTTGGCTTCTTCTTCGACTGGTCGATAAGACCTTACTCCATCGGGTTTGCAGGCAAAGAACAACACCAGTACACCCACTTCTGAGACGACGATCACTCCTAGGGTCACCTGGAATATGATTAAAAGAGGGAAGAGAGAAAGAACGAAGATGACAAAAATGAGGGCAGAGCAGAGATCGAAGATGGCTGTAAAGACGACCAGGGCACAGAACTAGGAGACTTGGAAAAGAAGGAGAGGGAGACTTACGACCATCGTGGGCACTTTCTTGCGAATGCCTTGCAGGGAGAAGAGGATGAAGGTGATCAAAGCGACGATGACGGCCACGGAACTCACACCCACGCCTGCATCCATCTGAAAGAGACAGAGATTGAGAGGAGGAAGGGAGGAGGTACCAGGACAAGACGTTCGAGGTGGTCACTGTTACCGCAGACGCTGATTTTCTATGAAGAACATGAACATTTTATGTGAAAGGGATTCGATAGTGAGAGTGATATATAGAGAGATAGAGAGACAGAGAAATGAAGAGAGACAGAGAAATGTTAATCGGAGCAACTACCGGTGGACGCCGCCATAGTAGCCTAGACTTATAGCTGTCACCAAACAATATCATCTCAAAACCCTCCTGTTCTCTGATTTTCAGATGCAGTCATTAGAATAAAGAGTGCTAGAACAATTGGAATATGGTTGTTCTCTCTAGCCATCATTTGAGGTCATTCCCCTCCTTTGTACGGTCGCTTGGAATGAGTGAGTTGGTCAGCGCCTGTGCCACACCCCCGGATATCTCAAAACCCCGATGGAGTCAGAGTTCCTACTACGGTAAGTCCTTTCTCTGTCTATCTAACTCTTTCTAGGCCGTGCCCGTCACTTCTTCTCCACTGCCAATCCTTTGAATCTCTTTGTCCTTCCCAGTACTTCGGAGAAAAGCAGAAAGATCGTCACTGACTACAGGTTCCTCAAAACGTTTCAATGAACTTCTTTATTTTAGGAACGGAGTCTACGCGAAAGATTTGACCGTTGACCAGTTGTGGAGGGCTAAGACCCTTTTCGACTCTGCATACCACCCGGATTCTGGAGAAAAGATGTTTCTTCTGGGAAGGATGAGTGCCCAAGTGCCCTGCAACATGACCATTATTGGAGGAATGCTCGCCTTTCATCAGAAGTTTGCCCATGTGGTCTTCTTCCAATGGATCAATCAATCCTTTAACGCCATTGTCAACTACAGTAACCGCAGTGGAAAGGACAAGGTACTGTAGTTCCTTTGTTGCTTCAGTCGTTTAAAGAGTTCTAACCGCCGTCTCTTCATCTCCTACTGCTGTGCCACCACCGGAGCCGTCTCGGTCGCCCTGGCTGCCAATCGCCTCGTGGGGAATCTGAAGGTTAGTTATACTGAAAGGAACACGCTTTGCTTAAAGTTATGTTCATTTGGTAGCTGGAGAGGCCACTGAAATACTCTAGGAGTGACAGGTAATCGGTAGAACATCAAGTTTCGTGAGGTGTTTGTGCCGAGTTCGGGAAAAATCCCCATGCATGCGATATATACATGCTTTTTTGTCAAAAAGTGCGCTTCGGTGTATGCTGAAAAATTAAAATTTTAAAATACGAGTTTGTAAATTGTTTCTTAAGCGAATGAAAGATTTTAAATGTATTTCCCTTCAGCGCGCCTCCCCCATCATCGGAAGTTTCGTCCCTTTCGTTGCCATCGCCATTGCCAACGCCATCAACATTCCCATGATGCGCAGCAAGTGAGAATTTCAAAAACAATATCACCATTGAGGTTATTAAGTGAATTTGTGGATGGGATTACTGTGGAAGACGAGTCTGGCCATGCCCTCGGGCAGTCTACTTTGCTCCCCTACAAGGCGATTCCAGAGGTGACCATCAGCCGCATCGGAATGGCCGTTCCCAACATGAGTGAGGCATTACAGAGCATAATTTGTGAAAATTGTCATATTCGGTCCTCGGTCCTCTGTTGTTCCGGAAGATTTCTCAGAAGAAATTCTACAAGGTTTGGAGATTCTCCCTCAATCTTTCATCTCTTTTTTGCAGCCTTGGATGGCCGCCCCCATCCAGATCCTCATCTGCGGTTTCTTCCTCAGTTTTTCCACTCCTCTCTGCTGCGCCCTCTTTCCTCAGAAGAGTTCGGTTGATGTATGCCTAAATGTGTACAGTGTAAATTTGACCATTTGTAGGTGAAGCGTCTGGAACCGGAGTTGCAGAAGAAGATCAATGCCCTTCCGAACCCTCCGA
>OZ059903.1:13721428-13743928 GCA_964057215.1 Oscheius myriophilus | reverse complement strand
CAATCGAAGAAGAAGCCAACTTCAACAGAAATATGCATCCCCCGTCGAAGAAGAGGATCTGAAAATCAGGGGAGGGGGACATGCACATGCCGGTTCTTTGATAAAGTCTACAGTATTTCTTGTTATCGTCACTTTATATAATTTTATTACCATTTATATGAACGATGAATAATTCAGTTAAAAGGCCTTCAAGTAGAAGTAGAGGCAAAGTCGGTCACGAAAATTGCCCTCGAAGTAGCATCCTTTGCTTCCTTCCTGCAATATATTTTCGGTGTCTTTTGTAACCTGTGAAGTAGAAACAGTTCTGTGTGGTGTTACGCTACGTACACTTCTATACTTTGACTTCTGGTGTCCTGGTTCAATTGCTATTGTGCTTTTGTCTTTTGTCCAATTATGCATAACGGTGTGCGTTTTGAACAAAACTAGAATAGGGGTTTCAGGATTCCAATATCTCCAATCCCCCAAAAATTCTCTTTCTCAAAAACAGACACCGTTTTGCAAATGTAACCGGCTAATTGAAACGCGTTCAACTAGCTATCGAACCACAAAATACTCGTCTCATTGTTTCACAAACATGTCGAACACTTCGATGAGCCATATTTGTAAAGCAACCCCAGTTTTACCGTACCTGAGCGCATATGATGTTCCACAAGGCCCACCAGAGATTAGAAATTGGCATGAAGAG
This sequence comes from Oscheius myriophilus, assembly GCA_964057215.1. NCBI lineage: Eukaryota > Metazoa > Nematoda > Chromadorea > Rhabditida > Rhabditidae > Oscheius > Oscheius myriophilus. Next base: position 13,743,243 of record OZ059903.1, on the reverse strand, counting down.
TTCAGCTTCGATTAGCAGAAGATCCACATCTCTATAATCAAATTCATATTTGGAAATGCAAAACAAAAGCCCGCCACTACCTTTCCAATTCTCCACTCAGCCCAAATTCTTCCATCTGTTTCCCTGTCATCATCCTGTGAATCTCCTCTGCGTATCCCTTGCAATACGCCCTGTGCAACTCCTTGTCCAACAAACATTCCAATTGAATGCTGTACGTGGGCTCCTCTTCAAAGTACACATTTGCCATTTCATTCAAATAGTTTCCTATGTCAAACCCCCTGAATTTACACTATTTCGAAAAGAATAAATGTTTTACCTGTAATTGTACATGCCAAACTCAAAATCTATCAGTACAAGGGGCTCCTCATCCGTTTCTACCCTTCCATTTTCCGTACTTTGCCAAACAATGCCTTCCTCGTCGATTTCGAATCCGTCTTTTAAAAGAATATTGCCACCCTAAACATTTGTGAATTGCTTTTTTCAAGTTGTTTTTACAAAAAGGTCGTTGTGTGTCAAGACGACGGGATTTTGAGCCCTTTCGAAGAACTTTTCCACAGCAGAAATTTCCTTTTCGAGATCGTCAACGGTCACTTTTGGTGGAAACTAAAACACCTAATCGTACTTATGTTAATGATAACTCTACGTTGTCTTTTGGAACTTTGGCCACTTTACTCCACAGATCGTATTCTGACCCTCCATTGTGTTTAATCTTCTCCAACCACTTCCTCATTGTTGAAACGATAGTCGACCTTCTCACTAATGGAACGTCGACTTGGTGGATGCGGGCCATGGCTGCGGCTACATGATGAGCACACCTGAGGACTTGTGGACTATAAAGGACTGTCACTACCCTTTGCCTCTGGTCTCTTCAGGAGAGAGAGTCCGGCTCGGAATGAACTCTTCCAGTCGCCCGCCGGGTAAGACGCCAAAGAGTTTTGGGCCAAAGCCGTGGTCTGAAACATTTTGTCTCTTTTACAGTGGTCCTCTTAAGAAATGTTCCTGGACAATTGCAGGTGTCGCCCTGCTCGAGGGCTTGCTCATCATTTCTCGCGCGGCAAGCCTCAGCTGGTCTGGGAGGCGCTTGGAAAACCGAAGTTGCACCATGGGCTCCCGGCAATCGGTGGTACCGATCTAGAGTGACGAGTGGCTAAGAGGTCGGATTGGTAATCCGAAGTTGCCCCAGTTCGTTCCCCGGCCGACAAAACTTTTTTGCCATAGTTGTTTTATACATTAGGTACAATATAAACTCAATTCCTGCACATAATTCGTGAAAAACTTTTTTTCAACCTTTGGAATTTTTGACCTCGGGCCGCGGGCCGGGCCCGTAGCCACCCTTGCATAGGATTGCAGCCACTAGTTGATTCGTACCACATTGAAAAATTAAAATGACGCTTGGGATTATAGATTATCGGAGCAATCTTTGAAGTCTAGTGGAACCCCAGAATCTCTTAGCAATCTCGAAACTTGTTGGTGAAGATTGAGCTAGAAAGTTGGATATCTTGGATTTTCTGTCATATGCCTTCGAAGTTTTACTTAAACTTATTCTGATATCAATTAAACATACTTGCAAGTGTCATGAAAACTGCGAGTTCATTTTGCAATTGCATTGCGTCCTTCTGACATTGAATCCTCAGCAGCACTGCCTGGTCGTCCATCTGACATTTGAAGACATAGTTGTTCATTCCACCACTGAACCCCTTCATTTCATTCATTTCCAAAACTCCATTACCTGATTTTCGATAGTTGGAAGCCTTCACCTTTCCAAGAGGGGCCTAAGTAGTCCACACATAGCTTCTGGGCCTTCTCACTGGCTGCGATAGCGTTGGTTGTAATATCACCAAAAAGGTCCTGAAATTGAATTTTATCCTTTTTAAAACTAAAAGATATGAATACGGTATATTGCTGATTGAAAGCTCACGGATGGTACCTTTAACTACTCACCCACAGAGCTTTGTCAAAGGACATCCCGCTCTACTGCTAGTCTATGACCCTACCTAAAAGAAAAAGTACAAAGTTACTTTAAATAAACAGAAAAGGTATCAGAAAATCCGCAAAGACAAATAAGAACAATAAGAAACACAACTTTTTTCAGGTAAATCTTTTTTTGGAATGAAATGTAAATGTTTGTATCACTGATTTCAGAAAGACTTGAAGTAGAAGTAAAGGCAGAGTCTGTCGCGGAAGGCACTGTCGAAATCCATTCCTGGGATTCCCTCCTGAAACTTCTTTTGTTTCTGAGAGAAAGGGATTTTACCTGTACACAGATGATGTTCCAAACGCCCCACCAAAGGTTCGAGATGGTTTGGAACTTTTCGGCTTCCTGTTGAAGGAAATTCACGTCACTGGAATTCAGTATTGTAGTTTCAGCTAGAATACAAGGTCCTATTCAGTTGTGGGGAAAAATCGGGAGAATCGTTGGAGAATCGGTACTTTAGAGATTCTAACGTTGCAAAAAAAGCCGAAATCTATAGTTAATAGCTATTCCAATGTTTTGTTGCTAATCAATTACTGAATTGCTTACAATTGAAAATTAGAGCTGAATTACCGTAAATCGCATTGGTTTATGATAAACGTTCGAACACAGCTTGCGGTAGTCCAAAAGACTGCAGGGGTCTCTGATAACTCAGTGATTGGGAATCCAAAACTGCCAAAAACCTGACTACTAGACTATAAATGCAATACTTCCAAGAAATGTTTTCTCGGCTCCTCAAATTCTCACTATGCCTCTTTGTATTCAAACTGTCTCATACCTTTCCAAGTTTCCACTCAATCCCACTTCCTCCAGCCGGTCTTTGCTCATGATTTTGTAAGTTTCCTCCAAATATCCGACACAGAAGGCCCTGTGTAAGGCTTTGTCTGACAGAAATTCCAAATTCATGCTATAAGTGGGCATCTCCTCAAAATAAGCGTTCCCCGTTTCGTTCAAGAAGTTTCCGATATCAAAGCCCCTAAATTGTTTACTTTTTTTGTCAACCAGGGTACCTGTAGTTATACATTCCAAACTCGAAATCTATCAGAACAACGGGCATTTCATCCGTTATAACCCGTCCATTCTCTGTATTTTGCCAAACGACGCCGTCTTCATCGATTTCAAACCCGTCTTTCAGAAGAATGTTAGCTGCCTGAAAACAAGAGAAAGATTTTTATGATTCATCTCCTACGAAGAGATCATTGTGAGTCAGATGGGCGGGACTTTTGGAGTCCTGAAGAAACTTCTCAACGATGGTGATTTCCCTCTCGAGATCGGCCAAGGTCACTTTAGCTGGATGCTGAATAATTGTTAAGATATGGATATAGAAGGAAAGAGAGAAAGAAAGAGACACAGAGAGAGAGAGAGTCAGAGAGAGACAGAGAGACAGAAAAATAGAGAGAGCAGTTACCTTGTCTTTAGGAACTCCTGCATTCTTACTCCAGAGTTCAAACTCAGATCCTCCGTTACGCTCAATCCTCTCCAACCACTGTCTCATTGTGGAAACCACTTGGGATGACTTTGCCAGAGGCACTTCCACCTGATGAACCCTTGCCATTGCGGCAGCCACGTGTTTGACATATCTGAAGATTTCTGTGTCTTTTTGTTTACTTCGAAATCACCTGTGGGTTCTCGTTTCCTCCGTTGTAAGGTTTCTGCTCGGAAGGAACTCCTCAAGCCGACCGCCGGGGAAGATCCCCAAAAGTTTAGGACCCAACCCGTGGTCTGAAACAAACGACAATTCTAGGCTACAAGCAATTCTAATGGTAAGAGACTTAAATAGATTTTCTCAGCAAATGTTAAGATTCATATCATTCTAGTTCACACTCTGACAAACAACTGTACGAAGTCAAACATGATTAACTTCCGTCCTACCAATAATTAGGATTCAGAAGCAAAACCCCTGTTTACTTAGCACGCCTAGGCTCTCGAGATTTTTTGTAGCAGTTTCTAGGATTTTTTAGGATCCTCATAAATACTTGGGTACCTGGAGAATTCAAGGTTCTAAGTGGATTTTCTAGGTTTAGTCGTTGCGACTACATGTACATGACTACTAGTGCTCTTTTTTGCATTTTATGGATAAACAATGGTTTATCCCGATAACATGGGTTGGAACAGTTACAAAAACGATAATAAGACGCTGAGGAACCTTAATATTCCAGGGTTACCCCGGAATCCTAGAGGAATCACAGAATCTTTCACTACTAAACAAATTATAAAAAAGCAGTCTGGAACAAAAAATTCTTTCAGGGGCCTTACAATGAAAGAACGTAAGAATCTTGGAGGAATGCCAAAAAGAACTTGATGGGAAAAACTTGACCTTAATCTTAAAGGAACCCGAACAAACAATTTTTTTCCTTTTTTATTTAGTTATTCTTTTTTTAAAACTCACTGGCTAGGGTAAGAAATATCGCGACCTCATTCTGCAGCTGCATCACATCCTTTTCACATTGAATCCTCAGCAAAACTGTTTCATCCTTTATCTGACACTTGAACACGAGATTCGTCATTCCTCCGCTAAACTTGCATTTAATTTTTATATTTTTACAACAAAAAAACCTGACTTTTGATAATTTGAATCCTTCGCTTTTCCATTTTAAACCCAAGAAATCAACACACAACTTCTGCGCTTTCTCACTGGTGACGACGGCATTTGAATCGAGGTCGCAAAAAAGGTCCTGAATATATATATTTAACTTTTCTGTGATATTTCAAACAGATTGATTCTTTTAGACTCACCCATAGAGCCTTATCGAACGACATTCTACGCTAGTCCTAGTGATCTATGATTCGCCTGAAAGTCTAAACAATAAAAGAAACATTGCAAGTTAGTATTTTTAGAACCGAAACGTGACAATTTTGTAAATCAAGAATTGAAATCTTACAAAAAAGCGAAAGTTAACGTGAAAGCAAAGTTAATGCGACGGGAAAGGACACGTGTTCGAAAGGGCAGACGGCGGGCATCGATTGGACGAAAACGAGGAAAATAAACAGACATGGAGACACGATATCAGAAGGACACGCACACTTACACGTTGCCTTAGATTACACACAAATAGATATGATTATCTGTTGAATAAGGAAAAAGGTAATGGGTTCATCGAAACGTCCGGAACATGGCCTTGATAGAACTGGAAATGGTAGACATACGAGATGTTTGGTTGATATAGAAGGATATTAGTTACTTACTCTCCGATTTCGTTTTGAAAAGTGTGTATGAAGTATTAATTTAGATACAGACTCTGTAAGCGGCGCTCCGATTCAGTTGGTGTTTTATGTAGTTTGCGAAAAAGCAATTAACAGTTCTCTATGCTGATATTATTTCAATTTCAAAACGGAATCTGTTCCTAGGCTGATATTTCATTCAATACACTGCGGAATATAAGCCCAAAAGCTAAAGCTCTGCAAAAACCCATGAAATGTGTGTGTGTGAATGTGTGTGTGTGTGTGTGTGTGTGTGTGTGTGTGTGTTTGCTCCACAACTGAAACATTATGTTCTTCCTGACAACCCTCTTCCAAGATGGTAAGGAAGGAGAGTACGCGTTAGAATTAGAGTGAAAAAAGACATTGCGTAATTTAACGTCTATTCTCCCTTTCCCACTGCCTTCGAATGTGGTTCTGGGATCGGTTGTTCCTCTGCCTTCTGTTATTTGCACTCATTGTTCCGTGAGTTCTTCAGCTTTTCTTAACCTCTTGATAAGATCTAAGGCCATAAACGAACTTTTGAATGCCGACCAAGGGGCCTCGTTTGTTATGAAGAGTGGCATTGCTGGAGGCAACGGACACAAGGACAACTTGACTTTCTGGCAGGAACATGTGAGTTTGTTCTTTCTATGCTTACGGATGCTTTAAGGAAGTTCTTTTTAAGCGCAATAACGACTGTTTATTTTAGAGACTGAAGGACAAGGGCGCCGTGACAATGACGGCCATGGCACTGGCTCTGGTGCTCAATGGGCTCTCTTCGATTGTCATTCTCCTCACATGGCACAGGCAATTCTTAAGAATTGAAAATTATCTAAACCAAATATTTCAGATTCATCCGTGCTTCAGCCGCGCCATAAACGCCTTCTTCGAACTTAAAACTAAGCTTGAATCTATCAAAACGCAATAACAATTTTCATACAATCTCTGTTCTTCTTTGCTTCGTATACTATTTCACTTTCACGGCCCGGTTTTTGAAATTTTTCTCGGGAATGCAATTTCATACAAGGCGAACGTGACATTTCATACAAGGTGGTTATAGCTACCGTCAAAACTACATTGCTCCGTGCCAATGTTTCGATGTCGTTCTTTGAGTTAAGCTTTTAGATAGAATACTCAGGCCGTGTATACAGTCGAATCGGCCTATGGCAAGTAGAGTCGCGTAGTGTTCGATAGCTCTAAACTTTCTTCAAAATCACGCACATGAGCATGCATGCCATATCATATGGACCATATGACACTCTTTATTTTCTAAATTTATCTGCAGTAATTCTACCGTAACCTACAAAAGGATTAAACAACTGTAATCTTTGTATTTAGGGTGAATTCAGGCCTCCTGGGACCTTTTTGAGTTACAATCCAAATTTTGAAAAGTAGGACAGTATAATTAGATAGCTTTGTACATTTGTTATTTTTCATAGATTAAAATGTTCATAAAAAGGGGTTGACCTCCCGTGCTGACCCTTGGTGACCGCCGTCTGCCAGCTGTTCGCGGGAGAGAACGCGGCTCGGCTGAAGAGGCGCAGACAGCGCGGATCGATCACCCAGAAGCCCGTTGTTCCTTCTGACCTCCGTCGACAAATGACTACAGTGCAGGTTACTTACAACACTTACACGTGTAATAAGGGCTTCAGCAACAACCTGTTTCTTCTTCCTTCCAACCGGGAGAGATTTTCACATTCTACATGCTTGGATTTACCATTTTCCTTACTGCTCTCGTCGTTGTTTACTATAAATTTTGGAAACCGAGTGAGTTTACATTGGCCGTTGTGATTAGGGCATGATTGTTATCGTTTTAGAGAAATCGCACTATTCCCGGGGATAATTTAACTATTTTCAAGTTAAACGCAAATACCAACGAAAAATGAAAAGGGTGGACTTGACCTTTTTTTATCATAAAACTCACTGCATTTATCCATTGAAAATGACACTCTCTCATCTATGCTTTTTCATGGACAGGCCCCTTTTCAATTTTGTGGGCTTCTCGCTTTAAACTTTGGCATCTATTTAAGGCATCTACATTATATTTATCGCTGTCACAAAAGAGGCATTGCATTAGGTATAGCTGTCGCCAAATTGGAATCGTGTCAAAAATACTAGAATGTTCAAGTGATCCTTTGTTGATATGGGAAAATCGTAGTCTAATCATGGTCTACAGAGTATGCTTTGCATGTTTCCGCAATTAGCAAAAGATTTCGGTTTGGCGGCAGCTATAAAACTAATTATTATGTAGAGCTAAGCCCAAATGAAGTCAATTTATAAGAGTAGCTTTGTTATATGCAAGAGACTTCAAAACAACGACGTCTGTAGTTTATTTGCTAAATTTGTCCGCCGCAATTAGGAATGGGTTGCACTTAATGCTCAAGCTCGTATATCACTTAAAGGGACCGTCAGGGACCATTTCATTTCCATTTTCATCGGGTACGGTCAAAAATTATACTAATTATATATGCTAAATTGTCTGGAAAACTCCTCATTTTTTGAGTAATCTCGTCCTATTAGAATGACAACTTCGAAATTAGACTAGCTTGTAAACATCGGGCATGCAGGCGTTGCGGCCATCCGCAGAATCTGCAGACGGTCGGCCGGTTTTGGGCACTTTGAAGCCAGGTTTCTCGAAAACGGAGAATTTTGAACCCTATGTTGTATAGATTTTTTTGATCAGCTGATTTTTATCCTTTACATGAACAAAAGTTGCAAAAGGTCCCTGACGGTCCCTTTAATTCACGTTTGTTCATGAGTGATGATGCGTAAAAACATTTTTTAACATTCTTAAAGCGTTTAACAACTTAGAACTTTTACTATTTAATGAGTTAAGGTGAGTAAAACCACATTTCTTAAGGGCACGTTGTTTGACAATTAGTGAGGAAATGAATGATTTCTTAAGACATTTGCTTTTGTTTTGAACATTAACGAAAGTGTTCATAAATGCGTTAGCGTCTCCCAGCATTGTTTAAAAAGTTTCGCTTCATTCCCTCTATTTCATTCTCTTTCCTTTCTGAGAGCGGTGACAAAGTTTTCTTCTGCGGAGTGTCGTGAAGTGGCTTCTTTCAGACGAGAGGGACAGATGGCGTCGCCAGAAGCTACAGTAGCCTTTCTTCAGATATTTCCAAGCGGGCCTCTGCAAAATTCGTTTACGGCAACGCCAAAAACCGGAGGTTTACTAAGTTTGGAGAGCTTTTCGGCCGTTTCTTTCGACGCCGTTCGTGATTTTCGTTACTCAATAAATACGGTTCTTTTTTAGATTCTATGAATTTATGCAGCATCTTCAAAGTTGATCATTCTATGACACAGATTCTGAGAGCGCACTCACACTCACACTCACATAATTACACAAACACAAAGAAAATCCGAAATCTGGTATTTATTTTAAATTTTTCTTTTGTCTGTGTTGTTGTCTTCGGCGGCCGCTTGGGGATGCTGAAGTGAGGAAAGTCTCCATCTCTGGCACGTTTCGGCGAACTCGTGCTGGCAATCGGCTCCTGAAATAAAGATGGTGATTGAAAACTGCAGAATATTGACAGAAAATAGAGAAGTAGGTTCCGACTGGGCCTTGATTTCGGTCTTGGCCGTGAACTTGAGGTTAACGGTGCCGACCTGGCCTTTTGTCCCCATGACTTCAAATTAGTTTAGTCGGTTCTTTTCCACGTCAGATAACGCGACGTCACCTGCAGGGATCGAACCAGCGAGCCTTGGACGGGGATCGCCGCTAGACACTGCGCCAACGAATCGGTGGAGACTCACCGACGCCGCCTACTATTTACGAGATTCCCATGTGTTATCGTTAAGGAAGTGTATGTAATGGGTACTTGTAACAATAAATATGATGTATTAGAATGTTTTTATTGTTATTTAGGTGATATTTGTTTGGTGTGGAATACAAATGAAATTTTGTTTTCGAGTGAATGAAGGCAGGTGTGATGAAGGAAGGAATATGAGGTCGTTGTCACGGGAAAAGTTGAGAAGATGGCAGTCTGATTTTGTGTTAGATGAATTCTCCGATGTCGATTTACCCAAAAAACAAACGTGGAAATCGTGTAGACTGAACAAAATACATTTGTTATAACTGTCGCCAAACCGAAATCTTATGCTAATTGCGGAAATGTGCAAAGCATGCTCTGTCGATGACTGATTAGACTACGATTTTCAATGTAAACAGAGCATCACAAGAACATTCTAATGTTCTTGGCATGATTCCAATTTGGCGACAGCGAATGCAATTATGACACGCAGCCCCCAAAACGACTAAATTTAAGGGTTCAATCTACACGATTTCCACGTTTTTTGGGTAAACCAGTCCTGGTTTGCGCAGTGCGGCAGCAACAACACGCGGCCTTCGGCCGCTCAATTAGGCGGCCTACGGCCACTCATTGCTCGGCCTTCGGCCTTGCAAATCACGTAAGGCACGTGAAAGTCGGCCTACGGCCGATCACACCCTCGCACTCGGTGGAAACGTAGTTCCGGGTTCCGCTGATAGGCTCCACCACGACGGACACGATGGGGTTTTGTTATATAAGGATCGACATCCGAGAATTCATATAACACAAAATCAGACTTGCATCTTCTCAACTTTTCCCGTGACAACGACCTAATTCATCATAACTGCCTTCATTCACTCGAAAACATAATTTTATTTATCTTCGACACTGATTCCAAACATTTATCCCACAATTAACAACAAAAACAGTCTAATAAATCATATTTATTGTTACAAGTATGCAGTACACACACTTCATTGGGAAGCTCGAAAATACATTAGAATCACGTACGAAAGCGGGCGGCGCCTTGGAGTCTCCACGAATCCCTTGGCGCAGACAATACAACTTGATTTTAATAGCTCTCTCAACGAAAGCGTTCCAGAAACTTGCAGAAAAAAGCCTTTGGTTGTAATAAAAGTATAGCATTCGATAGAGCCCATGGAAAGGGGGCCTACCTTTTGTTTTCTCTGGGGACCACTTTGGGGGCCTACGTTTTTTACCCGAATACATGGCTTGTCCAGGTATGATTCTAATCACCCGGGATCTAACAATTAAAAGCAAAGAAATCCGCCATCAAACACAGTTAGTAAAAAACCAACCAGGAATCTGATACCAATGCCTTTCTCTGGATGAAGACTTTAGCTGTCGCCAAATTTCGGAATTCTGCCAAAAATGGCCGTAGTGCATCATTTGCGCGATAAACAGGCCGAAAGGGTAAAAAGCGCAAAGAAGCAGAGAAATAGTGGCCTTTTTTGGTAATGCTTATTTGGCGACAGCCATAGATAAAAAGGAAAATACAAAAGTTCATTACAAAATCGACTGTAAAACCAATATGAAAATCCAGCAGTGAAGTTTCACGGCGGTAGGCTTTGATTTGAACATGCACACGTGGCCCTCTAGAGTTTGGTGGGCTTTCCATGAAAAAGGAGCCAGATTACCTTAAAATAATCAGGTCTTGATTAGAACTCGAGTCCTCGTCGCCCACTTGATTCCTCCAAATTATTCGTTTCCCAACATTTCCTACCGTTTTAGCAACACTAACCCTGAGGTGCTTGAGGTTGTCTCCGAGCAGGTCATCTCCTTCAGCACGTGCTGCTCCAGCTTGATGACCGAACCGCCTTCGACGTCGTTGGGTTCGGCTTTCAGGGCGGCGAACTTTCCATTGGTCTTGTTCTCGACCTTGTAGACCTGGCCGAAACCGCCCTCATCCATCTTGGTGACGATTTTCCACTCTCCAAACCTGAAAAGAAGGAACTGACTATGAGATAAGAAAAGGGAGATGACAACATAAGAGGGGGACAGAAACTCACAATCTGCCGGGGGGAACCCCCTGCAGGGGTTCTTGCTGCAGAGCCCCTCCTCCTCCTTCACTGGTTCCTGTTTTTTTTTTTATATTTCTTTCGAATCCCGTCGGGGCAGGCTACGGGCGAGCGGTTGATGCTCATGCTGCTGACCGGCACTTCAGAGGCCACGGCAGAGAATACCCCTTTGAGGTGGTTTTGCCTGGCGTAAATTCATGTCGCTTACATAACGCCATTTAGAAGAACATTCTCGATAAACGGAAAACATAAGCTTATTGTTTGTGTGTATGTGTGTGTGTGTGTGTGTGTGTTTGTGTGTGTGTGTGTGTGTGTGTGTGTGTGTGTGTGTGTGTGTGCGCGCGTGTGTGTGTGTGTGTGTGTGTGTGTGTGTGTGTGGGTTTGTGTGGGTGTGTGTATCGACGCCGTTCGTGATTTTTGTTACTAAAAGAATACAATTGTTTTTATTCTATGAATTAAACAACATCTTTAAAGTTCTTTTGAAAATGTTTGTTTTCTTTCCATGACACAGATTCTGAGAGCGGACTGATAAGCAGTTCTTCTGCTGAGCTGTGAGATCGGACTCAGAAATGCAACCGTCGTCTCAGTTACCCTTCTCTCTTCAACCGCCTCTCGTGTGTGTGTGTGTGTGTGTGTGTGTGTGTGTGCATGTGTGTGCGTGTGTGTGTGTATGCGTGTGTATGCGTGTGTATATGTGTGTTCCCCTGCTGTGTCTTTTCGTCCTCCGTCCCATCCCATCCCGTGGCAGAATACATCTGTTGTCTTTTTTCCGCTCCAATATCCGTTCGCGCAGAAAAACGACTGCCATCAGTCATTCACTGGCATATATTTACGGAAATCACACACCGCTTGTACCAAAAACACCCCGAGATACGATGTCGAAAGCGACAGGATTGAAATGAAAAGAATATAAAAGTCAACGTGATCTATGTATCGAGACACGACTGACGAGGGTAGTGAAAATCGGCAGTCCGTGGATTACAGAGTTTCTTCCTTGGTTAGACAATGAGGAAAACTCCACTTTAAAAGGGACAGTCAGGCGGGTTTTACAACAATGGCTCAATTAGGAGACAAAAATTCGCTGATCATGAAAATATATATGACTATGGGTCCAAAATTTACCGTTTACGAGAAAATACGCTTCCAAGTCTTCAAAAACGTGTCTCCGTCTACAGATTTGTAGACGGGCAGTACGCCCTTTGTGTCCGGCTTTTACAAGGCATGTTAATGAGCCGAATTTCATTCTAATTGGATAAGATAGCTCTGGAAAAGAGGAGCGTGTGAGACAATTTAGCATTTTTGATTCGCATAATTTCCGACCGTATCCGATCAAAAATGAAATGAAAACCCTCCTTACTGTCCCTTTAAACTGTTTTCTTAAACGCCAACGAATGTTTCAGGTAGTCTTAGAGTCTCTCCGTCCTTTTCTTGGCCCTCCAGAGCCGGTTCAACCTAGTCTGAAAAACTCGGGTTAAAGTTGTCTGTTGTTCTTTGTTAGAGAAATTGAATCACTTTTTCTCAAAATATAACGTACAACATCGGAATTCCGGGGTTTAATGCTCTATTTTGAATTTTAACTTTCTTTCTGATACCATTGACAGTTGAGCTTGAGAGTTGTAAATCATAAGTTTGTGAAACATTCAAAACATATGTATTGAATTATGAAAGCGGAGAATGCGTTCACTGCCCTTCGAGAGACAAAATATATCCAGTAGTTAGTGGTTAATTACATAAATTGCGTGCTACTTGTAATTGCATTCATTTGGGCAAGTGCGAGTGCGCGAATCGCGAAAGGCTGTGGGTTGCATCCTTCTGCTGTACAAGGCTGTTCTGTTTCACGGCACCTTTGAAACCTTTTTCCTCTGTCGAAAGGTGGTTGTTTGCAAGTGTTGGAGCGTGTGGGTTATGTGATTATGTCTAAGGAGGGCGGTCGTCGTCGACAAGTTAGACGGGCGCCCTGCGATCGATTTCCCTCTGCACCCCGGGGAAAAGCGCCAACGGCCGCCTACATCTGAATCAGCCCCCTAAGGACCCGATTACGGATCAGCCGACGATCTTTCGTCTTCCCAACGGAGCAGATCCGCCCGGATTAGACGAATCAACCACGGAACTAACCGGGGCGCTAATACTTCCGTACTCATCTTCTGACAATGGGCCTCCCGGAGGAATTCGTCCTATTCTAGGAAGGAACGAATTCACGATTTCGCACTTTCTGAAACTTTCTCACACGACAAAAACAAAACCGATTTCTCTTAGGGATATCACCTTAATTACCTAAACCTAAGGCGAAGACCTATTTCTGTCATTGGACTAGAAACAAAACAATCAAAGGGCGTTACCCTTTTCATTCCTATTGCATTTTGTAGCTGATCAAGGAACAAACCTTCCCCTTGAATTGATGCTTTGTCTGTGTCAAGTTCAACCCTCAATATTCAACTTCAGTTTGTTCACTTTCAGCTGCTACAAAAAAGTTGTATTTTACTGGTAAATCTGATACTACTCTAAAGTCAAATTAGAATAACTAACAGATGGAACCTCACCGTATGAAACCTTGGAAAGTCCCATACAAATTAAGGTTTCATGCGACAGCAGAAGAAGTTTGGATTTTGAATCCTTGCGGTACCCTCAACTTAACAATTGTAACTGGGATGTTTTGTAACGTAGTCTATTTGTAAAACACCGTGGGCATTCATTTTAAAAGCTGAGGAATCGCAACCAGGAGTCAATGTAACCAATTTGCACTTTGACACTTCTACCTACACGTCTACTTTTACAGTTTTACACGCGGAATCAGTTATTTATTCAAAACAGTTCACTTGCGTGCTATATGCCAATAGGGTTTCAAATCATATCATCTTTGCCGCAATGAATCTAGGTTACAACTTTCAGGTTAGACAGGTTACAAATCATCCTGGTTGAAACTAGGTTAGGTTACAAAACTATTCGAGAATCCAAAGAAAATCAGAGATTCTAGGAGTCCTCAGAGACGGCAGGGTTCCAGGTTGTTTTGATCGCATATGTTTAGTTTCTTCTACCCTATTGAAACTCTATCCCAAATCCAATCTATTGAACCATTCGGAGAAATCAGAACACCCCTAGAATCCTTCATGGGACCATTGAATTTATAATTCATTTCGTACAACAAGTGGGCGTCTGATTTGTATGAACTTTTGTTGTCAATGGTTCACAAAGGGTTCATTTTCTGTTTCTCTCATCGATTACTCCCATTCTCTTCTAAATTACCTCTCCACACAATTCCTTTTACGACACGTAAGCGTCTGCGTTTCCTCGTCAGATCCCATTTGCACTGGGTTTTCTGAAGAAAACAAGTCTTGTTTCGTGTGATGACGTAGTTGTCAACAGCTACCGTACTCCCTCATTGCACCTGTCTCCGTATTACAGTAATTGGTTCGTCTTTCTCCCTGTCCATTTCCCATTTCCCCACGAAAACAAAGCTATCGCGATAATTATTCCAAGATTATTCAGAAATTGTCGCGAATTGCCGGATGTTTGCTTATTTCGAGACAAATACAAAAATAGGAATGCGATTGTTCAAAATACGATTGTTGAGCATTGTTCGCATTCACTCAATTCCATGTTTCAGAGTTTACCTGGGGCGTTACTTTCAAAAGTTGCCACCGAACATTTTCCAGTTATCATGTTCTTTGCCAGAACAAGTGATCTTCTGATGCTCTAAGCTCATAAACACGTCTCTTCCTCGGAATTGCGCAGTTTTCCCACGAAATTCCAACGCCGGAATCATATTTCATTGATGAAAATGCACGACTGGATTACTAGAGACGCCGTTTGCGCACACAAACAGCACTGGAGAGAGAAAGACGGCCCCTCCCAGAAGAGAACTCCGATTCTCAGAAGCTATTCCTGTTTTGTCGCCGCTGACCTCGCTGATTCTATGTACGCCCCCTCTTTTTGGAGTCTGAGCGACAAAACACTGAATGTAGATTTAGAACGACGCTGTGACCTGAGGACGGCGGACTTCGTTGCGAGACGGAAGCCAACACGTCGGGAGCGGTAGGTTGAGAGAGAGAGAGAGAGAGAGAGAGAGAGAGAGAGAGTGAGTGAGAGAGTGACAGAGACAGAGAGAGACAGAGAGAGACAAAGAGAGAGAGAGAGACAGAGAGAGAGAGAGAGAGAGAGAGACAGAGACAGAGACAGAGACAGAGACAGAGACAGAGACAGAGACAGAGACAGAGACAGAGACAGAGACAGAGACAGAGACAGAGACAGAGACAGAGACAGAGACAGAGACAGAGACAGAGACAGAGACAGAGACAGAGACAGAGACAGAGACAGAGACATAGACAGAGACAGAGACAGAGACAGAGACAGAGACAGAGACAGAGACAGAGACAGAGACAGAGACTTTTCTTCAGGGCCTCCGATCAGGGGACGGCGGCTCGTCTGACTACCGGGTCGCCGTCTTCGGTGCCGGCGGTGTGGGCAAGTCGTCCATCGTCCAGAGGTTCATCAAAGGCACTTTTTCGGACAGTTATGTTCCGACAATCGAAGACACCTACCGCCAGGCAAGTCTTTGTCTCTTCTATCAAGGCGATTGCTTCAGGTGATCAGTTGCAATCAGAAGAATGTGTGTACTCTGCAAGTGACAGACACCACAGGGTCCCACCAGTTCCCAGCCATGCAACGACTGTCCATCAGCAAGGGACACGCCTTCGTCCTCATCTATTCCATCACAAGGTTTGAAGAAAGTCACCAGGGGAGACTCGTTTCAGCAAACAATCTCTGGAAGAGTTGGGTCCAATCATCCAAATGCTGAAGGAGGTCAAAGGAGCTGCCGTCGAGGAAGTGCCCATTATGCTCGTCGGAAACAAAAAGGACGAGGAGGCGGTGCGTACCTCTTTTCATTCAAAAAGGAAAATCGGGCCTTGTGCAATTAAAGGACCAGGAACAAACGGGGGAAATTGATATTCACCTTCTTTTTACAATTCGTCATTAATACGCTAATTTTATTGGTCGTAGCGTAGTCTTCAAACCAAAATCTGCCGAATTTCGCTTCTGCTGATCGTAAACACTGTTCTAATCTTTTTAAAATCAGATCGGGAAATCGGAATAGAGTTAGACCAGATGTAGCTTCAAATAGAGTGGTGGCTCGAACCCCTCATTCAACAACGAAACTTTTGCACGCTTGGAACCATTGTTGAAGCGCTTAAATGCAAATACCTGGAAATTTTGACATAGAAGGCTTTAAATTGTAAAATGGACGACAGCTCGTGTAGCCGTATTGTGTCAAAGGAAAAATAACGAAAAACTTATGAACACTTGCTAAATATAAGTAAATTCAACTATAATTACATCATTCACAAAATTAGGCTAAAATAAGAGGCCTGAAGGCTTCACGAGCACATTATTTCGCAAACGGAATCGTCTGTGCTAATATTGCCAAAATCGTTATGCTGAAGTCTTAAAATAGATTTTCAAATAAAAAAATCACTAGCCTTTGAGAAAGAATAATAAAAGTTTCCTGTTTTCAGAAGCGCGAAGTGTCAACTGCGCTGGGGGAGAAGCTGTCGACGAACTGGGGCACGGGGTTCATCGAGACTTCTGCGAAGAACAACGACAACATCACAGAACTGTTCCAGAACCTTCTGGCGATGGAAAAGAAACGCCAGCTGACCCTCACTTCCGACGACGCCGACGGAAAGAACGGGAAGAAGAAGGGCTGTGCCCTGATGTAACTCTTAGGAATCTCTCCCAAATGGTTGTGCCAACGCAAATATCACAGTTTTATTCTTACACACACGGTTAGTTATCTAGATATATTAAAAACAGAGCCAAATAAGAATTCACCTGTATAGCAATCAAAATGGCAG
Source organism: Oscheius myriophilus (assembly GCA_964057215.1). Taxonomy (NCBI): domain Eukaryota; kingdom Metazoa; phylum Nematoda; class Chromadorea; order Rhabditida; family Rhabditidae; genus Oscheius; species Oscheius myriophilus. The sequence goes on along the minus strand of OZ059903.1, from coordinate 13,726,427 downwards.
AATAAAGTATATGGAGGATTGTGCACAAGTGGGACTACCCGTGGGTCACCGGCGAAAGAGAGGCGAGGCAATCAGTTGTCATGAGGATCCGGTCGACGGAGGAAGAAATGACGACAAGCTATGGACATGTAGATGAGCATCAGAACGACCACGAAGATGTCATCGAGGAAACCTGCAAACCACAGAAATCACTATAGAAAAATACATAGTAACACGCGCAACAAAGCCACCTAACCCAAAACTATCCAAGTTTGGAATTATTAAACTAGTGTCTATGCTTAACTTTGTCTGGACGGTTTGGAACAAAACAGGGATTCAAACCGACAGTCCCACAAAAGGTGCCCCTAAAGTGACATGGACTGACAAAAGAGAGGGCTCGCCCGGCCTTCAAATTTGTTTTCTTAGAGCGGGCCGGCCCGGCCAGCTCCCTAAATATCGGCCCGGGCCGTTCCAGGCGGGCCCTTAAATTTGCCAGCACTGCAGGCCACATGGACGGCTTACGGGGTTCGATCCGTAAGCCCCCCCCCCCAGAACGTGCTTCAGACTTAACGTAAGCCCGCAGTTATTGCTGATTCAGGGATTGGCAACTGAAACACCGGCAACACCAGTGGATTCCCGGAACGGCCTAATTTTAAAATTAAAATATAATTTTACAGACAGTCCCACTAGCGGTACCTTCACAATATGTTGGATTACTAGCAGAAACACTTAAGAAAACGTGTATGAGCGGTTAAGGGGGTTTTCTAGGTTCCCTTCACAATGTACCGCAGGGTATATTTTCCGACAGCCCCTTCTATTAGAACTACTTTTCAAAATTTGCGGCGGACCCTCGCCCTTTACAAAAATCGGGTAAGTCAAATTGCGGCACCCCACCGCAGCGGCTCGTGAAGGTCAGGTATGGTTCCCTTTCAGGGTTCTACGAATAATCCTTTAATCGGCAATGGCGCAAGCTTCTAGCCCCGGTTCTAGCGAAATGCGTATAAATTTACCAATAATGCCGTAAGCGTTCTCGGGAAAGATGTCCAATGGCATCAGCACATACGCGATGATCGCGGCGAAGATGAGAACGACGCGGACCCTCAAAATCTTCCTGATTTGCGGTTAAAAAGAAAAACTATTCTAGCAACGCAAACTCAAAAGAAGTTATTTTCAAAGGTTTAGTCCACTGCAGTCTATTGCACACTTGGCTCGATCACCCACCTACCGGAACATGAGCAACAGCCCGTTGTAGTCGAGCAGATGGTGTATCAGGGCTGGGATGATACTCGGAAGGTCGAAGAGAAAGGCCAGGAACTATAACAAACGGAAGAATCACTACCCAATCTGGCCAAACCATCCGGTCCTCTGAGAATCGGCTGTTGTAGTCACCGATCGTTCGCTTGAAATGCCTCAGAATTTGCTCGTTTTCCTCGTCTTGATCGGGCCAGTCGACTGGGATCAACAGAGTCACCTGGAGCTTAAAAATACAAAAACTGACAAATCTTGGGACACCTGAGTTCTGCAAACGGCGCAATTGATGGGGATGATGAAGGAGCCGGCGTGAGTCCAGTGGCTGATCATACATTGGCCTAAAACGCCCATTTTTGGAGGGTAAGAAAGGACGAACAGCAGAAACTGTGGTTGCAGTTGGTGACGACGGTGCACGATGTGGGGTCGGCGATGCAGATGGCACACGTCGTGTCCTCACGCATACGAGACGCCACAATCTTCTGGAAACGAGCAAATTGAAACGAGAAAAGAAAATAAACGGTAATTTACATAGAATAGAATGAAACCTTGGTTTGACAGTTAAACTAAAGGACCAGGGACGCAGTCGGATTGCCAAATGATCAATTTTTAACGACAGCGCCTCAGGGCAGGGACGGGGTTCTCAAATGACGGGCCGGGCCGGGCTGGCCCTTATGAAAATCAAAATGTCAGATTTTGTACGGTTCAATAATTTTAAAAATTGTTTTAAATAACTTAAGTGTGTGTTACTAATATTTAAGTCAATATTAGTCGTACAAAAGAATGTCTTCGACCGGGATCGAACACAGGTCGTATGGGTGGCAATCTGACTGGGTGGTCCAGCAACCATGGCAGCGGGCCGGCCCGCTGACAAAATTTTCACGGCCCGGCCCGGGCCCGACCAAAAATGTATGCCTTATTTCAATGTAAAAATCAAAAATAACAAAAAAAATCGTTTTCGGGCCGGCCGTTCCCAAATTTTTCACGGCCCGGCCCGCGATTTTGCCACGGTTGTGGTCCACGGAAAACGGGCCAAACAAAATTTTAAAAATGGACCGACCCGTGAGAACCCCAGCAGGGAGAAATGACTTGACTATGCGCCAGCTCTCTTGGAACGACTCTTCCTACGCGATTTTGGAAAAGAGTCCGAGCTACAGTGTATCAGCATATGTTGACATGATTCGACAGTTTACTCACGGCGTCAATTTGATCCTGCGACAGGAAACCCTCTCTCATACCGAACACTTGCTGTGATCGGCCTACGAACAGCCTAGAATAGGGGGTCTCAAGGGAAGAATCCCCCACAATTACCTCTTCTTCTGAATGAGGCAGAAGACCAGACAGATGACGAGGCCCATAATGACCAGGAGCACGGCGAGGACTTCATTGCCCACACCTGAAGGACGTTCTCACAAGGCAGAATCACTCAAAACCTTGCACCAAACAGTCGTCGGGAGGGTCCGACCAGTCGTGTGAGACTGACATGGGAGCGACTAAAAGGAATAAGCACTGGCAGCTAAAGAGAAATATCGAATAGTTCGAAACTTGACTGGGACAAAAGGGGGAACAGATAGATATGTTTATTGCACACTTATACAAATATCAGGCTTCAGAAGACGCAGCCTTAGCCGATGACGCTTCAGCCTGTACTATCTGGAACATGAATAGTTATAAAAGAGAAAAATGGGGATACCTTATCCCAGAGGGCGTTGATATACGACTGAAGACCGGCGACAACTGTGGCGTATTCGTTCCGAAATTCTTCAATCTCAAGGGTGTTTCTAAATCAATGGGATTTCAAAAAAGAACGGAAAGAAACCAACTGTCTCCATTCGGAAAGCGCCGTTTCTATGTCATTTTCAATTCCGGATAACTTCTCCTCGTTTGCCGGAATTCCCGTCAAATCATCGGTATTTAAGATAATCTGAAGCAGGGTATTTACACATTTTCTGCTCGAACCCACATTCAATCTGCCCTCGAACTCCTCCAACAGTGTCGCACGGCGGCGCATCAGCTCCTCACACGACTGAACAATCGAAATCTTGTCGGAAAGGGGTCGTCCGTCAGGCTAAAAGTAGAATAAAACCCCAGATAATAACCTAAAAATACCTTACTGGCGAATTCCTTCAGCGTCTTCAGCTTGGAGGCATCCACCTTGAACACATGATTGAATCCTTTCTTGGCGAAGGTTTTGCGAAGTTCGGAAATATTCACATCGGACGACTGATCCTCAACAAAACACCAGTTGTAGTAGGGATAAACAAACTCACGTCTTCCGCTCCTAGTGTATTTTCTAAACTCTGCAGCCGGTCTTCCAACTGTTGTAACATTGTAAATCTAAAATTAAAATGAAAAATAATCGATTATTTATCAGTCAAGACGAAGAAACACCAGAATTGCTCTGCAGAGCGATTGCGCAACTGCAATTGCAAGTAAACAGGCTCTGCTGCATGCTCCATTGCATAGGAAACGGCACATCTGTGCGGGACCCACCACAATTCTCTTCTCTGTGTCTTGGGAAAGTTTTGGCTTTCTGCAAACAACAGGGAGGGCGTTAAAGCGTTTCCTTTTTGAAAATTATGAGGAATTCTGGGGGGCATTCTGCAATGTTGGGAACTTCGGGGCTGCTACCTACGTTGTTTGGCCCTTGCCTTTTTCTCACCCCCTTGTTCTCCTTGTTCTCTTTCTCCCCTCCCTGACATCACTCGAACCCTTATCACACACCACCTAACCTCCTCTCTTTATCTCTGTCCCTGTCCTCTCTCTCCCGCACTCTCTCTCTCTCTCTCTCTCTCTCTCTCTCTCTCTCTCTATCTGTCTCTCTCTCTTTCCCGGTCTTCCGGTCTTTCCCGCTCACGCTCTCACTCCCACTCTCACTCTTGCTCTTGCTTTATCTGTCCCTATGTCTCTCTGTCTCTCTGTCTCTCTGTCTCTCTGTCTCTCTGTCTCTCTGTCTCTCTGTCTCTCTGTCTCTCTGTCTCTCTGTCTCCCTGTCTCTCTGTCTCTCTGTCTCTTTGTCTCTCTGTCTCTCTCTCTCTCTCTCTCTCTCTCTCTCTCTCTCTCTCTCTATCTGTCTCTCTCTCTTTCCCGGTCTTCCGGTCTTTCCCGCTCACGCTCTCACTCCCACTCTCACTCTTGCTCTTGCTTTATCTGTCCCTATGTCTCTCTGTCTCTCTGTCTCTCTGTCTCTCTGTCTCTCTGTCTCTCTGTCTCTCTGTCTCTCTGTCTCTCTGTCTCCCTGTCTCTCTGTCTCTCTGTCTCTTTGTCTCTCTGTCTCTCTGTCTCTCTGTCTCTCTGTCTCTCTGTCTCTCTGTCTCTCTGTCTCTCTGTCTCTCTGTCTCTCTGTCTCTCTGTCTCTCTGTCTCTCTGTCTCTCTGTCTCTCTGTCTCTCTGTCTCTCTGTCTCTCTGTCTCTCTGTCTCTCTGTCTCTCTGTCTCTCTGTCTCTCTGTCTCTCTGTCTCTCTGTCTCCCTGTCTCTCTGTCTCTCTGTCTTTCTGTCTCTTTGTCTCTCTCTCTCTCTCTCTATCTGTCTCTCTCTCTTTCCCGGTCTTCCGGTCTTTCCCGCTCACGCTCTCACTCCCACTCTCACTCTTGCTCTTGCTTTATCTGTCCCTATGTCTCTCTGTCTCTCTGTCTCTCTGTCTCTCTGTCTCTCTGTCTCTCTGTCTCTCTGTCTCTCTGTCTCTCTGTCTCTCTGTCTCTCTGTCTCCCTGTCTCTCTGTCTCTCTGTCTCTTTGTCTCTCTGTCTCTCTCTCTCTCTCTCTCTCTCTCT
>OZ059903.1:13638928-13718928 GCA_964057215.1 Oscheius myriophilus | reverse complement strand
TTGCTGTCGACGAACTCATTTTTACCACGGCTGCCTTCCAAACAGGTCCGCCGTCGCCAGAAGCATCTGGAGGTTCTCCTCAGTGGCCTGAAGAGAATGAGATTTATAGTCTATGAAAGCCTGAATTACCTTTCCTGAGGTGTCGGTGATCCTGAAGCCTCGCTTGGCGTTCATCTCGTTCTTCAGGTACTGCTTCTTCTGAAAAACTGTCTGTTTTCTGATTGGGAAAGTGTTTACCTCGACAGGCATTGCCTGGCTGAAAATGATGCAGATAATCAAAACTAGAAGAAGCTTCATAGCTGTGTTGATGAGCCAAAGGGAACTCGTCTGTCTGGGGGCGGGCTGCGGCCGAGTCTTTAGTCGGCGCCGCAGCTGTCTGCTTTTTCTGGGATGTCCCGTGAGCGCCAGTAGATGGGTCTAAGAGCGAATGGAGGAAGAAAAAGAGACACATGTGGTGGATGGAATGCAGGAGGACTGCAGCTCAATGTTTTTTGGTCATCAAGGGGAAAAACGATGAAATAAGAAATGCAAAGTGGTACAAGGGATAGCGCAAAGGACGGAAATAGTTGAAAGCATCGAGATCTTTAAAACCATTGCATTCGCCTAGAGAAGCCATCTTATGCATATCTTTACGGCCCATCTATTGTTCACTGAAATAAGAAACTCGTTCCTAAAAGGGAGTATTCTCAAACGTCTGATTGCTAGACACTGCAGTTGGACGCAATTGGATAAAGTCACAGACGGGGTTCGAACCCTGGTCGTGTGGGTGGCAATCTGACTTGTGGCTCAGGGGGGGGGGGGAAGAAAAAGGGAAAGAAGGGCGGGCCGACCAAAATGTTCAAAATGGTCGTGCCCGGCCCATTAGAACCCCGCATTTTATATAACTAGCAATTCAGTTACGCCTCAAAGCTGACCGAACATGGTTACTTTCTCTTGTTCTCTTTCAGCTATGCTTCATATTAAAAAAAAACAAATAGAACGTTTGTCGTTGGCCAAATCCCACTTTCATGAGCCGTCCTACAACATTTTTACACTTTGTTTTGCACGGAATCAAATTTTGTTTGCAACTGACCAAGTGGGCGTGTTTTTTTCAACCCCCAAAAAATGTTGACACCGCGACGAACCGTAGTAACATTGTACTTTTGTGATCAATAAACCTATTGTGTAAACTGATCTTTCGGTTTTTCAGTCAACGAGATCAAAACAAACTTTAAAGCGACCAACAGGGGCCTTTTCGAAACGGAAATCAGACGTATGTAAATTGCTCAATACCAATTGAAATGATTTGTTCCAACATCGCTCCAGTAAACGGTTGTTCACAGAATGCTTGCCAAGTTTAAGATATGATTTGCAGCAACGTGGAAATCCTCCCTGATGCTCCCTTTAATGTGTTATTGATAGAAAGACGTATTGCAGAAACTTTACTCACTTTGGAAGCGTGAAGTTCAAGTGAGACCGGTAAACCATGGAATGCATCAAGAGAGGTGGACTAGCCACAAAAATTACGATTTGCATTCCAACTTGCAAAGAGTGGACTGTACGTCATTCCTAATTGGATTTGAATGATAATGTAGCTTATGCCAAAAGTACTTCACCTAGGCAAATCGGCCAAAAATATTTTTGTACTTTTTCTGACCCCTTTTGCCAAACGAGATAGGGGTTAAGGTTCTGTTTGACATCAAATTCAGCAAATTCCGAACGATGGTTCTCGAATTTTAACTTACTTTGTTGCTACAGTATGCTTTCAGCCAACAGCTGCTGGCTGAGGCTACTGCCCGTCCCGCCGACGATGTGTTTAAAGGGGCAGATGTCTCGCCAGACTGCCTTCGCTATAACCAAAAGCTAGGGACAAGCTGGAATTAGAATAAAACTTTATTATGCATAATTTACATAAGTACATGGGAGAATCGACCCGATGCTGGCTAAAGATCCCGTTTAAAACTTGTTTGAATCACGGACTGCACGCATCTTTTTATTCTCTTTGCTATGGCGAACGCCATATGAAAAGTAGATTATTAGGCCTAAAAAGAATCATTAAAAGGAACAGAATTCCCCCACCAATGGCCATCCAGACGAACATTCTGATCCAGGTGAGGTAGTTGAGGAAGGCCATCATGAATACGTTGATGAGCAATCCCAGAGAAGGAATGAAGGGTACCATTGGCACCTAAAAGGGAGATTTTTTAATCAAAATGCGAGCAAAAGACCATGTAGGTAAGTTCCAAAGAATTTTGCTTGTGGGCCAGGATGAAGGCGAACGAGGCGAGGATGAAGAAACATGCGAGCACAATGAAAACTATCCCAAAGGCAAAAGTTTGCAATCCTGAAATGGTTTTATTCGACCTTCTTTTACAATTTCATCGGTTCATTGATAATTTTGCGTGTGTGAATTAAGTATTGTAATTCCCTGTATCCATCCATCGAAACAACTATTGCGTCGACAAAGTGCAGCCCAGCTTTGCATATGCAATTTTAAATTCAATCGATCACACCGAAATCGAAACTCTGGGTTCTGTTAGGGAACATTATTTCCTAAGGGATTCTTGTGTGTGTGTGTGTCTGTGTGTCTGTGTGTCTGTGTGTCTGTGTGTCTGTGTGTCTGTGTGTGTGTGTCTGTGTGTCTGTGTGTCTGTGTGTCTGTGTGTCTGTGTGTATGTGTGTGTGTGTGTGTGTGTGTGTATGTGTGTGTGTTTGGGATGTGAAGGTGACAAAGTGAGCCGAGTGATGACCCCATGAGCATAAGAGGTAACGAGCATGCAATGCAGATTGTTTCTAAAACAGTACCTGCTCTGAAGGATAGAGCCAACCAGAAATCACCAGCAATCATAGCAACTACAGCTATTACAACCGAATGTTCTGGGCCCATCTCCTGCCAAAACTCACGCAAAGGAAGCCAGTTGGCAAGGACACCACCTGCAATAACTCTTTTTGAATTATTAGAATGGTACCATCATCCATTTGGCCCTCGTGGTCCCTCACTTCGGCTGGCTGATGACGGAGGATGATGACACAGGCTGACACGATGGAATAGGCCAGCAGGGTACCTGCAAAGCACTTGTCTTAGACCTTCTAAATGAACCACCAATCGAAAGGAACTCAACAAGGGCTTCCAAGTCAAAAACTGTGGCAATTATGCCGTTTAAGATTGTAAACACGATGATTGCGTTAAGGGGCACCTGGAAATACAAAAGACATTTAGGCTTGAATCCAAGCAAACCTTTGTTGTTTTGTTGATGACTCCAAACCAATGGAAAATTAAGCCATCGTCAGCCATTGCGTACACACTTCGAGGCAAAGCGAAGGCTCCAGTTACCTTAGATTCACATAAATAGTTGTACTTTTGATTTACTAACAAGGTTATTCAGCATTCCGGCAAGGGCTCCAACTGTAATAACGTATTTTGGGATGGTGGCTCCCTTAGATTCAAAGGCCTCGGCGTAGGCGGCCGCTGGGTTTATCTGAAGTTGAAATTATTGGGTTATAAAAGAAGAGTTTTACCTGATCGTAAGGAACAAGAAGAGTTAGGGTAGCAGCCATCAGGACGTATAGGAGGGTTACAAGGGAGAGGGATCCGAACGTGGCCAGGGGGATGGTTCGGCGAGGATCTGAACAAGTCTTTTTGTTGGTATATATTTAGATCGAGAATCGCCCTCTACAAGCATTAATCCTAAAAGGAAATTTAAGAAGGCCTGAATGATCAAACTCTAGACCCTCTTAGGAATCCTGGATTCCCTGGAAAACACTAGTGTCTTTGAGGTATCCGAGAAAGCTCATTGGACGAAGGATTTTCGAAAGAACTCACTTTTTGCTTCTTCACTGGCAGATCCAAGAGCCTCAAACCCAATGAAGGAGAAGAAACAAGTGGCTGCTCCAGCCATAGTTCCGCCAAGGCCATAAGGAAAGAATCTGCACAGAAGAACATCATTTGATATGGCTGTGGTGACTCACTTGGAGACCCCCTTGTCATCTGTGCCGAACCACAAAGAAAAGTCTGCGTAGAAGAAACCACAAACAATCACAGTCACGAGAACCTGAAGTCATTCTATGTGGGAATTGACTCCCAACTAACCGCAACGTTCAAAAGAACGAAAGTGGAGTTGACGTTGGCTGAAATCTTCGATCCAAGAGCCACCGCAATGGCCACAATAATCAAAAGAACAAATGCCAAGATGTCAGGGTAACGGCTGAAGAATCCACCGCTCTGAAAATCAAATGAGATTCGCTTTTGAATCTCGTACCTCCCCTAGTTGCCCGAAAGTTTCAAGTGTAAAGTTACTCAAACGGTGTCCGATGAGAGTATCGAAGTAGGAAGACCAAGAACGGGCCACCGCTGAAAAGAACATTTTGAAGTGGAAGACAAACACGAGTGAATAGGAAAATCCGGTGAAAAAAGTTTCGACGTTCTCAGTAAGATTCTGAGTTCCTTCTTTTGTTTTTGGGTTTCTTTTTCATCCAAAATGTTTCCTCTGTGTTGTTCTTGTCCAAAGTCAGTTGGGTAACTTGTACTCTGGTACCCTTTACGTCTGCGCTTTCTTCATTTGCAATGCTATGTCGGGACCTCTCCGAGCACCATTTTCGAACAATATTGCTCTAGCTGCCGAAATAGCATTGCAAATGAAGAGAGCGAAGACGTAACGGATATTGAGATAGTGCAGAGACAACCTAGAGCACAACCGCTCTATCGTGACTTTCGTGCCTTCAAAGCGAGGCCCACGTAAAATGAAGAAGGGGACCTGTCCATGTTAATCATAAAAATCTCTGGATTTCACCATTGAAAATGACGCTATCTCAAGTCATGGACAGAACCTTTTTTATTTATTTTCGTGGCTCTGCCTTCAAAAAGGAGCCACCATAATTCATCTGTCACAAAAGGTTTCAAATAAGAGTACCTGCACTTCCAATCATATACTCGAGGAGAACAGTCCAACCGATTATGAATGCCCACAACTCGCCAATGCCAACGTAGGCATAAGTGTAGGCACTGCCAGCACGAGGATATCTAAAACTCCAAATCCACTGTTCATTTCAAAACAGAAACCTTGCTCCGAATTCAGCATAACTAAAGGCCGAAAGAAGAGCGGCAAAACCAGCCATAAGAAAAGAGAGAATGACCGATGGACCGGCTTGATTTCGAATGACGGAGCCTGAGAATTTTGTTTACAGATGTTACAAAAGTGTACCTGTGAGTACAAATATCCCTGCTCCTATCATATGTCCAACTGCGATAAACATTACATCGAAGACGGTGAGACAACGCTTCAGTTCGGACTGCAGATGCCCTGGAGATTTCATTTTAAAACAACAAACAATTCAGGTACCTCCTTCTTCAAAGGTCTTTTTTCTGGTTAGAGCACTCCACAAAGTGCCTTGTATCATGGTCATTCTGGAAAAAGTAACGTGATGGCTGACGTATATAACATCTCTTAAAAGTTCAAAGGGAAGATAGAGTTCCGGAAAAATTTTGCGGGTTCTCAAAGATTCGCAAGTTCCTACGGGATTATAAAATTTCTAAAATATCACCCTAATTTTAAGGTCTTTGGAAAAGGTGTCATTCGAAAAAACCAAAACTCATGGGGGCTTCACAGTTTTTTTTCTTCAAATCGTGGATGACGTGGAAGTCTTTACATTTTAATATGACATAGGGAATCTTTCGCTTATTATCATTAAAACATAGAGAATAGCACATAGGTCTCGTGTCCTCCGCCAGCTCATCAGATAGGGTAAACAATATAAGAAACAAGGATGGTCAGAAATTTGTCCGGATAATTAGGGGATGTCGTTATAATAGATTGCAAGCTCGACCGGGCAGGGTTCATAAGAACGAGCATGTAACCTTTTAACCGCGAAACGTTTCACGCAAGAACGACCAATTCATCCGTAACCGAATGAAAACTCAAAAACATTTTTCTGTTTTAATCGCATACAGTTCAACTTCAAACTAACAAAAAATGGTATTCCTAACTGACTTAGGTTACGTCTTAGCTTGAAAACCCTTGCGAGTAGCCAATGTTCCCATGTATCATTTGTAGTTGGCATCCGCCGAGCTCACTCTCAACAACACTTACATGAAAATCGAATTCTGGGTCAACCTGCATTCAGCGCTCAATATAATTTTTGTAGAAAAGACTACTTTTAACCAAAAGCCGAGTGGGAAACGACTGGTTACGTAAACCTCACGTACGTAGCGATGACTATAAATAAGGTTGCCTAACGATGTTGTTAGCTGTTGAATTGGCGTAAAAGTGTTTTTGTCAGTTTGGCTGCAATGCATATTTACCTTAGTACCATCCTACGCGTGATCTTTCTTTGGCGAACGTCGGCTGATTCGACATTCAATACAGTAACCTTTGAGTGCGAAAGATAGACAAGTAGAGCTTGAAGTAAACATGTGGCACACACACACACACACACACACATACACACACACACACACACACACACACACACACACACACACACACACACACACAGTCTCTCTCTCTTTCGGAATCATGGTTTTTTTTTTAAATGAAAAGTTGTCATTAAGGGAACGGCGGGTAAATTGAGGCATGGAAAACAGCAGCCCATCGGGATTATGCGGTAGATTCCGGTCCTCGGATCATACCGCCGATTATCACATTTCACACAACACATCACTCACACGTGAACTTTGGAACGACTTTTCGATGAGATGGTTATCAAAGGCGAATGTTCTGTGAATAAATAGAGTTGTATTCCAGGGGGCTTACCACGGAATACCCCCGCAAAATATGAGGGAAACACAAAAAACAAGACCGGTTAGGCGACATTTTCCATGCATATTCCCACACGATCCGATTGAGGCAACGGAAAACACAGCCATAAACCAGCAAACAAATATGGGGGTCTCCTTTCGGTTTGGAGTACTTCGAGTTTAGGAAGAATTGCCCAAGAGGTATCAATAGAACAAGTTATTGTAACGGGTTTCCGTTCCACCGAAATTGAACTTTGTTTTTGAGAACAGGTTCATGCAGATGGTATTCGTACTGAGTGAACAGGGATAGTCATGTCATGCGACACGCGACAGGGAGTGTTGGGTGGACGTATAAATATACCACTGAGGTCAAACCAACAAGTGAATTCAGAAGACGATTAGTTTTTATGGGCATGACAGACATCACCAGTACACGTTCATGTGAGTACCACCCCTATTGCCATAATTGAATAAGCAAGAGATCGACCCTCGTCATAGGAAAATGCGAATAGTTTTTGGGGTAGCCTTTTGGAGCAAATTACGTCATAAAGGAAGGAAAAAGGGAACGAAATAGATTAAATCAGAGACTTCCGCGTAAGTAGTGGAGGTTTCAGCCTTTGCTGATTTATATCGGCTTTAACCAAAACAAGTTTCCTGTGCTGGTTTTCTACCATGTTTTTCTATTTGTTTTGTTACTTGTGTAACTAAAATGTCACACTTTCAACACCTGACAGCAGAAAGAGAGCCTGTATTCCGCTAAGGAAATCGATTGTTCGAGTTAGGTTCTATCACCAATATCACACTTCTCTCTCTCTCTCTCTCTCTCTCTCTCTCTCTCTCTCTCTCTCTCTCTCTCTCTCTCACTCTCTCTCTCACTCTCTCTCTCTCACACTCTCTCTCTCTTCTTACATGTTTTTGTTCATAATCAAAACTGCACACCAAATGAAGGTCGACTCGTCCTCCTTTCCCCTATTTTATTGTCCCTTTGTATTATAGTTATCCCTTTTCGCCCATTACTGTCACACGTCGTTTCCAGTTTTAAACCCCCCACAACGGCTTGTTAATTTACTTCTATTACTTTTACGGTTGTGAGACAAAATTATATGTAATTCAGCTTATAATACAAAAAAATTATTTTGGAATTCCGGCAACTAACATTTTAGATTGAATTTCAAGCCCTTTTTGCTTGAGGCCTTCTCTCATTGCGAAAACGGAAACCACGCTCCATCTCTACCGTAAGACGGACCGCCCCTTCGAGAATTTTCAAATGTCCGCCGTTCCTAAATTTTTCCCTCTCTGGTTTCTCTTCGTTTTGTTTGTTTAGTGTTTCGTGATTATGTGATGTATTTCTCTGTTTCTGAATATCAGTTTTGTGCAAATGTCGGTTTTTAGGGTACCCGAAATCATGGTTGCTAAGAACGAGGTCGAGCAGAAGGAGGAGCACATCGAGAAGGTAAGATTTGATAGTTATTCGTTTTTTTTCCATTGAGGCAATTTTTAATTATGCACTTACAGGTTGAGGATGCCACCTCCGACTCCGAGAACGAGGATGACGCCCCCGGACTTGAGGGCGAGCTCACTGAGGAGCAGAGACGTGTTGCTGAGGCCGCTGGACTCGGCGAGCAGGTCGACAAGGCTGCCAAGCAAAGCCGCTCCGAGAAGAAGGTGATTTTACAGGTTTATTGTATTTAACTGGTTACTCTAGGCTCGCAAGATGTTCTCCAAGCTCGGCTTGAAGGCCGTCCCCGGAGTGTCGCGCGTGTGCATCCGCAAGTCCAAGAACATCCTTTTCGTCATCAACAAGCCCGACGTGTTCAAGAGCCCCGGATCCGACACCTACATCGTCTTCGGAGAAGCCAAGATCGAGGATCTGGCTCAGCATGCCCAGATGTCTGCCCTTGACAGGCTCAAGCCCGCTGATGACACCCCCGCCCCTCTGGCTACCGTTCTGGAGGATGAGGATGATGGCGCTGAGGTATGTTTCCACTTCCTATCTTTGTATTTTTTTTTAAACTCTATTCATTTTGTTTCACATTTATTTTACCTGAAAATTCCAGGAGGACGCCTCTGGCATCGAGGACAAGGACATCGAGCTCGTCATGTCCCAGGCCAACACCACCCGCAACAAGGCCATCCGCGCCCTCCGGCAATCTGACAATGACATTGTCAACGCCATCATGACCCTCACAATGTAATCTGTTGTTGATACTCAGCTTTTTCATTGTTTTTACGTGGTAAAAGTTTATAATATTCTTGTTTTTTTGTTTTTGGGTTTGATGTCCACTGTGGATACTTTCAACAGTGGACAGTCATATTTCGGGTGAAATATCCACTGTAGTTTCGCTTTCTCAGCCTAGCCAGCCGACTGCGTGACTTTTTCGGGGGTTCAGGATTCTTAATAGCTGACAGCAAGCATGGCAGCGGGCCGGCCTGCTCCAAAATTTTTCACCGCCCGACTCAACCGAAAATTTATGCCTTTTTTCAATGTAAAAATCAAAGAAAAAAAAAATTTCGACCGGCCTGGCCCCAAATTTTTCTCGGCCCGCCCACGATTTTGCCATGGTTGGCTGGCGGCCGGCCCGGCTTACCCCACAGTCCGCTTTCCAATGCCCAGTTAAACTCCTCCGTATTGGTCTATCTATCTGTCAATTGAAAATTACAGGGTTTGGCGTATAGAAAGTATCGTTGGCTCGATTTGGTTTTTTTAATCGGGACAATACTGGAATGAGCGGACATTCCTGCCATTTTCGATTACAAACGCAACCTTAACATCTTTGGTCGCATAAGATTGGCTGATATTTTATTATCTTATCATCTGCCCTTCCTTTTGCTATCTCTTCATCTCTTCCCCCACTTGATTCTTTAGGGTTCGCGCACGGCATGTCCCACTTCGACGAGGCCGATTTCCAAAAGGAGGTTGTTTTGCTTTAATTTTTAATTATACTTCTTTAATCAGGTTGCTGTCAATTTCGACGCAGCCGACATCGCCTCCAAAATCGCCAAGTATGAAGAAACGGGCAAGCAGCTGGCGAAGCAGGCACGTTTTCTCTATTTTTAAGGTTTTACTTTAAATGATTCAGAAGGCGGAATTGCTGAAAGTCGTTGGGTACATTGACCTGACCACCCTCGCCGGAGACGACACCAAGGGGCGAGTGGTTGCCCTCGTCGACCGCGCCCTCGCTCCCGTCCCAGGGGTCAGTTTTCTAATTGAATTTACACGAAACGTCTCCTTGTGACGATTGCTCTGCTCTAATGAGCCAATTATAAATTTGTTTTACATTTCTGAGCCGTCGTTTTACAGGAGAACGTCACCTGTGCCGCCGTCTGTGTGTACCCCCAGCGCGTCGCCGACGTCAAGTCGCATTTGAATCATCTGGGCAAAAACCTGGGAATCGCTTCAGGTATTCATTTCCCTTTGTTTTACCTAATTTTTTTTTCCTAGTTGCTGCCGGTTTTCCCTCCGGCCAGTACCACCTAAAATCGAAGGTACTGGAAGTGGAGTTGACCGTAGCTGACGGAGCCACTGAAATCGACATCGTCATCAGCCGTGCCCTGGCGCTGGAAGGGCAGTGGAAAGGTACTCTGACTGTTGCTTTGACTTCATTGTAATCTTCAGCCGTCTATGACGAAGTGGCCGCTCTGAAGACGGCCTGTGGCGCCGCTCACCTGAAGACGATCCTCGCCACCGGAGAACTTCAGACGTTGGCCATCGTCTACAAGGCCAGCTGGGCTAGCATCCTCGCCGGTAAGAACGGGCTCTAGGGATTTAAATTGGTTTTTTAAGGGTCCAACTTCATCAAGACGTCCACTGGAAAAGAAGCCACCAACGCCACTTTGGAGGTGGCTTATGTGATGTGCCACGCCATCAAGAGATGGTTCGACCTCACCGGAAAGAAGGTAATAGGGCCCGTTGGTTTTCCAGTCTGGTTTCGTTATCAACCGTGTTCGGTTGCAAACTCATGAACACCCCGTCGGCGGACCATCGCTGGACAGGGGGCGTTTGGGGGCTGGATGCGTCATCCCCCAATGGTGCCTCGGAGGCAACATAAGGCCCCGTTTAATTGTTTGTTACCATTTTCGCCGAACCCCGATTTACGTAGGTACCGCAAGCACCTCATGTCCACCTGTGCGGCGGGCCCATAGAAGTTTCGCGCAGTTCTGTACGTCGTTTTACGCAATAAACACTTGGTTATTTCGGTATCTTCGCTGTAGGGTTATCAGGGAGAGGACCTAAGCAAACATACATGGGCGGAACTCCTTCCCTATGGTTTAGACAAACCTCCTTATCCAAAATAACCGGTCAGGGAACCTAGAGATAACCCCCTCTTGCAAGAAAACTTCCAAGCGGGACTCCCACACCGTCATAATCGTGGTGGCTCCCATGTATGGACGTGAGTTCAAAAAAGCCACGGCGGCGATTTAAATATGCTTCGCAGCCTAAAGATGAACACCATTCAAGCAGTTTTCTAATTCAAAAAAGGTTGCTTTAACCTGGATCAATTATTGACAATCTGTCCACTTTCAGATTTCTTGTGAATTTTGAATTCATCATATTTATTTTTTTAATTGTCTCAGTGTATGCAATCCTTTAATGTGCCGTGCTTTGATACATAGCTGTATTTTCAGGTGGGTTTCAAGCCGGCTGGAGGAATCAAGACTCCCGAAGAAGCCCTCTCCTTCATCGCCCTTGTGGAGGACGTAAGTTGCCACATATCACTGTGAAATATCTCGTTTTAGATCCTAGGAAAAGAGTGGCTGACTCCGGAACTCTTCCGCATCGGCGCGAGCAGCCTCCTCGACTACTGCATCAAGGCCCTCTGAGCATAGGAAACGACGTTTTAGCTACTGTAATTGTTGTATAGACCTTTAGTATCGATTGAAATTGTCTTATCAGGTTCACGTCATGACGTCATACGGTTGTGCCATGCGATTGTGATTTATAAAGTTTTGTGTACGTATTTCTCTTTTGCTCTATTTTGGGTAACTTCCCAAATGAATCTCAAGCCCCGTTCGAAATAAGACAGTTGTTTAAAGTTCCAGGGAATGCGGGTGGTGTTCCTTCATCCCGATTTGGGCATCGGAGGGGCGGAGCGTCTTGTGGTCGACGCGGCGGTGGCTTTGAAAACGAAGGGCCACGATGTGAGGGTTATCACGAACCACTACGAACAGTCGCACTCCTTCAAAGAAACACGGGACCTCGGTCTGTCTTAATTTTATAAATCAATAATGTTTTCGTTTTGAGATGTGAAAGTGATATCCTGGTGGCCTAGAACCTTCTTTGGGACCATGTGGGCCCTCTGCGCCTACATCCGAATGTGCCTCGCCGCCCTCTACATCTGCTGCTGCGTCGACTGTGACGTCATATTCTCAGATCAGGTTGGTTGAGTTTGGGACAAGCAAGTCAATTAGTAACTTGAGTATCTTCGAAGTGATTTACAACGAAGCGCAGCTTTTTGAGGCTTCAAAAACAGAGCTAAGGTTATGTCACATCTAACTCAATTTGGACAAATTCAAAACCCCTACTAGTGCGTAGTCAAAACACTCGCAGGTTTTGTCAAATTATCAAGTGCTTCTCATGGCGGGCTTACCGCCGTCCACCGAGAGCCTGTTTCATAGTCGGTTGCGTTTCTGGATAATTGGCAAACTGACAAATATCTTTTCTCTCTGCTCGATTTACTTCGAACATTACGGTAAAGGACGTGTACTGTGAATGTTCCAAAACAGTATTCATTCTATTACTCCATAGAGAATGGAAGAATTTGGGGAGCAGCCCGTCCCGGTGGTATGGTTGCTCTCCACTGATTCCCTCTGGCCCTTTAGAATATTACTGTAGTCCCCCGCATAGATTAACCACAGGTCCGGTTGGGGTGGTCGCCCCAAATGGGGGAAGGGACAACATTATAAGATGCACTAGGGTCGTATGAAAGTGGCCCGCCGGGCCAGCCCATCATTTGAGAACCCCGCCTTCAAGGGATTCAGTTAGAAATACCCAGGGGGCTAATCAGCGGGCCGAGCTGAGAAAATTTGAGGAAGGGGCCGCGCCGAGTAGTAACTATTTTCAAAGTTAATATTTTTCAGTTATTTTGTTGCAAAACACATAGCTGATTGTGCAAAACATACTGTGTAAAGGAGAATTCAAACTACCCTATATAAATGTTGTACAATTTTCATGGCCGAGTGGTTAAGAGGTCGGACTGGCAATCCGAAGTTACCCCCGATCGATCCCCCGCCGACAAAACTTTTTGCCTTACTGGTTTAATACATTAGGTACGAAAAAAACGGAATTCCTGCTCATAGGTTGTGAGAAACTTTTTTCTCAACTTTGAGAAATTAAATCTTGGGCCGGCCCGAGATTTTATTGGGGCTTTTCCTCGACAATAAGAAAAGAAAAAAATGCGCAATCCCTGTCTAACATTTTCTCATTTTCAGGTATCAGCCAGTCTGTTCTTCTTACGCCTCTTCTCCAAAGCCCGTCTCGTCTTCTACTGTCACCATCCGGATCTCCTGTTAACTGACCGAAAAACTAAGGCTAAGTCCTTCTACAGGCACATTTCAATTCTTTTCCGGTAAAATATACGTTTCAGATATTTCTTGGATGGTATCGAGGAATATACCACCAAACTGGCGGATGCCATCTGTGTGAACAGCCTTTACACAGCCTCTGTGACCAGGGACACCTTCAAATCGTTAAAGGACCGGGAGCTGTTGGGTGAGACTGAGAAGAAACTGGGATAGTTGAGAGATTTAGTACTTTACCCTTCGCTGAACACGAATTTCTTCGACAACGCCGTCGAAGGGAAATTGGAGGATGTGCCGGCCACAGCCCAGCACCTGTTCTCGTCTCTCAATCGCTTCGAAGTGAAGAAAAACGTCAAATTGGCGTTGGAGTCCTTTGGTTGGTTCAGCTTCTTAATGTTTCACTTCATAGTTACGGATCACAGCGACCCGACTGAAAAATACTACACTAGTTTGAATATTCGCACCTTTTTTTAACCGAATTTAGGGTGCGTCAACGCTTAGAAGGACGTAATTTTGGTCCTAATGACAGCTGTCTGGCACGAAATACAATAGACCAACCACGAAGATTGAAACTTATTGCAAAAGGAGGTGCGCACTGGACCTCGCAAACTAATTGTCTGGCCATTAGTCCACTGACATCCCCTACTTGGGAACTAACATCAACCATATTCTGTAAACACAATTTTTGTTACAACATCCAAATTCCCCCCCCCCCCCCCCCCATTAAACCGATTTTTTGCACTCGCGAGACTCGTAACCCATGAGGGCGAAATTAGGTCAGACGAAAAAAATTTGTGGGACCCATAAATACAATAGTACCGAGTTCCGAACATAAATGGAATTTGGGTTCAAATTTCGTTCAACTGACTCTCATTTACAAAATTTAGGGTGGTCAATACCCACCCTTAGTTTTGGTAAATGGGAGCCAGTTCCCTGGGTTTGAACCCCAATTTTCGCGCCTGTTCGTGGGACCTTTGGATTCACTGTGGCTTTTTCAGCCGAGTTGAAGTCCCTGCTGTCTCCTGAGGAATACTCGCAGTGCCATCTGGTGATCGCCGGTGGATACGACAAACGGAACGAGGAGAACATTGCGTATTACGCTCAGTTGGTACGATATGCCACCGATTTGGAGATTCCTTCTGAGAAAGTGACATTCCTCAAATCACCCAGTGAGTTCTGGATTTTTTTTTTAAATTAAAGGACTGGGTCCTTTCAGGCGACGAAGCTAAGATTGCGCTGTTGAAGAAGAGTAGAGCCATTTTGTACACGCCGGACAAGGAACACTTTGGCATTGTGCCAATCGAAGCCATGTACCTCGGTCGACCGGTGATAGCCGTCAATTCGGGCGGTACGGAACGCCAGAATAGTTGGAAAACAATTGTTTTTAGGCCCCATGGAGACCATCGCTCACGAAAAGACGGGATTCTTGGTCGAACAAAAGGCCGCCGAATTCGCTAAGTGCATGGCTCGATTGGTGAAGGTGGAAGGCCTTCAGACAACTGCCGAAATTGAGGTACCCTTGCTCATTAGGAGAATGTGTTTTTGCCAGAAGTATCCGTTTTGACGCCTTTTTCAAGTGTACATTCTTATTTCCAGGGTCCCCGACGCGTCCGTGAACTCTTCGCCTTCGAGGCCTTTGCCACCAGACTCGACAAGATCATCAAGAACGAGCCCCTCTCCTAACAACTGTGATTCCTTCTTTTCCGGGTCTTCTCAATGAAGCTTTATGGGTCTTATCAACATGTATTGTGCAACGTTTTCCATCTTCACCACGACCTGATTTGATGTCCAGACAGCAGATGACGGTCCTTCTCCTCCGACGCTTCCGATTCCACCCTGACCTCTCTTCAGAGAGAAAATGTCCCAGTCACAAAAACTTTGGAGTGGAGCAGCTGAGAAAACGTATTTAGCACGTGTAGTTCCCCGAAAATGCAGAGACAGGGGGACAAAGAGAAAAACATAGGTAAGGAGAGACGCAGAGTGAGAGAGAGAGTTGTGACGTGTTTGTGTTCTTGTGGGTTTGTCTATCCATGTGTACATTGTGTATGATTGCTTTTTGATGTTCACAAAGATAGCCGTATAATTAACCGCACTAGGATGGTGAGAATCTTAACATATGGCCAGAATACCTATTTTGGTCAGAATGGAATTCTCTCTTTGCAACAACACACTAAACGTACAAAGAATGAGCAAACTACACACAACGCAGGCACGTTGTTAAAGGCAGCGTGTCACGAAAAATGAACGCATGTACAAGTGGACCTGTACAAAGCGTACCGTGAGACGAGAGATCCATTTTCAGCATAGGAAATGGAGAGAGCGGTATACTAAATGCAGTTTACAAATTTTCGCGGGAAAACTTTGAGGAGTCAAATATTAGCAATGAAAACAGGTTTTTGGCAAAGTATATACATTTTTCAAATTGTCGTCGAAAGGACTAATTTTGGAAACGTATAGGTTTAAAACGAGTTGGTCGAATTTTGGTGACACACTGCCTTTAACAAAGAACTGACAAAACACTACACCTCGGCCTCGAAACCTTTATTCCGATACCGTATATCTCTTCAATATGTAATTTCACGGTTTACTCTAGGTCTTCACTTTAGAATGCATCCCTCTCCTTTCATATTCAGCGATACACTCATCGTGAGAGCGGGACAGATCCTCGTAGCTCATTTCCTGAATAGAACAGTGAATTTGAATGTCCGTTTGTGGTTGCAGTAAAGGAAACAAACTTTTAGGGTAGTAAAATATTTGACAAATGGGGAGGGAATTCCGTTAAACCCCCTACGGAATAGGTCAGAAATATAACAAGTAAGTTTGTATACCCAGAAAAGCAACGTCTTCGGTGGGGTAAATCAGTATGCTCAAATGAGGTGCCGAATAACCTCTAAACTGAGTTTTGCAGACACAAAAATAACAAACCGGTTTATTCATCTCCTTTTACTTTTCATTCATAAAAGTCCACTATTTGGTACTCCTTGCGTGAAACTTCAATTGAGTTTACTTTTTCGCCTTCCGAATCCTTTTTTTCCCTTTTTCTTCAGCTCAACATTCTTAGCCTCTCTGCGCTGCTGTTCAATTCTCTTGGATGAAGCGTTTTTCGGTTTCTTCTTGGACTTGAGTGAGGAGGAACATTGGAGACGACCGACTGAGCGGGGAGAGAAGTGGAAACTGAGGAGATAAGAGAGAGGCTAAATGAGAAGACAAAATAGGCAGCATTCTGCAGTCCAGGCAACTTTCTGATCAAAGCAGAAATGAAGACAAGAATATTGCGCTTCAAAATGAGTAAAAGACAAAAAGACTCACCCTGGTCGGCACAGACAACGAATTACCGCTTTGTAAACTCGTTTCTCCTCTCTCACTCTCTCACTCTCTCTCTCACTCTCTCTAACTGTTTCCCTGGCTCTCTATCTGTTTGTCTGCATCTCTTTTGATCTATCACACACACGCGCACACGCGCACGCGCACACGCAATACAAACACACTACACACACAAACACAAACACAAACACAAACACACACACACACAAACACACGCATATACACACACATACACACACACACACAAACACACACACACACACACACACACACACACACACACACACACACACACACACACATTCAATCCTTCACCCTTCATTTAATTCACACGATGACAGAAAAATACGGGCAAACAGACAATCGTGAAGACTGCATGATCGCGCAACGGCCGCAAAACAGATGAACAGAGACAGAGTGAAACAAGTGTGTGTGTGTGTGTATGTGTGTGTGTGTGTGTGTGTGTGTGTGTGTGTGTGAGTTACAAAAGGTTGTCATTCTCTCGCTAAACAACAAAAGCGGGTCAGCTCAATAAAGCTTTATTGGTTTGATCACCATCTATTTATTTCAATCCACCTCTTTTGTGCTACTTCTTTATCTTCATCTTCACCACGGCCGTGTCCATCTTGATGTCCTTGTTCATCCAGAAGACGGATGCGTCCTGGTCTTCCTTCTTCGACTCGGCCGATTCCACCACAATCCTCTCATCTTCTGTGAACGCTCCTCCATTCCTCACCAGCACAATCACCACATCCTTCCCACTTTCAACAAACGTCGTCGATGGAGTTATTATGTAGATGTTTGGTTCTGAGCTGCTAATCCTTGCACAGAAGCGTTTTCCAGACTTGTTGAACAGCTGAAAACATGTATGACAAAAAAAGTTATAGTAATCAGGAGAGACAGAGAAAGAGACAGGGACACAGAGACGCAGAAACACAGAAACACAAAGACACAGAGACACAGAGACACAGAGACACGGAGACACAGAGACATAGAGACCTAGAGGCATATACGCAGATACGCAGAGATTCCTCACCTTGAGTGTCATTTGTCCCTTCGGATACTGCCAGTGCAGTTCATTCGACTGAACCATCAATTTCGTTTTGTCAATTCCCAACGGTTTGTTTATTTGCAGCTTTCCTCTCTCCGACTTCTTTCCTCTCTCTGATTTCTTTCCTACATCAGATTTCTTCGTTCTCTCCGATTTCTTTGCCCTCTCGGACTTCTTTGGTACCACCTCTGACTTTTTCATAATCTTTCTCTCCGACTTCTTCTTTCTCTCAGACGCCTTCTTTGCCACAACTTCTGACGCCTTGTGCACCGTGTCGTCCGATTTCTTCATCGCTAGCTCTGGTGTCTTCTGATTTCCCTCCTTCTCCTTCTCCGTGGCCTCCTTCGGCGGGGATTTGACTTTCTCTTTCTCCGCTTTTCCTTCATTTTCTTTGCCTGCTTCTACCATAATTTCGAACTTTGTGCGAACTTCGTACTCAGATTTCTCCTTCTTCGGTGCTTCCGACCTGGCGTCGGAGTTCAATCGGGAATCGGCGTGAGAATTATTCAAGTCCTTGATCGACGGATCACTCGCAGACGGCTGGAGTTGAGCCTTTCAACGGCTCTCAAATGTTCTCACCACTTGAGCCTTGGCTGGAGCAGCAGCTGGAGCAGGTTTTCCGTCACCTTTTGCGCAAAGCATCCACGGAATCAGAGAAAGGCCGACTATTGCAGCCCACAGCAACTCCAACATTTCGATTTCCGTCATGATCTAAGGATTGGATTGGGCGAGAGAGGGAGAGAGAGAGAGAGAGAGAGAGAGAGAGAGAGAGAGAGAGAGAGAGAGAGAGAGAGAGAAGAGCAGATGTACCTCTCGCGAGATCTCCTAGCAGCCGGTGTCCACCTGGATTAGACGAGAAATGACTCCTCTCAGAGCAAATGATATTGCAATACGTTACGAGCGTAACTTTGCATTAGCATTATAAGTCACATACCGTTTATACAAAAATGTGATTTTAAAATTTTCTAGCACTGTCGCAGAAACCGTGATTTTGTACCAGCACACACATCATACCAATTAGGCAAGAAGCCCATGTTCTACATTTCCGTAAAGTGCATGCAAAGGTGAGTATATAGATATTGCTGAAAAAGAATCATGCAAGAACCGGCTAATGCAGAAACACTCATTCCCTGAGACATGGGATATTTGAAGTGACATCGGTTCAACTCTCCCAAAATTTGGTTTTACAAACTGTCTCTAAATTGGTCTAGACCAATTTGGGGGTTGTATATGAAAGTATCGTCTAAGATTACGGTATAAAGTTCCCGCGCTGGCGCGAATGCGGTGCGTTTGAAAATGAGGGAGGCGGCCTAAAATCTGTTACGCGCGGTCGCGGTTGCCTTTCCTCGAGCTCTCTTTTTCCATTTTTTAAAATTCCCGTTGTGTAGTAATTTGATGCGTTTTTTTTAAATCTAGCATGAAAAATATGCAACAAAAAACTCGCTCGATTGTCAGCTTATGCGCTGTGCTGAGTTTTAGCTTTACGTCACTATTCTTACAACGGTGATGACAATTCTTGGGGAATTCCCGTTCAATCGTTAGAGATTGATGATGTTATCACGTGTTTGGAGCCTGCACCGGAGATCTTTGCTGTTTGCTCTTTGCTTACATGTACTTTTCGAGTCTTGCGGTTGCTTTTCCAGTTGCAGGCAGTTAACGTTGGGGTTACCTAGTAGAAGGTGGTATGTTCCTAGTCAGAAATGTAATTTTTGGTCGTGGCATTCACTGTTCGGAGCACAATTTCCACGCAATCATCTAACCGGTTCCAATGTTCGGCCGTGTTTATATGTGAGATTGGCAGCAATTCTCGCTCTCTTCAACCGAGGCCCAGCGACTGTCGCAAGATCTAACCTCTGTTTTTACATCATAGGTGTGATTCGTGATTCTAACTGCGAGAATTATCATCATTGTAGCCGACCTTTGATGGTGCTACGTGCTTTTTACAAGGTTTTGTTGTGAACTCCTCCCAGAACTTTGCGAAATCCTGCTGTTCTTTGTGTGCGGTTTCCTATTTATTTGCCGTGGTGACTTTCCTGTACGATTCCAGCGGCGTCTGATTAAAGTCGGCTGATAAGAAGCGTCATCTTACTCGCTAGTGTCCTTGTCGCCGACGTGTTGTGCGGTTTTTCGGGAAGCGTCCATGGGCTGTTTTTTATCGACTTTCCGTCCCAAACAGCGGTGACCTTCCTCTAGCGCGCGGAAACTAGCACATTTCAAATCGGCCTTTCCCTTGATGGTGCTGCTAGAGGCCTCTTTGTAGAAAATCCCTCCTTTCACTCTAATTTGTCGTTTGTTGTCTCTCCAAAACCATGTTGTTGTTCATTTTCTGTTTCTTACCCCTGCAGCTTTGGATAGGTGGTAAATTAGTTTCCCTTACGATGCTTCCTGAAGATTTAAGTTTATGTCGCTTCTTCACCTGTCAGCCGCTGTGCGAAACTTTTTCGGCAACCGCCATAGGTCTTTTTTTATCGATTTCTATCGTAAACATAGGCGTCCGCGGAAATTTCTAGATTCGGCCGATCGCAATTTGTGCCCCCCCCCCCGCTCTTTGTACTCGTTCTTTCGTTTTCTTGTTGTAACCATTATTTCTTCCAGAATGTCCAAGGCTTTCATCGGCAAGCCCGCTCCCGAATTCGCCACCAAGGCTGTCTACAACGGCGACTTCGTCGATGTGAAGCTGTCCGACTACAAGGGAAAATACGTCGTGCTCTTCTTCTACCCCCTTGACTTGTGAGTTTCCTTACCACTCTGTTATTTCCGTTGTTTCTTCTTATCTAACTATTGGTTTTTCCAGCACCTTCGTGTGCCCCACCGAGATCATCGCCTTCTCCGAGCGCGCCGAGGAGTTCAAGGCCATCGGTGTCCAGCTTCTGGCCTGCTCCACCGACTCGGTCTTCTCTCACCTCGCCTGGATCAACCAGCCCAGGAAGCACGGCGGACTCGGAGACATGAAGATCCCCGTACTCGCCGACACCAACCACCAGATCTCCAAGGACTACGGAGTGCTCAAGGAGGATGAGGGAATCGCCTATCGCGGTAACTAGCTCCCCCGTTCCCTAAAAATACTGTATTTAGGTCTGTTCATCATCGACCCCCAGGGAGTTCTCCGCCAGATCACCGTCAACGACCTGCCCGTTGGCCGCTCCGTCGATGAGACCCTCCGTCTCGTCCAGGCCTTCCAGTTCGTCGAGAAGCACGGAGAGGTCTGCCCCGCCGGCTGGACTCCCGGCAAGGACACGATCAAGCCCGGCGTCAAGGACTCCAAGGCCTACTTCGAGAAGGCCAACCACTAAATACTCTGTTTCATACGTGTTAGCCCCCGACTGGTTGTAACTATTTTCTAGCGTTTTGAGTAAAGTCTGATTTCCACAATCCTGTTTTCTTTTATGACAGCGTAGACCTTCGGATTCGTACTGATGGAACTGGGGTGGACTGGTCTTCTTATTCTTATGTAAAGCGGCAATGAATAGCGAGGGAGCACCCAAACACTGAACTGCGAATATTAAAAATGAGTGAGTTAACGAAAAAGTGACGAAGTCTGCCAGAAGCAAAGAAGGTGCCGTTATCGCTGTCGAAAAGCGATTCTAGCTCCATGAGCACACGCGTGCCATTGTTTTCGTGTGGCTTTTTTGACCAAACATAGTCAAAGTGCCAGTAATAGCGGGACCGTTGCGAAAGGTCAGGCCGGTATCGATTGTGGTCCATTGGTATGCGGCCGTGACTCACTGTCGTTTCAGTCAAGTGGCCGACGGCCGCCTTCCTTTCTTAATATTCACTTTTTATTATTTCGAATGTTACATTTTGAATGAAACTGCGGCAATTCAGGAGACCGATGGAGGAGGACACCGATATCAAGATCAAGACCAGGTTCCTCGGACAGGTTCGTACGAAAATCAGCTTGTTACTTGTCATAATATTGGAGAGAAATTCACTTTGCGGTTAATTTCATTTACGATTTCGTTCCATTTACGTTTCAAATAGCACGGGAAATTATGCTTTAGCCGACTTTGAGTTTCACAAAACAAAATTTTAATTCAAATTCAGCAAAATCTAAGCGCTATTTCTCTTTGAAATAACCAAGTTTCTTGAAATAAAAACAAGTGTCTGATAATAGTGTGCTTTCCCTTAGTATGAATTGGTTTTTTGATGAATTTCAATAAAATATTATTATTATTTTTAAAATTTATCGATTTTTCTGTTCCAGGTTGTAGTTCAACATGCGCGTCCTCCTCTCCAGCTGGACTCTTTCTTTTCGTTGCTCAAGGAGGCCTGTAAACAGCCGACTACCCAAACCATTACCGTCAAATGGATCGACGAGGAAGGTAAGGGGCATTTCTGTTTTTTTTATGCGAGCTTACACATCTTCTTTCCGGTTGACTCTGAGTCATGCTTTAGAAGAGCTTCGTCACCAGTGTTTCCGAGACACCACAGATACTTTTAAAAAAAAACCCTGTGGGTATGCAAAAATGTTCCATTTTATGGCAATTTCTTCCGAGAGTGACCCCCCACCGCAATTGGTTATTTATGTAAAAATCCTAACAAAAAGGAAGTTGGTTTGGGTGGCGCCCTTTGTGAGATGGATGTGATTCCCTAACGATTGATACTGTTGATATCTCTCCTGGCCATTTTCCAAGAGGTGGATGTGGCCGAGACATCAGTAGTGACTTAGGGAAGCAATCAGGGATTTCGCTGTGCGCAACGTATTTCACCGGCAGGGTCCTTTACGACCAGCTATCGTTGTGAAGAAATTCGAAAAATCTATCGAGCCTCTATTGTCTTAATCCAGAAATTCCGCTTATTTTCAGGAGATCCTGTGACAATCGAGTCCCAAATGGAGTTGGACGAGGCCGTTCGTCTCGTGCATGACAACGACGAGGCCGAAATGGATGTGCACGTGTTCCTCGGAAAACCAGGATTACCAGGCCTTCCGTGCCAGGGAGAAGACAGTTTGTGATGAATGGGAACGGGGGTTGACCACTGGCTTTCAGAGAATATCTACCGGAGGGGAGCTCGTCGATGGACCAAAGTCTACCTCTACAACGGACACAGGTTCCAGGGAAAACGACTCAACAGGTCAGCAACTGAAATAGCCACCTTTAACTGAGTGTTTTAGGCGCATTCAGTGCGTAATCTGCCAGGATTACATCTGGGGCATCGGACGGCAGGGCTACCGCTGCATGAACTGCCGCATGTGTGTCCACAAGAAGTGCCACCGCCTAGTTCGCCAGTACTGCGAAGAGGTACTCTTTGATCTTAATTTCAATCAATTGTGTTTTTAGAAACCCGTGCCTCCACCGGTTTTCCCGCCCGTTCAAATCCCTCCCTCAGCCATGAAAGGATCAAACGGCGAGAGACACAGAGGGTCTTCCGTTCAGGGAATGGTCAATGGAGCCTTCCAGGTCAGATACTTTGTGTTTTCAATTAAAATTCTTGTTCTAGGAGGCTGAAATCGAGAGCACACACGCAGTCCCTACTGCTGGAAACGTGGGTTTTGGCCTATTCTGTAGGTTATTCAAGTTTAGGGAACGGACAACAAATGGTCAGTGAAGTTGGACGACTTCAGACTGCTTACTGTAATCGGCAGGGGATCTTACGCTAAGGTAAGGCTCCTTCTGGACCGTTTAAGTACCACGAAAACCTTTCTTGTAGTGTGTTTTGGAGTATGAAGCGTATTACGAACGGTTATATAGGATACATGAACAAGCCACCCGTGATGTCCGTATGCGCGACCCCCACATTACACATTCGACATATAGCGCAAGACCTCCAAGTGAAATTCGGCTCGGCTCGGCGGTCACGGTCGATGCTTTTCTGTGGGTTGGGGTTTGATCCGTAAGTCCGCAAAAGGCAGTTGGTGGTGACCATACTTGGATGCTTAAATAAATGGTGCTTTTATATATTTAAAAAACCTGAGTGTAGAGGTTACGGGAGATCTGGGGCGGCTTTCCCTTAGCATAAGGATGGCACCGCATAACATACTTGGACCAGCTCCATCACTTCTGTCGCGGCGAGACCCCCTCTCTTAGAAAGAAAAATTGCCTAAGTGGAGCTTAGCGAAATCCCCCTCTTATGGAAAATCCTTCTAGTCGAGACCCCCACGCCGTCATAATCGGACTGCCGCCCATGTATTCAACCACTTAAGGGTCAGATAGGACCGTAACCTCTTCATAGAGAGACGTGAAGTGCTTTTGGTACCTACACAATTCGGCGTTTGTTGAAAATGGTTACAAAATTTAAGGGGGCTTATGTTGCCCCCGAGGCACCTTTCTTATGGTCAGTCGCGCCCTTCCACGCTATTTTGGCCCATCCTATCGACCACCTTATGCATTTTTTGATCTACCTTTCTTGGTTAACATGATTATAGCCCCTGTTCTGATCCTTTTAACTCCATGTTAAACGCATCACAGATTCATTTGTGTAATTGCAGGTTGTGCAAGCGGAACACGCCAAGACGAAGCAAATCTACGCCATCAAGATCATAAAGAAGCAGATGTTCAACGAAGACGAGGTTGTCGCAAATCCCAATAATTTGCTAATCTTTCGTTTCAGGACCTCGATTGGGTGCAGACGGAAAAGTCCGTGTTCGAGGCGGCCTCCAACCATCCCTTCCTCGTCGGTCTCCACTCTTGTTTCCAGGTGATCCTTGTTTCTCTTCGGTTTCATATTTGATTTCAGACGGAGTCTCGGCTATTCTTCGTCATAGAATTCGTCCCGGGAGGAGATCTGATGTTCCACATGCAGAACAAGAGGAAACTGCCCGAAGACCATGCCAGGTACTAATCGTGAAGGATGGTGTGCTAAACGTTACTGGTTGCTGGGTAAACGTAACTGACCGTGACTGATTCGAAGACTTCTGGATGTGGGACGATGGAACACGGGCTGGCCCGGATCTAATGGGAAATGTTGGTCGACTTGGAATTCACCCTCGATTAACACACGTGCTCGTGGGGTGCTCTTCATAAAACGTGAGGTCACCTACGTAAATTATCCGTTGAGTCAAAGAAGGATGTTGGAGTTCCGCGAATTCCGGTCTTCTACATTGAGAAGCCTACGGATGGAATTTTTAATCGCTTTTTAATGCATTAGTGTGTATTTTTCAATGTTCGCTTCTCGAAGCCGTCTTCCATCTCTTTCATGACCTTCTTCCTCTTATTTTTTGTCCTAACTCGCGGAATTCACTTTGCAGCCGTCTTCGATAATCGACAATCTTTGAGCTCGGTCATCCGGACCCTATATAGCAGAAGGTGGAAATATTAAACCCTTTGCGCTTCATCTTCTGATAAACGTTACTTTATGTCGGGAAAGTGCGAAAGTCGTCTATGGACTGTCCGGAAAGCTGCATGACTCCGTTCCTAAGGTTTCCTATTGTTGTCCATCGCTACCGTATATCCACATACGGTTTGCCCTCTTCAAAATCTGCAGCCCTACATCGATCCTTGTTTGTTTGAGCCAAGCTGTTATTTTCTACGGAACGCTTCACGCCATCAGTTCCACATCGTCAGAATATGGGATATAATTCAGCCTACTATTAATGTCGATGACCGTCTCGTTGATACATGGGCACAGCTCCGTCGCTTTGATCGCGATAAAATGGCCTAGCGATACCCCGTAGTATATAAATCTTTCTAGACGACACCTCACGCCTTCATAGTCGAGCTGCAGCCCATGTGTGTTCTCGTATCTCGAACACATAAACGCTGAAAAACTGTATAAAACTTAGCTATTTCCCGGTCTGTGCGTTTACTTGTGAACCACGTTATGGGGGTTGAGTTGTTTTGAAACACCTTCCCATGAATTGAAATACCTGCGTTTCTTTGACCTCTCAATAAATTTTGGGTTGACGTTAATTTCTGGGCAACATATACGGTTTTTTTCTTCCTCCCAGTTCACCTATGGGGAAACAATCGCATTATTTTCTTATCTTTCAATTCCCTCCTTGCAGGTTCTATTCGGCCGAGATCATCCTGGCCCTGCACTTCCTCCACTCGCGCGGCATCATCTACCGAGACCTGAAGCTGGACAACGTCCTCATCGACGCAGAAGGCCACATCAAACTCACCGATTACGGAATGTGCAAGGTATTCTAATGATTTTTGAAATTTTTAACCTTTGCTTTTAGGAAAACATGGGTCCTGGCGACAAAACGAGTACTTTCTGTGGCACACCGAACTACATCGCTCCTGAGATTCTGAGGGGAGACGAGTACGGATTCAGTGTGGATTGGTGGGCCCTCGGAGTGCTCATGTACGAAATGATGGCCGGACGGTCGCCCTTCGATCTGGGAATGACTGTGAATGACGCTGAGAACACGGAGGACTACCTTTTCCAAGTGAGAGAAGAGAGAAAGGGTGGAAAAGGGTAGTTTAGGTTATTCTGGAGAAGCAGATCAGGATTCCCAGGAGTGTCTCTACCAAGGCAGCCGCTGTTCTCAAAAACTTCCTCAATAAGGTTTGAAATTATTTTTTATTCCTCACTACCCAAGGACGGCATTCATTTAAAAAAAAACCGTCCAAAACTTCTCAAAACGTCATTCCGGCCCAAAACTGTACGCTGCTCATGAGCCGCAGTGCTTGTCAGTCAGCTTAAAAGCTTTGAAAATTAAGGCCTATCATCCGCTAAAACCAAACTTTTGCGTATATTATTGTCCATTTCAAGGCATGCCACACCTCAGTAGAAGACGATCTATACCGTGAACAAGCTACATTTGTGGTCCGTTTTGGGCGACCCGCACAATACAAATGCGACGCGAGTCCCCCCAAGCAATCATGACAAATTGCCCGAAATTTTTTTTGTTATTTGTGATTTTTGCATTAAAATAAGGCACGCACGGTTGGATGGGCCTGGGCCCCGATCACCACATTCACTTTTTTGTTGCAAATTTCGCAGGCACATATTTTGATTTTTTTTTCTCTCTAGAAAATACTCTGGTTTGGTTTTCTGTGTTAACCAGTTTCAGCATATCTAGACACGCTGTGCTTGTGGGACCTTCGTTTGGGGAGGGGGTTATGTTGCTTTGTGGAGGCCATTAGCGGCATAGCTCTTGACTTAACCTTCGTGTCCCTATGTTCTGCACACATTCATATTTTCACCTTAAGACCTTCTACATGAATTTTCGGGAACCTTATCCTCATCAAACTGTCTAAACCACTTTTGGCTAATTTTTCCCTATTTGTCTCGCAGTCTGAATTTTGAATTTTTCAGAACCCGGATGAACGCCTTGGCTGCAAGCTGAACCTGGACGAGGGCTTAACGGACATGAAGGAGCACCAGTTCTTCCACAACATGATCGACTGGGACGCGGTGCGTATGCATTCCGGTAGCAGTTTCAACGAAATTACTGCGCAGTAGCCGTGTCTGGCGGCTGGTTCCGCCGTCTGCTGCTTCAGCTAAGATGGATCGGTCGCCTTTCCTGGGCGAAGGTCGAATTTTCTCTCTGTTTTCCAATGCAGCCATTTTTGCTCTGCTGGGCGGAAAATTCAATTTGCTCTGTTTGTGAAATCGACAGTGCAAGAACACTCGAAAGTGGCCGAATACGTGCGATTTTGCTAGAAAGAGGAGGGCAGGAAGTGGTAAAGGACGCGGCTTGCCAACGGAAAAGTTCGCGGAAAGTTGACTTCCCTATTGCGTTTAAGAATAAGGCGCCAAACATCGACATTTCCGGGAGAAGATAAACAAGGCTTATTTTTACGCCAACGCCTACAATTTCAAAGCTCATTGGGTGTTTATAGCCGGTTATTGTTATTATGCAACCGGTTATTGACATTATCAGCGACTGAAAGGCAAAGGCCAATTTTAGTAAAATTTCGGACCGGATGAGCTTATTTTGGAATTATTGGCAAAATTTCTTCTTTTTTTTATGTCGGGCTGGCCCGTGACCATTGTTTGCATAGATTGATGTTCGCAGAAATATCTGTGTTTCTGTCTCAAGTTGTCGGCTCCGGAAATGTGCGATGCATATTCTAAAGTTTTTTTTTAAATGGTCGGGTTTAACCCGCTGAGACATTTTAGTGACCCTTATTTCTGGACCACTCAATCAAATTGTTACCCCCTACCAATGTTTGATCTCATCAGCTTCTCACGGGCCGGGCCAACTTGAAAAAATCCCCGGCCCGGCCTGCTTCGGATCATCTACTCGGACAACCTAGTCAAACTGTCACCCACGCGACCAAGGTTCGATCGCGACCGGGACATTTTATTTTTGCTAACTTAGAATTAGTTTAAACATGTATTAGAAGTATTATAAAAGTATTTGCGGAGTTTTAAAATGTTAATGCAAACTAAAATAGCTATTAAAAAAATTTTATTTGACAAGTTTACAAACCGAGCCGGTCCGACACTTTTCTCTGCCCAGCCCGCGGATCGGCCCTTTTTGTGAGAACTATGAGCAGGGCGGCCTTAAAAGTCCCTCGGCTGATAAATAAAATGGGTTTTGGTAAATTTTCGTTTTGTGTTTGCATTCAAAACATTGTGTGATTTTGGTGAGACAAAAACGAAATTGGCTTCTAGGCCCGATAGAAAATAAAACAGTTTACAGTATCAACGTGGTTGAGGGTGCGCCCTAAACGTTTGCATTGAAACAAAGGTACAAGCCCCAATTTAGTGTATTGCCCCATGGAATAACATCCCCTTATTCGGATTCAACTCCGCGATGACGGCATTCCTTGTGTTGAGTGTTAAGTGCCTCCGCCTGTAATCCCTGCCTTGTGCGTATTTTCCCATATCCACAGTCTACAATCTCCGGATTGTTTTCTCCTGCGCACTTTCCCTTGAATTATGCGCCTGCGGTGTTTGATGTCTCCGCTGATAGACAAACATGTTTCTGCGATAATTACCCGAATATTAGAATTCATGAATTCTCGATTGTTTCTGCCACTTCCGCCTCTAATTTCCAAGTTTTCAGCTGGAGGCTAAGCAGATCGTCCCTCCCTACAACCCTTCTGTCGTCTCCGACCGAGACCTCCAGCACTTCGACGCCCAGTTCACAGATGAGCCCCCCACACTGACCCCAGACGACCCGGCGGTCATTGCGAAGATCGACCAGAGCGAATTCGACGGATTCGAGTACGTGAACCCCCTTCAGATGAGCAGGGAGGACTCTGTCTAATGGAAACACGCCCCAATCCTACCGTACCCCGATTGTTCTATGCCCAGCTTGTGCCTGGTTGTGAGGTTTAACTGCGATTTGGCTGCCCCTTGTGATGACTATTTCTGCGGGACTTATCCTATTAATTATTCCTACTCACCGCCCTGTAAATGCGTTGTATAGCACATTTGCTCACTGTGATCCACATTCTGTTTTACCGCCCCCATTTATATACAATAAACGCTTTTTATGTAACCTTTGGATTTGGGGGTTACAGAAGAAGGAAGGGATACAGTATCCCTTGTCGGCCCCCACGTGGCATAACATTCCTTGACGGAATCGGTGGCAAAACAATAAAGTGCGAACCCGTGGAACTCCAGTACTCCAAGGATCGCCTCGGCTGTCAACAAGCACTTTGGACGCTACGGGCAGACGGCTGCACGGAGGGTCGAAGACGAAACAATTCAAGGAAGTCAGAAGCAGTCCTTTAAGGTGTTATGGTAAACAAGCGAAATAATTAGGCAGGAGATATTCGTGCCTTTCTTCACATTCGCATATGGTATGAACTTTGTTTTGCGAAGAGGGTAATTGGAGTTCATCATCACTTCCTCTCTCTCTCTCTCTCTCTCTCTCTCTCTCTCTCTCTCTCTCTCTCTCTCTCTCTCTCTCTCTCTCTCTCTCTATCTGTTTTTATGCCCGAATTCTATTTATGTATCTTTAACATATTGCAGTTAGTCATACCCGGTGTGTCAGCAGACACGCAAAAAGTTCCGAATTCTGCCCCTCTCCTTTTTTTTGGAAACAGATGGCCGGCACGTCGCATACCACTGACTGACCGCAACGATCTCCATTTTTGGCTCCTTCGCGGTCTCTCTGTGCCCCCGTCTCTGTCTTTCTGCGTGTGCCTCAATATATATCTCTCTCTATCACAATGTCTCTCCGTCCCCTACTAGACGTCATGCTTGTACTATGTGCTAATGACCGTATTCGTCGTGTTCGCCCCTAATCGCGCGGTTCCTGGTCCAATTTGCGTACAATCGCTGGCCGGCTGGACAGCCGCCGACCTATTCAAACTATATCTAGCGCCGCTTTTATCAACAATCGGACCATGTCTCCTAGTAGCGACATCGGTGTGCATTTGCAGAAGTCCCTTTGAGTAAAGTCGTATACTTCGTTTGCATCCCCGCTTTGTGATGCGGCTCGTTTTATAGTTGAGGTTTCCATAAAGTGGCAGGGTCGCACGCCAGTCACATGGCGACGTGCAAGTGCAGGGAATCCAAGGGTACACACAGGGGAGGTTTCCAATTTGATAGTATATAAATGAGGGGGTGGCAGTGCGAAACGTACACCAGGTTAATTAGACAGAGTAAAGTACACGAGCAGTAGGAGAGTTAGGCAGAGAGAGAGAGAGAGAGAGAGAGAGAGAGAGAGAGAGAGAGAGAGAGAGAGAGAGGGAGAGAGAGAGAGAGAGAGAGAGAGAGAGAGGGAGAGGGAGAGAGAGAGAGAGAGAGAGGGAGGGAGAGAGGGAGAGAGAGAGAGAGAGAGGGAGGGAGAGAGGGAGAGAGAGAGAGATAAAGATACCCATGAAACAGAAAGACAGAGAGATAGAGAGACAGAGAGACAGAGAGACAGAGAGACAGAGAGACAGAGAGACAGAGAGACAGAGAGACAGAGAGACAGAGAGACAGAGAGACATAAATGTATAGAGAGACAGAGAGGGCGGGGGAGAGATTTGCAGGATCACGCGACGTCTCATATTCCTTTGGAAAACATTAAATTGTGTACTGTTGACAATGTGCGGCGGCCTCTTTTAATCCTTTTGTATTTCTCTTCTTCAGATTCCTTTCTTTTTTGTCTTCTTCTCATCATTTCCCGCCATAAATAGAGAAATCCGTGATTTGTCTGATCCCCTGACTATCCCTTCCCTCCCAATCCTCCTACCGAAGGCTGTTCGTCAGCCTGTGTCAATATCTCATTAAGGGCTAGATTGACGCAGATTCTGTTTGCAAAAGTCTTTTATCTCGCCTTGTTTTCTCCCTCTCCAACAAACAAACAACCTTCTCTCTCGCTTCGTTTCCCTTCCGAGTGCCTTCTGTTTACGCCAACCACGTGTCCCTTCCGGAAGAGGCGCTCTGCCAGACGGCTCTCCTCCCGTTCCTCCCGCGCGTCGCGGCGTGCGTCACGTGCGCCGAGGCCTGGCCTCAGCGGTCTCCGTGGTTCTCACGAAGTAGACGGTAGACGGCTTTCGCCCCGCCTCCACTGTTGCTTATTGATTCATCTCTGCGCCCTCCTCTGTCGGCCGTCTTCTCTCGCACTCTCTCCTCCCGCCTCTGTCTCTCCCCTCTCCAGCCCTTACACTGTCTCGCCCGTCGGGCCTGTCTCTCGCCCTCTCTCCGCCGAGTGCTCTCTCCTCTCCGGCGGCTGTTCCTGTGTCTCTGTCGCCTCTGTGCTGTCTTTCTCGATTCGAAGGCGTCTAGACAGGCGCCGCGGCCACAGAGTCGGTCTGCCTCGACATGTCCGGCACGTCACAGTCCTCTCCTTCGGAACAAAACGATTTTTTGCTAAACAAACTGGCATTCTTCAGTACAGGTAAACATTTATCGATTGATCTCCAATTCCCAACGATTTCTATTTTGCGATAAGTGCGCTGAATGCCGACCGGCTGCAGCCACAAATCGATATTCAAAGGCCAATCCGATCGCAATTACTCCAATTACCGTAGCTATGACAACCCCAGCGCATCCCCTAGTCTCCTACGCTATGCACTCCAATAGTACACCAGACACTGGTAAATAACACGACCCATCTCAAATTGCATTTTGAATCAAGCAACTTTTAAACTCTAAATGTCTCAGTTTCAAGCTAAGAACCAAATTTTGTTTATTTCGTGAACTTATTTATGCGTTTCGACTCGTTTCAATCTACCTAATGATCTCGCGAAATAATGGAATTTCCCTCGTTTTTATCAAAAATTCCACTGTTTTGCTGAATCCCGTTGTTTTCCAGCTACCGTACCGAAAACCAAAATATTTTCGCTCTCCCATGCCCTTTCCTTTTGAAAAAAGGTCTGTTTTCGCGAATTCCAGCCGTGTTTCCTATATGTTTGCGTTATCCGCCGCTGCGAACGTCTTTCTCTTCGAAACCAGCCAAACGGGTGATCGGACCGCCCGTCGTAGCAGCCGCTCTTGCCAGCCTTCGGCCGCTGCTTTTTTGTGCGTTCCTTTTCTTGGGCTGCCGTTCGTCGCCAACCACACTGTGATAACGTTTCGCCAGCGCACAATCATTCCCAGGTGTCAGTCGGCTGTCAATTGATTCTGATTTTTTCTGCGAGCTGGGGGGTGCTTTTTGAACTCGCGCGGGCGCGCGTCGGCTGGCAGCAGTAGAAGCACATAAAACAGAACTGCTGCCAGACGCTAAACAACGCGAGGCCAACCGGTTGCTGCAAGGGCTGTAGAACCCGTAAGGAATCGGCGGAACGAAGCGGAAATGGAACAGAGGCGGACAGGGCTACGCGAGGGCACTGTTCTCCAGTTATTTTGGTTTTCTGAGAGGAACTCGGTCCGCTTTACAGCGGAAGTTATGTGCCGGATCACGGGGCGACGGCGCCGTTTTTCTGGCGCGAATGGGCGCGCCGGGGAGAGATCAGAGATCTCGGCAGAAGGCGCGAATTGTTCCCTTCGCCGACGAACTGGAAGTCAATCAATCGATTGTCTCGGGCAGCAGCAGGCCAAAACAGCACAACGCAGTAGCACAATTGCAAAAAAGAAATAACAAAGAAAAGTTTAAGCCTAACATTCTGCAATATCCAAACTAGCCTTTCTTTTAAAAGTGCGTTTTTAATTCAGAAATCATAGAGGGAACGTCTCTGATAGATCTCTAGAGTCCCATGAATCTAGCGAGGGTTCATTGGGTTCACAAAGCAATTTGGGGTCCCTCACATAAACTAATGCCGCCACTTTTTCGAGTACGGTAGTCCATTAACCAATCGATTGGAATTTGTCCCCGGATCCATCTGAAATCGGTTTCTGCGTCCTTTTCTGACCCTGCCACGAATTTCGATCCGCGGAGCGTCTCGCCGCCGTAAATCTCCCGCCCTGTCGGGAACGTTTCTCCCCGCGCGACCTAAATGGTCTGGACCCGGGGCGAAAAAAAGAGCTAAAATAAAACAAAAGGTTTATGTTGGCTAATCTTCCGTATTTCAGCTGCTCCTCAGCCGCTCAAGGGTCCGTCCCTGAGCCCAGCCGACCTCAATGCCTCCTACTCCCGTGTGCACATCGCAGGGTTCGTTTCTAATCTTTTTCTTGCAATCAATTGGCCCGGGGATCAATTGCCCCGACGATCTTTGATCGGATACAGTTTCTCAGCCAAAGTTCGCGCGTCGTCCGGTCCCCGACCCCATTTGAATTCGCAAATAGCCGAAGCAAAAAAGCAGCGACCGCCGCCCGACTGGCGCGACGGCGGAGATGAGCAGGTGGCGCAGGCGACAGCCGGTGTTCAGCGGCAAACTCCAAGCCACGAATGACCAGGGGGTCCACTTTCATAAGACCAACTCTCCAAACAACGTATGTGTGCTTGCCGTTTACAGATTCAAAATATCTCATCATCAGCGTCTCCGGATGAATGCGTCAAAGGCTTGCTTAACTAGGTGATTAGATGCATTTTCTACATCATAAGCTCCTAATGGGCTTCTTTTGCACATCTAGTAGAAGCAAATTGCAATTTAACTCAACTTCAACCTTATTGAATCTATTTATACGAACTGAGTCTAATGAGTTTCAAAGGCCTCTGCAGAGCCAGAAATAGCGGAGGAGGCTGATTTACAGCCGTGTACTTTGTCCTCGTTCCCACGAGTGTTCCCACGGGAAAAGCGAATTCTGAACGAAATCCACACGTTGTTGCCCACGCATTCCCTCCACGAAGGCTACCGTATCCCTCAATTTCCCATGTTGGGTGTTGTAGTCGTGCACATGTGCTCTCTCCCTCTCTCCGTCAATGCGTCATGGCCTGCAGCCTCGGTCACGGGGTGCAATTACCTGAGGGAAGAGAGAAAGCTTTAATCTGGACGAGGCATAATCTGTGACAGCGGTAATCTGCGTGGCTGAGTCAGCCATTAGCCTCAGCAACCCCTGTGATCCGCCTTTGGTCTTCGGACGCACATTCAGCAGCGATGGACAAAAGAAACGGAGAAAGAAGAGCCACGAGGTGTTGAAAAAGCAAGGCATGACTAGTTAGTCAGCGATGGAAACAACATCCACGAAGGCAGGGCAAAGTATTTCATGTCAACAAGGGGTTCTGTCAAGGAGAAACGGACGAAACAATCGAAGACAAAAGATTGCCACGTTCAATGGTAAAATAGGGATCGGAATGGCTCAATGGTTTAGTTCCAAAGAGCAAATACTTATTTTGGTAGTAAACCCACTGCAAATTACGTCTTTCAGTAGAACACGGGTAAGCGCGAAGGGACAATATCCAAAACCTAAAAACGCCTCGCAATTCATATATGAGTTCGAGAACCATATATGAGTTCCGTATGTCTTAGGAATGTGCAGAAACGTGAACTTGATGTCTCTTTGACGTGAAAAATGTATTGTGTTTTCATTACTGCATTGGAGCGTTCTGTTGGCAAACGACAGTGTAACTGAAAGATATTCCACAACAAAGAATGTTTTCAAGGGATACTGTAGCCAGAAGAATTCAAGCCTAAAGGGAATTCAGGCTTAACTCTTGTACCACCTTAAGGTACCCTAAAGTCTAGATCCTTTTAAGTGTTTTAAGGGAACCTTAACTCTAGGTCCCCTTAACTCTCCAAAGAAAAACTTGTCTCCCGCCGTCTGAGCAAAGTACCGTAGTCTTTATGCTTTCGAGTGTTCTCTACCTCAATTCACGCCGCTGCATTCGCGTTGTTGCGTATTGATGGACTGCGAACTATGTAAACATTGAGAGCTGGGTGCATTTTGGGTTCATTCCGTGCCGCCGAGGCCTTTAATTCTCGAAAACCAAAGAGTTCGCCGCCCGGGTGCAAAGAATGAGCTCCCCCTTTCGTGTCGTTGATTGCTGCCATTCGAACGGAGAATCGTGCCTTTGAGCAGAGTACGTGCTGTAGGCTGGCTGCAGAACCGTTATTTCGATTATCAGCGAGCGGGTATCAGGCGACAGAAGAAGATAACGCAAATCGACGGCTGACGACAGCGTCTGGCTCTAACCGAGGGACTGATCGACAGAAACCAAAGACGGAGACTTGTTTACCACAGAATTCTTATCAGAGACGGAAACTCTTTTGGGGAAAATAAGTGGAAAAGCAGAGGGAAAGTCCCCCAAACAATCCGGTGAAAATAGAGTCTCAGTTGAACTTTCCTCTAAAAACAAGATTTCGTGTTCTCTGGCAACGTGTTTTCTGTCTCCCAAGTGCATCGGCTGGTCCCAGTCGTCTCCCTATCGCCAGCCGCCTGTTGACAGTCGGCTGTCCGATGAGCACGTGCCCACGACGTTGCAGGGCACTGCAGCCAGCCGCCACTGGCAAACAGCTCTTTTAAAAAATCGGAGGTCTCGCGGGGAACAGTCCGATCGACAGCGCGGGAAACAGAGGATTGTTTGAACAGGGCGAGGGAAGTTCAAAAGAACAGCGGGGTCTCGAAGGGAAATGAGATACCATTGATTGGGCTACAAAAACAATCGATTTCAGGCAATTGGTCCCTGCGATGATCATCTCTGGGGAACCTCGAGTGCCCGTCGACCTTCTGAGGAAACTCTGCCTTCCTGCACTTGAAAAGAAAGATGAAAAGACAAGCCCCGCGGGATTTTCCGAGTTTATCAGTAAGATCCTCATGAAATTGGGCATACGGTGTTTCAGACCAAATGAATATTCATACCCACATGGCTACAATGGATCAGATCCACCAACTGCGTCGTTTGGACGAGGAGTTGATGCAGGAGAGAGCGGTAGTTTAATCAGAAGAAGAAGTTTAAAAACGTGTTTTAGGTGTGCATTGAGCTGATTACGATGACAGACGCCGAGCGAATCTTCGGCCTTCTGAGGGAGGAAAGCAACGAACTGCCGGAGCTCAACCGCGCGAGGTCAGCCTTCAACCCATCCTTTGCCCTTTGTTTATGTGGATTTGCGAGAAACATCCATTTCGCTACAAACAACGCCTTGCAAACGCCTCCGCCCCGCGTGACACATCGAAATCGAACGTTTCCTGCCCGCAGAGCAAAAACCAAAGAAATGCGGGTCTCAGCGAGGGGATCGAAATAACAAATTTTAACAATAACAATGTATATTTCAGTGGACTGTCGAATGTTTTCGAGAAGATTCCCGTATCTCACTGGATCAGCGGAGATGAGCCCATCAAAGGAAACCTCTACCCTGCTAGGAAGGGCGGCAGATGCATTCAATGCGAAGAGTGCACCCGGTGGTTCACTCCTGAACACTTCATTGTCCACCATCACTCGGATAATCTGGAAAAGATGAGGTAGGGAACCACAGGGGTACCCCAACAAATAATGTTTAAGAATTGTGCACTGGGGCCTGTGCACAGATAACTGGCGTCACATGATCGTCCTTTCGCCCGACACCATGGAAGACATTACGCTCAACCGTGCCCTGGAGCAGTTCATGCTCGACGACACTCCGTCGCAGATCAAGCGATCCGCCACCGATGACGACGTACGTTTCGCTCTACAATTTTCTCTTTCGTGGTTTATGATCACCGCTGATTTCCGCCATTTCATCTGTTTCTCGCCATTGCAACCGAGGTTTATACAAGGGAAAGGTCGGAAATTAGGGACTAATTGGGGCCGTGTGCCTGGGAAACCACGCGCTGTACGAAATGACAGCCCAGGGGAACTGGAAAGGGTGCGATGTCCTTTCGAGGGAACAACACGTGACACTCTGGGTTATGTTTGGCGCAAAAGACACTTTGTTTTGCCCTATCTTGTTACTTTTCTTACTATTAGAGTTATTTCGTCTTTTGCTCTTTTACAAAGACACACGCGCGCGCACATACGCGCAGATACACACATATACACACATACACTATCATACACACATGCACACACACACCCTATCGCGTTCTCTCTCTTTTCTCTTTTTCTGCCTCTTTTCCCCTTCGTTCGAGCGCTTTTTTGCGCCGGCAGCCACCCGCATAGTTTCGATCATTCGCGTTCGTTCGTCTCGCCGGCCGGCATTTTTTGCTGCGGCGGTCACGCGGCTGCCAGCTGGACTGATGACGTCAATCGGCTGGCGATGAGAGCTGCGCTCGTCTGGCTACAGCCAGGGACCGGCAGCCGGCTGTCACAACGGGCCATGGCGATTGTAGCCCTGGATACGAACACGGAATCCGTCCTCATTAGCCGAAGCTCATTTGAAAAGACCTAGAATGGATTTTAGGATTACGGTAACTAGGCAATTACGCGATGATTTTCAAGATAAGTCGAATGACCACTTACAAGAAAAGAACCGAAGGGCCATAGAACGAGAACAACGAGAGGATTTTCGTGTTGACGCAAAGTTTTCCAAGGGGCTGGTTCGATGGCAGGCGAACATTCATGTAGAATTCATGATGAGGCGGCAGTTGTGCCACCCGTTTTGTTCCTGCCAGCCGGTCCTTCCTGCCAGCCGTTCCTTTCTTCCTCTGTCACTGCTTCCTCGGTCAGTTGTTGATCCCGGACGTGTGCCAGCCGGCTGCCGCTTCCCAATGAGCTGCGGGGGCGTCTCGGCCGCCGTCTCCGCGCGAACATCAAACAAAAAGAGCGTATCCGTACGAGTTGGTCCCCAGCCCTTTTTTGAATCCCTCGCTCCTCTTTCTCCAGCTTTTGAGCGTCTGTTTCGGAAGTGTAGCTTATTAAGAAAAAGAGGTTACTGTAGCGATTTGTGGCCGAGCACGTATCGGCAGTGCCCTTCGTGTTTTCTCTTCGACAGAGAGATAGGCCGTTGTGCGAGAGAGAAAGAGAAGGAAATTGTTGTCGTCTGTGTTTTCGACACAACGCCTGAATTCGTCACGACGTTCGTTGATAGACGAAGGCGGGGGCCGGGGGAATTCCTATTTCGGAACGGCCTTCCCTCCGTCACGTCCTGCCACTCTCGCAGAACCCTCAAGGCCAGCGCTTTCCGTACCCGTGACGTGCCGAAACTCGCTCAACACCCCGAAATACAACACTGTTTTCAGCAGTTTTGGAGACTTTTGGTTGAAAATAGGACGTCACGGGGCACACAAAAGAGAGAGAGAGAGAGAGAGAGAGAGAGCCTTCTTTACTCTCTCTTCCATCGATCCTTCTTTTCCCTGTACTTTTACGGCAAAACAGAGCCTACGGGGAAGTAGATACGACCAAGGAAGCCCATTGTTCTTGATTTCTCTTTTCTTTCCTTCAACATTTCTACATGCGTTATATAAACGGGACCAACACAACACTAGGAAATTAGCTATATTGATGAAAGGCGCCATTTCCCAAACTCTTACCTCAGTGTGATGTCTGTTTTGCTCGTCATCGCGGCGAGACCCAATGCGCTAAAAGTTTGCTTATACGTTCAAAACGGACTAAACTATTGAAGAAATCTTGCTGTTTTCCCCTTTGATTGAACTTCTTTTCCCATTATTAATCCTCTCATTTCCAGGAGTGCGTGCCCATCAAGCGTCCCCGTGTCTCATCCTTCCTTCCGCCGTTCAAAGCGTCGGCTGAATTGGCTTCTGTGCTCGAAAGTGCCACTCAGCTGCCCAAGTTAAACACCGACCTCTTCGCCTCTCCCGCCGACGCATTCCTCCTCAGGAACAACGAAGCCAAATTCCGTGTCAAGGTGGGATTTGTTGTCTCTCTTTCTAGGAAGGGCGCATTGCAATTCCAGTCGTCCCTTGGGCTACAAATTAAAAGGGCGTGTCAATCCACGCCTCCTCCTACCGTCGTCTTTCCAGTTCTCCGCGTTCCCTCCATTTCGAAGCGCATAATCGAGTTTTCGGCGGGAGGCCTTAACCCTCCGCCGAGGACGATGAACTCTCGCCGACGCACTTAAAAGACGCCAATTCTTGCGGGTGCACGGCGACTTTTGGTCTGGAGAACAAACAGTCCTTTAAATAGGCGCCCGGCGCTGTGAGCGAACTTGATCTTTCGGCAACCACCCCTGGCTATTTGCCAACACCCCTCCCCTCCCCGAACACGCCCCCCGTGCGAAGCCCCGCCCCCCGAGTGCACTCAGTACCCCTCAACACACTCTCTAATCCGACCTTTAATCAGGAACTGCGCCGGGCGTAGATCGCCCACGGCGCCGTTCTCTGCGCGTCTCCGGGCAACGGTCTCCCTGCACTTTGTTTACGCGCGCGCGCGGCAGCGGACAGGTCAGCCGCCCCCGTGCGTGTCCTTCCGTCGCATCGATTCCCCCGCTCTTCTTCTTCTTCTTCGGTCGACAACAAACGGCCGATTGCAAGCAGCCGATTGTTGCCAGTCGAAGCTCCGCCTCTTTCGAACACTCTTACTGGAAAAGGCAGCAGCGACAGCACACGTCACGGGCCAATTAAAAAGGGGCGGCGCCTAATTACACGTGAGGAAGGCACTCACTCCCCTCAGGGAAACTGACTCTTTTGTGAATCTCTGGGAGAGAGAGAGAGAGAGAGAGAGAGAGAGAGAGATGGGATACGGTAGATTACGCGGCTAATTCCCTCTCAATATCTGCATGCAATTCAAATGTCGAGAGATTTCTTTCTTGAGATGAAAACCGCCTGAGGCGATTATCCGATGGCGCCCATTTCCGGGAAAATGTAAGAAATTGCAGGCTACTGCGGAGGCGATGAAAGGAGATCTTTTCGATGTGGGATGCAGTGGAAAGGGCCTCAGCCAACAGAGCATTCAAGAGAAGGCACAGCAGGTGAGGAAAAGAGATATAGAGACATATGGAGAAAAGAGGGATAAAACAATAACTTTCACGAAGAGAAATTTTCAGGCTCTCCGTTGTCAGCTGCCCTACTTCCCCGACCCTGAGTCCTTCCCCAAGAAGCAGCTGCCCAATGAC
Source organism: Oscheius myriophilus (assembly GCA_964057215.1). Classification (NCBI taxonomy): domain Eukaryota; kingdom Metazoa; phylum Nematoda; class Chromadorea; order Rhabditida; family Rhabditidae; genus Oscheius; species Oscheius myriophilus. The sequence continues at coordinate 13,679,243 of OZ059903.1, read as the reverse complement.
TGCACATCTCAGCTGATGGACGCTTCCAACAAACTCAGTGAGTTTTCTTTCCACCCCCAGGCAATGAGACTTGTGCTTCAGAAGCTCTGGAGGAAACCTTGTTCGAAGGAAAAAGCACCCAGGAGCGCCAGGCCATGGAAGAAGTCCGCACGATGTTGCACCAGATGGCCTACCAGAACCAGCAACAGGACGCCATCTATGGAATGCTTCTTTGCTCCTACAAGATGATCACAGCCTTCTGGAGATTCTACGTGGACCCCACTCAGCCCATCCCTGGACCCTACGACTCGGACTACGCAGCTTTTGCAAAGACTCTTTCTGCTCTCGATCCTATGAATCTCATGGGAAGCACAATGATCAAAGGAGTGCAAACCGTCGACATCCCTCCCGGTCCCTCCTCCTCCACTCAGAAATCCCCCCAGATCAATGGAATTGATAGCCAAGCAATGATGATGGCAGCAATGGTGAGCAAAAGTGACACACACACACACACACACACACACACACACACACACACACACACACACACACACACACACACACACACACACACACACACACATAAAGGGTCTTCTGTATCAATGGTTGGTTTTCAGATCCGTCAGATGCAGCAGTCATCTGCCCTCTCTCCTGCACAGAAGTCCTTCATGGCTCCTCAGATAAATTCGAACGCTTTGCTCTCCCTTCTGAATCCGGACAGTGTGGCGAATCTGGTGAAGAACATAGCTAACGGTGGCTTCAAAGCGCCCCTCCCTGCCTCCTCTAGTGTAAGCTTTCTCTTGAAACCCCTCTCATTCCTTGCTTCAGAAGACGATGAATTCCCTCCTACAGCCGACCCCTGGGCTTCATTTGCCGACGACTCCTGCCCAGCCGGGCCTTCTTTCTACTAAGCAGATGCTTTTCCAACCAGATTCCGGCAGCGAGGCGTTCCGACGACTGAATCAGACCCTCATGCAGCAGTATTCTCAGTAGAAGTTCTCTCCTTGCCACACGGTTCTGTCCCCCCATTATGTGTATGTATACAGGAACCCCCGCGGCCGTAGGTTGCCCTCCCCTCCATCTCTATTTATTCCCGGTCATTTCCTACGTGCTCATTCCATACGAGTAACTGCCAGCCCCTCCAAATCGCGCTGTACATTTGCAACTAGTTCCCCCTTTTTCTTCGTCTTCGTTTTCCAGTCGAGACCCCGGCAGGTCCTCCCAGTGCAGGGTACGCGCTTTTCCACTCAGGCGCGACTTAGCCGACGGCTGTCGGTCGCCATCCGCCCCAACTACCTCACATAGTACACAAGAGACTACAAAGTATATTCTATCCACAGATTCTATCTATGTACCCCTCTTCTCTTCAACAAAGCCTTCATTTCTGACTTTTTCTTCGTTATGCGGGTACAGGGGAACAAGGTGTATCAAAAAAAGAAGCATATTAGATTTCCAATGCAGATGTTGTAGCCGAATTTGTTGCCCAACACAGCTTGTTTACTATGGACATTGACTGGGGTACTCAAACGACGGGCCGGGCCGAGGGATTTTTTGGGCCGCCCGTGAATGAAAAACAAAATTTTAACTTTTGTATAAATACGCAAAATTCTTTTTAACTGATGTGAATACCTTAATAGTGTTGTTAGTCAATATTAGTTGTACAAAAGATTTTCACCGCCGGGATCGAACCCTGGTTGTGTGGGTTGCAATCTGACTGGGTCCAGGGTAGCCGGGCCGACCAAATTTTCCAAATGGCTCGCCCCGTGAGAACCGCGACATTGACAGTTGAAGGACTGCCTGCCACGGCGGAGATTTTCGTGTTTCCAACCGCCATCAACCAAATTCTGAAATTTCGTGGCGGGACCTCAACGCTTTTCCTGGCTTTTTGCCAAGGAAGTCAGCGGCCGGGACGCACCTCTTTTTTTGAATGGCACGGGAGCGTTATCGAACCCTAGCAGCTGCTGGCACCATGTATTTTCAACATTGTATTTACAAATTGCATGCCCACTCACGGGCCAGCCCGCTCACTCTTCCATCCATGTCGATTGACGAAAACAAACTCGGGTTATCTTCTCTCAAAAGTTTATTATCCTCGTTTATGCTAACATATTCACGAGATATTAATGCAATCCTCGGTGTTTACAACGACAAACAAAGAATCTGCCCAGCGGATCGGAGACTAAATAACCCGCTTTAACTGATTATTATAAATGCGCGAAATGGGACAATTAGACGAGGTATGGAATAAATAGAGAATAAAAGAAGGCGTTGAAACACGAATCCGACAGTTTTCAGACCCGCATTGGCCGACTAGGCGGTGAAATAATACACAAGGGCGAGAGAATTACATATTCACAGGCCTTACTCCTCCACGGGGAGATTCATCGCCAGGCGGTTCTTCCTTCCCCTGCGACTGGCGTTGCCTCCGGAAACGTTGCGAACGGAATCGGACGAGGCGGAAGAAGACGACACGGCGTTTCCACGGGGACCGGAGTGAGAGGGGGCACCCTGGCGGTGGCCTCCACGATTGTAGCTCTGACGAGGCAACGCAACCTGCAAAAACAAATTTTGAAAATAGCAAGGCTATTTGATGGAATTTCCGATTGAGATGGGGGTTGGCCATTAAAAAAATTTTTATATATGAGCGTGTAATGAAATCCCAGTTACAACACATGAATCTGAACGTATTTTTCAAATATTGAGGTCCAGGCCCCCTAATTTTCACAGACGAATTGGGGGCTCAAATTATTACGTGTCTCAGAATTACCATTGTGCCATAATCAGAACTTACCGTGCGAGGTTTCATGTCGGTCAGATTGACCCTGCCCGAGTTCGAAGTGGCCATCAGCGCCGGTCCTCCGTTGCCGTTGGTCAGGTGAGCCGGCGGCTGTCTGAAGCGAGAGTTCCCTTGCGCATACACCAGATGGGCAGGGAACTAAAAAAATATAAAATAAATCAAGCGCCCAGGCGGGGCCTTACAGGTCTCGAAGGGAAAGGCTTCGTCGGAGATCCGTTGCCATTCATAGAAGAATTGGTGAACGTGCGAACTCCACTGTAATTAACCCTATAGAAAACCGTGAAAAGCTATAGTACCTCTGCTGAGCGTGGTGAACAGAGTCGATCGTGGGTTTGGGCGACTGCGGCTTCGGAACATCGGCCGGAGTCTCGGTCACCTGCGGCGACGATTGCACGACCTCTTCGGTTGTGGATTCAGAAGGCGACTTATCCTGAAAATCACGTATATTGCTTCAAAAATTGCCAGAATTCTACCTTCTCGGTCGTTGAATTATCGCTCTTTCCGATTCCGAGTAAGGCAGACAGCTGGTTCTGCACCATTTGCTGAAAACAAAAGTAAATGCAAAAAAAACTCCGGGATACCTTCTGAATGGCGGGGTCTTCGGAGACAATCTCCCTCTTGGCGAGCTTGATTTTAGGCTCATTCTAAAAGAACATTAATGAATTGTAGGGTAAGCCTCTACCTTAGGCGTCTTGACGTTGTTCTTTTCGTACTTCTGACCAGAAGTGGAGGGAATAGCTTTCACAAGCGCGTTTCCCTTCTTGTTCTTGAAATCGGCCTCTCCGTTCCTGTGGTGTTTTCCAGTCGCCTGATGCTTCAACAGCGTCTGGAAAGGTGGATTTTACAAGTTTCACGGAAAAATGAACAAACCGGCGTTCTTTGTTCGGCACCGGCGCCCATTCGCTGCGGCTGGTTGGAGGGACCCGGCTGGCTGGACTGCGGTTTTCCCTTCCTCTGCTTTCCGAAGGTGATATTGATTACGGAGGAGATGGGCACTTGGGCACAGGAGGCCAGGTTCGACCTGTAAATCTTTCATTTATCCCAATTAACTCCAGAAGGCGTCCTAACTATTATTACTGTACGCCCATTTCCGTAAAAATCACCAAGTCTTTACGATTTTCATTTTGTGAATGTTATAAATATAATGCCGCATCGCAAACACCAGCAGCACTTTGACAGGCTATGGAAGGACATTCTATTCCAAAATATCGATATTTCTGTACCTGCGATATCCAGTGGAGAATTCCTTGTCGAACATGATGTCCAATTTGTCGTTGGTGACGCCGATGACCGTTCCCTAAACGCCAAAAGTCCCTCCGTCCTTCTGATAGCTTATACCTGCATTCCCAACTGAATGGAGGCTCCGGACAGCGTGTAAACGACTCTGTCGAGCAGCTGGAAGTCAGCCTCCGGGTCGGGGCGCACTTTTCCGTCGAAGAGTTCCGCCTAAGAAACCCATTGAAGGAGATTTGGAAGACAAAATAGTACCCTGTAGATCCTTGCGGGGTTGACGGAAGATTTGAGGAAGTTCGACTGTCTCGGCATGTCTCGAACGGCCTTCTCGATGTGGCCTGCAGAGGAAATTATGAAAAATGAGAGGGAGGAACGAACTGAGGAGGAGCACATCGGCACTGTCCATTCCACACGACTGCTTCTCGATTCCAGCCGTGGGCACGCTCCTCAAATAGTCCGACAGCTCCTCGTATCGTTTCTAAAAATTGAAATTGAAATGCGTATAGGGGTAGGGAAAGTAGGTTTTCAGCTGTTAAAAAAAGCTACCTCGCGCTGTTCCTCGTCCTCCCAGATGTCTGAGGTGTAGTACACGTCGTCGGTGGATTCCGTCCTCTCCAAGAACTGGAACAGTTCGGGGAATCTAAAGAAATTCCAATTGTAAAACAGAGATAATGGACTAACTTCTCCTTGTAGTCCCTGAGAAGGTTGATGGTCATCGAAGAGTACTGCCAGTAGTTGTCCGTAGATTTCCTGGTGTAATCAGGAACCTACAAAAACTGTTACAAAGCTATTTAACGATCTCAACCTCTAGGTTCCTCTTGGTGAACTTGAGGCTGAGTCCGATGTTAATTTTGACGTCGTAGCCCCTTCCAGTCTCCTCCTTCTCCTTTTCTCCGTTGATCAGGAACACCGTTCCCGTGATGCGTCCGAAAAGCTTCCCTCTCACTAAATTTGCATAAATCAGTTGCTGCCAGCTTCAAAACGAACCTCCAGCCTTCCTGCCAGCCTCGTAGCCACTGTACCAAGGCAGGGAGTATTTGGCGGGGTTTTCTCTGATCGCCGTCAGATCCGGCTGTTTCCCGACGGCCGCCATCACCAAAACACGGCAGTTTGGCGTGCCCGAATTCTCCACTTTGTCCACCAAGGCGGGGAAACCGAACCCGGCCCACGAAGCATCCATGACGAACACCTGACGCTCAGAATTAGAGAAAAATACTGAGGCATTACCTTGGATTTCGAGGGAAAGGCCAAGTCGACGGGAATCTCATTCAGGCGCTTCCCTTCGTCAACGATGATATTCTGGAAAAGCAAATCAGCTCACAACTGCTTACATGAAAGAAACTAACCGAAACAACGAGGTCGAGGGGAACGGACATGAGGGATTCGAGGCCTCCGTACTGCTTCGTCGGCATCAGCACGCCGTCGCGCGCCTCGTAGGTCACTCCCAGGAATCGTTTGACCTGCACGATCACTTTCGCGTCCGAGACGTCGATGGCGAACCGATGAATCTGTCTGAAATGGGAGAAATATAACATCACGGGTGAGGATGCGACCTGTCCTTGAGCTCCCTCATTTTCTTGATATTCGCCGCTTGTTCCTCCTCACTCAGACTGAGCACGTCCAAGCCGCCGTCCTCCCGAGCCACGAACTTCTGCTTCTCTCCGATGATCGAATCAACCACTCCCATCTAGAAATAAAAAGGTGACTGCGAAAAGAAAGAATGATACCTTAAGGACGGGCCATTCCACGCAGACTTCCTTTCCAATCAGATCCATCGCCACGGCGGAAACGTCCTAAACAGAAAACGTTGTTTAGAAATAGGGTGATCTAGCTTGTTCTAACCATATCTGCATACTCGGGTATATTTTAACACTATAGAAAACAAATAAACAAACCTTTTCCAACTCCTCCCTCTTCAGAATCTTGAGAACCATTGACGCCTTCCGACTGGGCTGGTTGAACACGCTCACGTTGATCTGAAACATTTCTCCCCTCCACTATCTCAACACTACCACAAACCTGCTTCAGCTCTCCCACATGTGCCAGATGCTTCATCGTGGGGAACCCGGGGAAGAAGACGTCCATTTTGACGTTGGGCAGCAGGCCCCAGACGACCTGCTCCACCGGCAGACGGAACTTGTCCTTGTCCACGTGGGTGATCCTAAAAAGAGGGAAATTTGAAGAAAGAGAGAGATCATACTTGGCCGCAGGGGCACTGGTGTCGGTGGTGAAGAGAACGTGCGGGCCAGGGGCGTTCCTCGCGTTCTCCTCCGGCGTCAATTCGGCAGTCTAAAAAATCACTTAAAACTATACCAATCTCTGCGTAACGCGCAGTAACGTCAGAATGCTTGCAAAGAAATTCGTCGCGATTATTAGGTATGACACGTACCTTGGACTGTATGGCTTCCAGAAGTCTCTTCTCGTCGATGAAGGGAATCAGTACCACAGCCTCCCAGTCGTTCTTCTTTCCGTTGAGGTCAGTTTTGAAGTCAGTCGGGTAGAAATCGGCGATCGGTGACTCAGAAGAACACATGAGTTCCCTCAGAGGCACGGGCAGGCACTCGCTGCTGGCGGCTGGCAGAACGGCGAGCAGCTGCTCGAACGGTTGGAAGGGCTTCGACAAGTCGAAAGTGATCTCCATGTCGGCGAAATCGACGACATCCGATATGTAGGGGGCGTAGTGGTGCTCAAAGTACCAGTTCCACGAGACACAGCCGTGGTAGTAATAGTGGAGAATCCACTGGATGGCACGGACGTAGCCCTCCGACTGGGCCTTCAGCTGCTCCTTGCTGATGTTCGCGTACTGCAGCTTCTCGCGGTAGTACTGACGCTTGTGGCGTTTGAAGGAGTTTCCGATGGAACGAGACCAGCACGCCTAAACTTTTTTTTTATGAAAGGTAATACAAGGGAGCCCACCTCAACATTGTTTTCGAACTCCTTCTCGCTGCGAGGCATGAACTCGGACAGAGCCAGCTGCTCCGAGAATTCCTCCTCGATCGGGTCTTCCAAGTCTGAAAGCGAAGATTTTATCCCAAAGAAGTGGCAACTTACGCATGTTTGCAAGGGCGTCGGAAGCAGAGGCCAGTTGGTTGGACTCGGAATCAGAAGACGACGACTTCTGCGTGTCCTCAGCTGCAAAACAAAGATAACTGAATCTGCTTAGCCCTTAGAGCTGAATTTTACGAAATCAGTATCTAATCCACCCCTAGAAACCAACATACCCTCATCTTTCTCTTCATCGCTGCTGACAAAAGCCGCTTCTCCAGAAGTCTCGTCATCGTCGTTCTCAGAATCGTCGGAACACTCGGACATGTCAGAATCCTCGAAGGGAACCAACTCCTCCTCCTTCTGAAAGAGAAGTAGTTACCAAAATCTCATAAAATCAAATGTTATCGCACGGCTCGCGGAGATGGGCAGTTTCAGTGTGTCCGTTGTTTACAAAATAATGTGAACAACATTGCATACCCACGCTTAGACTGTGCGGCAGACTGCAATATTTTAAAAATTCGAGGTTTCCGCCAATCTTTTATTCTTAAATCGTTGTGGGACCAATATTGTTCACTGAATTTCCAATTGAAAAATCTTTCCGACTCTAGTTCTCCGTTATTTCAGGATTATTAAGAGTTCTAAAATGCTTAAAAAATAGCAAATAAATCAAAGTTTTGGAAGCAATTTTTTCAGATCCACCGAAAAAATATCCGCTGAGTTCTGAAGTTTATGCTTTATATCTTTTGTCCGGGTGAATTTCCTGCTCCACCAAAATTGCCTCCGAAACTTCATTGTATTGTCTATCATTTAAAGCCAGAAAATCAAAAAACCATCCAGCAAGTCCAAATTGCAAGAGTCGGAAAGTTTCAATTTCTGCCCGACGTTTAACAGGAGGCAGTCCTTTAACATGCCCGGGGATTCCATTGGACGGCGAGCCGTGATCGATAATTAAATCTCTACGAACCTCTTCCAGCTCCAAAAGGGCATCGAACATGCCAGGAGGGGCCACAGGGCCTCCCTTCTTTCCATTGGCCCTCTTCGCCTTCATGAAACTCTCATCTTCCATTATCTGAATTCGAAAATTAGGCTGATACAATGAAATGATACCTGGATGAAGTGATTGCGGTCGTTATCAGCGACGGCCTTCAAAAAGACCTCGAATCGCTTCAGATTCAGCGTTCCAAACTCGTTAATATAACCGCCGAGCGTGGGCAGAACCTTCTTGTAAGTGTCGTATAGCAAGGGCAATCCATCGTCGTGGATGTGCACGTGTGGCAAGTGAGGAATAAAGTCGTTTCCGACCAGGAATCCCATCAGGACCCAGTCGTCCACGATGCGTTCCATGTCATACTGGAACGACAGCGAGTCCTAAAGCCCTTTTTGAGACAACGAGCACCCTTTCTTACCCTAAGATCGTTGAATTCCCAGGCGAGGTACTCGCGAAGCAGGGACAAGTGCAGGAGATGGAAGGTGATCTCCGTGGGTTTCACCCTAAATAAACAGTTCACGAAAGCTTTAGTTGTGATAGTTACCGTTTCTTGTCAGTCTGTGGCTCTTGCTTTCCCTTGTGCTTGTTGTGCATAGGCCTAGAGTTGAACTTGACTTCCTCTCTGAGAAGGGAGAAATGAGGCTCATGGGAGCACAGACCAAGCATAATCTGAATACTCTTAAGATAGCTGTAGAAATACTTACCAAATCGGCATCCAACCCGTACATGCAGTGCCTCGTGTTCGGATCATATCCCTCGACGATACGTTCGGCACGGATAAAGTCCATAATCTTGTGTTCTCCCTCACCAGGACACTAAAAGAAGTGTTAAAAACGGATAAAATTGTGATTTACGTTGTGGCCGGAGAGGTAGATGCGGATGTTCTGCCACTTTGAGTCGGTGTTGATTTTCCTTTCCACCCAGGAGCACAGTTCGTGGTGCAGCCTCGTCATGAAGGGAGTGCCTGAAGAAAAGATTATGGTAGGACTACAGTAGGACACGTACCAGGAGTAATGCAATTACTATCGAACATGGTTCCTTCGGCGATTTCGTCTCCACGCTTCACCGCCTTGTCCAGCTTTTCAGACGCCGTTCGGGCAGACCTGAAAGTACATATTATATAAATAACACGTAGAAACTCACATGAATCTCCTGGCGCGCTGCTGGTTCATCTTCGCACGCGGGGCGACTCCGTCGATAGCCATGTAGAAAACCTTACGAGGTTTCACGATAAAGAAAAGCTTCTAAACATTTTAAATATACAAAAAATCTAGATCCCCAACCTCAATATAGGTGAAAATATCCTGGAAGATCTGATCCTCCGTTATTCTAAAGGAAACATCGTCGTCGTTTGGATGGGAACAGTTGTGGATGATTCCGTTCATGTCCAGGTACAAGTTGTCGAACTCGGGTATCTGAAGGGGGTTTCATTCCAGATTTAAGAATAAGACTTACCTGGGAATCATTGATGACTTCGCTCAAACAGGGGTACCGCTCTGATAGCCAGCGGTAGAATTTAGGCACTCCCATGGCCTGGAATAAACACAAATTAACGTTGCAAGATTACAGAAGTCAATATAATTCAAGAAAAAATACTGAAAGAGTAAAACTAGGCGGAACAATTCAAAATGTGATTCCCGTGAGTTGATAACTCAATTAACAAAGAAAATACTTAACATAGCCCGCAGTGCTCCGTATAGAGACACGATCCATGAGCTGTGGATATTACCCAAATAAGCAAACAACTTAGAAAATTTTCAAATACACATTTGGTAGTCGAAGTTGAAAAACGAACGATTTTTTCACGAAATTTAAAAAAAAAACACCCGACGGAAACGGCAAAATACGTGAAATGGCGTCAATTTTGCCGGCGCTCACGGCCTTTTGCGTACAATCGGAGTTTGAGAAGATTGTGCAATGTATCGAAAGAATACGAAAAAGATGTGTGATGGGGCCGTACGGCCGTGTTCTCAAATGTCGTAATATTGGGACAAAACTGGAAATTCACAACGAATGAGAAAACGACTTCAAAGCAATATAAAAAGATAATACACTGGAATGCTTATCAGGGGAAGGGACTGATAAGTAGACAGGCTGTCGGTCTCGTGTTCTTGGAAAGAGAAGGGACACTCTCAAAAAGAGGAGAATTGTATTCTCGGCGACTTACTGACTCTCTCTCTCTCTCTCTCTCTCTCCCAATCTCATTATCTATCTCCCTCTGTCTCTTTCCTGTGCTACCGAGTTCCTCTCCACTCACACATTCATTCATTCTCTGGCTCGCTCTCCTCCGCACTGAATCTCTCTTTCTATTAATATATAAAAATATTTATTCTTCCACCAAAAACTAAAAAATCGACCAAACCAATAGTCTGTGTCTGTATCACGTCTGTGCACCTATTCTGTTGGCCACCGGCTGATAAATGCAATGGGAGGAGGGGCTAATATTGCAATAAAAACTGTATTTCAAGTGCTTAGGAGGGACTCTATGGTAAAGGAATTCCCACTGTTGCTTGGGGTCTGAGGAGGAGAGACTTTCAGGTTGAATGCAGTCATTTCCAGGGCTGTGAGGTCCAACGGCTGACATGAGAGGTTGTTCAGAAGTTGTGGCATTAGGAAAAGGAAGGGGTTGAAGAGAGGAACATCTGGGGCGGAGGGATGAGGTAGAGGAGGCAGCCACGGGAGTTGAGGAAGGCCGACCTTCGACGAAGAAAGAGATTCCGACTCATCTTTGAGCTGAAACAGAATATGTTAAATTTTTATAGCAGAATTCATCGTTTAGGAAAAGAAAGACACAGAGGGTTCTTTTCTCATTCGCTTCACACACACACACACACACACACACACACACACACACACACACACACACACACACACACACACACACACACACACACACACACACACACCCTTTTTCTATTCCATTCTCTGATTTCTCTCTCCTTTGCTTCTCTCCCCTATGCATTCATTCACTCTTCTCTGTGTTTTCTATCCTTCTATCCGTCTCAATCCTTCTGTCTCTCTGTCTCTCTGTCTCTCTGTCTCTCTGTCTCTCTGTCTCTCTGTCTCTCTGTCTCTCTATCTCTCTCTTTCTCTCTCTCTTTCTCTCTCTCTCTCTCTCTCTCTCTCTCTCTGTCTTGTCCTCTTTGTTGACAACCCACTTCCGCCGTCTACAGTAAACGGCGCCAAAACTTTCGCGCCAGAACCCGTTATTTTGTCGCGGCGTTTGCCTTGATAGAGCAAATGAAAATGATGATCCCCGCCATGATCGATTGCACAAAAAGGCCGTCGTCGGGACAGAGATACGGTACTGATATTGATTGTTGAAGCGTGTTGGGTTACGGTAGTCTGGACAAATAGTAGGCAATGGGCAAAACAAGTTCTAATTAACATATTGCCGGAGGCTGCAATTGCATATACAGGGGAATTGAAAACGCCTGGATTACGAAAGAACGCGGAATTACGGAACCATGTTAAGGAAGTGATTTAAGGCTTTGAAGATTCGAAACTTTAAAAAAGTAAAAGAAGAACTCACCGTGTATCCCACCTTGAAGCGCTTCCTTCGTCTCAGACAACTTCCGTTCTCGAACATTCCCAAGGCAGCCGGGTGCACTGCCCAGTAAGAGCCCTGAGGCAACGTATTACAATAGTTCAATTAACAATCTTACCTTTCCCGGTCTGTCGGGTCTCCTGGGAATCTTAATAAAACAGTCGTTGAAGGACAGATTGTGTCTTAGTGAGTTCTGCCACCTGAAATCCACTTTTCAATAAATTAAGGTTAGATTTGTGTACCTCTGTGTATTCTTTCTGTAGAAGGGGTACTTGTCCATTATGAATTTGTAGATGTCCGTTAGAGGAAGCATCTTCTCCTCCGAATTCTGGATCGCCATGTATGTCAGCCATATGTAGGAGTACGGCGGCTTCTGAAACGGCAGTTTTGAACTTTATTTTTCTAACAATTGTATTTTAAAACAATTTATATGTCTTAGAGACACTTTTAAGTCCTCTTATAAAGAAAAGTGGCCTGGCTTCCTACGCTTTTGTGAGTGGGTTTCTCGAAAAACCTTTTCTACAAAGTCCCCAAAGAACCCGAAAACTTGGATTTTGCGATAGGTAACTTCAAAGTTGAACTCCATTTCACCGATTCGCACTGTGTTCAATCAAAGAAAGTGTGAAGAAAAGGGATTGGGTGGTTCGAAAGGCAGTTGTCCTTGGAAGACGCCTGTGAGATGGAATAAAAAGCGTGTAGGTGGCTGCGAGGGAGTAATTAGCCTAAACGAGTGTAACGGAGAAGCCGGTGGAAGTGGAATACGCCCTTTTTGGAAAAAGATTTATGTTTTAAAAGTTTTGTAAAGGTAAGTATCAAAGAGAATACGTTTTAAGTTGGGAACTATTTGAACAAAAAGCCAAAGAAGTAGTCTGAAAACGGAACATAATGAAAGGACAGGGATTGTCCATCAAGAAGGGTTGAATAAACAAAAGAAAGATACTGATTGGAGACAGAGGAATACATTGGTATAGAGTGATTAAAGCAATGGAGAGGAGACAGATAGAGAGAGAGAGAGAGAGAGAGAGAGAGAGAGAGAGAGAAAGAGAAAGAGAGAGAAAGTGATGAAAACCAATCAGGAGAATAAAGAAGAGAAATTCAGTGTCCGGAGAACTGCGCATACGAACAAACGGGGGAAGGAACACTGTACACAGAGCCATGTATGTTGATGTGTTAAAGAGAGGGTTTCCCTTTCAAAACAGGTTTTTTTATATGTAAGTTTGCTCCTACAATATACAGGACTAACTATCCAAATCCAAAATGATTGTGAATATAAGAAACAAATAAATAACCCATCACTCTCAGTGCGAATTCAGTCCAGCGTCTCTGACTGAGCTACAGTACTCACCTGTTCGTCGTAGGAGTCTTTCCCAGGTCGCGGCATCCTCAGGCTCGCATAATGTCGCAATACACACAATTTAGTGTGTCTGGTCTCAATTTTCGCTCAATTGGGTCCAGTGGGCGGGGCTTAAACCGGCCAATAGGCGGCCGTCTCCGACTACAGTAGGCGGGACTTACCACCCGGCTGTCTTCTTTTTTCCCCTTCCGGTAATGATTTCCGCGGCCATTTTTTGTTAATTGGGGGTGATTCAGGTAACGGAACGTGTGGATTTATGAATATTCAGAAACGAAGGTTTGTTCGAAGGTTTTTTAGTCCAGAAAGAAGGCGATTACTCCTCGAATTATTTTTGACTGACAATGCGAAATCCTTTCTATTTGCAACATTTACAATTTTGTGATAAAATAATATTTCGTCCATTTAGTTACATAATATAGTTTTAAAACTTTGCTTACTTTTGTGCTGCGCAAAAATCTGTCTGTTTGTTTCAATTTCTGTGCATTGCGAATGCGAAGAACTTCGCAGATTTGTAATAGTGGGATTGAACTTTTCCCAAACGAAAATAGGTCCCGTCACGAAAGTTTCTGACTGCTCCAAAAAGCAAATTCGCAGTAAGAATTGTCATTTTGTGTGGTTTGGCACTTACAAGATGAAGCTATTCCAAATTCGAGAGGACAGGCTGAGCTTTTTAGAAATTGTAATTCTGCTTTTGAAAAGAATAATGTCACGTTTGGGAAATTCTTGTTGAACATATTTCGTGCTAAACATTCACTGTTATAATGTGAAATTCATGAAAAATAGAAAGGAAAGTTTGGCAAAGAATGTTATGTATGCTAAGTTATGAACAGAGTCAATTGTATTTCTGCGACAGCTGTATTCATTTTTCTTCTTCTCTTTCCATCCGAAACCTTGAGATATCTCTTGAGCCATCTTCTATTCATTCAATCCATCCGTTCAAAGAGTCTGTTCCAGTTGTCAGCAAATATTGGTCGTCCTCTGACTTATTCGAAGCGACTTGTCCTGCTACCCGCAGCGCCACGGCCCAGTTCCAACGGACGCCGTTCGTCCTTTATTCAAATAACAGCCTTGATACTTGTAGATTTTACTTATTGTTGGCATTTAATGGTAAATGGACCTGAAACTGGAAATCTGACTAACATAAATGTAATTGTTCTGCCAGTTTACAGGCATTGTATCACGAGAACTTGTTCGATACGGTTGGGATTTGAACCCAACACAACAGCTATCGACAAAACGAGATATGTGATTTGGTTTAATGAAATAGTGTCCAATACTGAACCCGATTGAACTCCTCCTCTTCCCCCCAAAATGTCTTCATGTCGGCGTCACAAAGTCTGCGCTGCGTCGTTTTTTCGGCCATTAGCACTTCATGCTGTGCGGATCTTCCGCGTGGACGCCTACGGCGGCAGACCGAAAGACGCCGAGGATGATATGGACCGAAAGAGCGGAACCAAGGAGAGTTTGTGCAAAAGCCGACAAAACTACCAGTTAACCAACGGCCTTGCTGTAATTACACCGTTAGGCTGATGAGAGAAAACGCTAAAAATCTACCAAAGGAAACCTTTTTCCCTTTTTCAATTCGATGGTCCAATGAGAGTTTAGGGAAGGACAACCTGGGTTTCTGAGGTCCAGGGTGGTTCAGAAGTCCTAGGTTTCGGTCTAGGCTTTAAGATTCATCTTGTAGGCGTAGTTCTCAAGGTTTTCGTTTACTTTAATCGACCATTGCTATTGTTATGAGACAAAATCTTCCCTTACTAGTTAGAGAGGGAATCCGATGTTGGTTATCAGCGTAACATAACAGTCTGAGTGAGGGGCACCCCATTTTCAAGCAAATCAACCCAGGGATGAAAGGACGTGGAAATGAAGGGCAGTTCCGAAATTCCATAAGGGAATTTGAAGGACTTTAGTCGCTTAGTAAGGCCTGCGGCCGTACAGATTCGTGACCTTCGTCCATTCGTGGGCCCTGGACTACGAAATAAAAACGTTTTAAACGGAATAAAAGGAAATAAATAATACGGAACAAAAGGGGTTTTCAATTTTGAAATCAAGGAATTTGACCGCCGTAGGCGAGCGGCAAATTCTGTTATTGAACATACATACATACATACATACATACACACGGTTTATTCTCTAGGGATCTACCCCGAACCGCCAGGATGAATCACAGTTGTCGACTTCAATTCCACGAAGTTGACTTGGTAGTTCCCATTCTCCTTTGATTCGGCTCGAAATGCCTCCTGACCAAGTTGCTGGTACAGCTCTACTTGGGGGAAGCAGCTTCTTCTCAGGGTCCTGGGACGATCGGGGGACTGTAGACGACTTCGGTGATCCATTTGGTTGGAGCTACGTCGTCACGGGGCTCCACTCCGGCTTGAGGACGGGCAATCCAGACCCGGCCGGTTCGAAAAGCGGGGATGGGACCGACCGCACGGCCGCGCGAGACGCAGGAAAAACGTTATTGAACATAAAATCTTAAAAATACATCGAATTCCATAAGAATACGAAACTCGATTGAGAAATAGAACTGTATGGTTCTTTTCCAATGGGTACGTAATTGTGCACACTTTGGGCATAAACTAGAAATTGACAGAGAATGAATTTCTCGAGCAATCCTAGAACCATTGAGGAGCCTGAAGAGAATTTGACTAAAAGCACCCAGGAACCGCTGTTTGAATTTAAGGTACTATAGTACGAAAGGTGGCGCAAAAACCCATAAAAGAACACAATATCTATTCTGTTACTTCTGAATTCATCCATTTTGCCTCAGATGCTTAAATCACTCCTCCCTCGCGTGGCTGCTTCAGCCGTTGTGTCCTTCCTTCATGCGTCTTTTCCCCGGGGACTCCCCTACCGTACCCCTCGGAATTCACAAATATTAGGTCAACACGCGGTAAACATGTTAGTTGAGCGAGTCATAAAGACGGAGGGGCTGATTGCCTGGCTCAAGAAGGCACAATACGGCGGGAATTAGCGACAGATGGCTGGCAACAGGTCCTCGAATTCATTACTCCCGCCACAAACGGGCTGCTATTGCACTTGGATCACCCCAGGCCGAACTACTTCTCAAATCCTGCCGGTTCCCGGGTTCAGAGGATCCGGGTTGTCCCTAAAGTGCAAAGTTAAGGTAGTTAAGGAATAAAGTCACTTGGTAAATTCAGCCAAGCCCCTTCGCAGGTTGGGGAATCCGACGTCGACGGCCTCTGCGACTCCGCTGATTCCCATGAAAGGCACGTCCCAAGTGGTCGCTTGGCTGAACTTTCCTGAAGTTTGTTTTTCATGGAAAAAATTTAAAAAATCGTTGCCTTCTGGCCAATCGACAAGGGTGGTCTGAGTTCCTCTGTAGAAGGACACGCCGTGATCTCTGGGAATGTCAAACGTTGTATGGGTTCCTGAAGTATTTAAGTAGCTAAAAAAGTGTTTATTATTAAACCTAGTCCATCATAGCCGTAGAATTCTCCTCGCACAATGGGAGGAGGTGCGTAGGCCCCGTAGAGTTTCCTGTCTGCGGGTGTGTAGTTAGGAAGGGGTCGCCACACTGCACGGCATTTGGCAAACCATCTCAATTAATGTTTTCACTCAATTAACAAGTTATGAGGGTGTTTGGGCGATCTTGTCATTACGCCTTTCGATGAATTCCCGCCCATCTGTCAGCAATTCCGACCACAATACGCGTGTCACCCGTAAACCTTCACCGCGCTTATTAGCTTAGCCACCCGAGACGTTTAAGTGAAACGGCTGGTTTGACAAGGGAGGAAAACACGAGGGAAGAACGAAATGAACAGGTGGAAATGAAGGAAGGCATAGAGAATGAAAGAGACAGAAAGTAGGGATGCATGGCAACAAGTGAGAGAGAGAGAAAGAGAGAGAGAGGGAGAGATACCTCTGGCAGTTTGGTCCAGCAGGAGCTCTCATTCCCGGGTTGCACTCGTAGTCCATCATCCACTGAAGATGCAAACATTCACAGGCATTTATACAGCTAAAAAGTATATTATAGACCTATTTACAAACAAAAACCAACACTGGATCCGTTTCTTTGCAGTGTGAATAACAGGTTGTGAGAGCTCTCTGAGCAGAAACAGGTAATCCCGAGTGTTTCCAAAACGTTTGCTGTCTTCTGATCTAAATGCCATAATCAGTGATTTTAGGCTATCATGCTCACATGGTTTACAGAAGGGTAGACTCTGTCAGAACAGTAGGTTCTGTACCTTTCGCAAATTATACGGATCTCCTCGTTATATGTGGCAATGTTTGAATTTCGACAATAATATCTAAAAACAGTTTACCTGGATACTCACAAACACACACAAACACACACAAACACACACACACACACACACACACACACACACACACACACACACACACACACACACAAGCCTCACCTGTAATGATTAACGAATCGTTTACATTGTTCGTTTAGGGTTGTCACAGGTTTGGCATCTTTTTCCAGGTCCGCCAGGGGAGTGTCAAATGGTTCTAATTCAGCTTCCAGTTCCACTGGTAACTTCTGAGCGTGAATCCCAATAATCATCAGAAGCAACTTTGAAAGTTTGTTTTACTTTGTATTCGCCACCAACCGGCCAAAATGAAGCTGCGGTCATGACGGAAGAGAGGCAGCCAGGTGTTTTGAGCGAGAATGGAAGCCGTCAGGGCTAAAGGGCAGCGGGAACCTGATCACGACGGATGTGCGCTTGGAACTTGAAACTTCCCTGATACAGAGAATGTTTAGGTATCATGTTTTGGGGAATTCAGAGGTAACATCGGGTAGTTTTCCCATTCCTGACCGCGTTTCCATTCATTCAAAGTGTTCCCGTTCTCGTCCTTCCCATCTCCGTTTTTGTCCTTATTACCGTACCGCGAATAGGTCACTTCGGCCGATGATTTACGCGAAATCTAAGCGTGGCGCCGCTCACTTTTTTGTTCTTACGCTAGTCGTAAGTGATTACTGTAGCCATATTTACGGACTGGACTCCTCGCGCTACCGTACCTCCCAGCGGGGGCCTTTCGGGCCGGCGTTCCTTTGATAGATAGAGCTGTTTTCAGTGATCATTAGGTACTGTTTTCCCAGTGTGAATGAGGTCGAATGGAACAACAAAAGTGACGAGTTTCACCCGGACACGAAGGATGAAAAATTAGGGTCTTTCCCCATAATGGAGGTTTTCGGGATTGTGATTTTTTCGAGAGGGACGTTTCTGGGTTCTGACAAAACCCGAAGAAGGCGCCAGACGTGGGTCTTCTAGGAAAACAAAACCCGTAAAATCTGTCGTCTACCATTCTGTAATTTGGGTACGGTATCGACGATTAACTTTTTGACAACAACCTGGATTCCCTATTTATGCTTGAAAAGCCGAAACTGCACTTATTTAAATCGAAAACATAGGCCTCACCATCAGTCTGAGAGTGGAACTGCGTGGAAAATGACCTGTGTCGGTTTAGAACTCCGTGGGCGAGATAGAATGCAAACAATAAAGATACGCAGGAAAAAGTTCTGGTTCGTTAAAGTTTCATTTGGTGCAGGTCAATTCTCGGGCTGAGCCGAACATACGCTCAGTAGATGTAACTTCCACTGTCTTGGCATTCCCTGAAAATATTCACATTTCCCGTAATCATTTCCGCTTCAGTTTTATACTACAAACCACTTTATTCTTTAGATAATCATTGTCTCTGCTCCTCGCATCGGCTGAGCCTAACAACAACCAACAGGTAATCGGTACGGAGCTGTGACTCCTTTGCTTCCGTTCAGGAGCACACGAACAACGACCGCATCGCCGTCGCGTGGACTACCGCTCCTGATGGTGCCGCCAATAACTTCAGGAAACAAGTGGTTCTAGGGAAACGACATGGTCGCAAAATAGTTGCCATATGATGCAGCATGCTAAAACCATCCGTAACGTGTTGATTTTGCACACTCACGGGCTCATAGGTATCCAAATTCGGGCCCCTCTGTAAATGGAGTGGAACTTGACAAAACTCCGGCGCCCTTTTTGAAGGGGTAAGATTCATAAAATAAAAAGAGCGTGTAAGGATAGCTTTCTTCTGAGAATGTAAACTTTTGAAGTCCCGCATGGATCGTAACAATGAACCACATTTAGTGAAACATTCTAAATTCGTTAGCATTGCCACAGGCGACCCCATTCGTATCATAGCCAGCAGTTGAGAAGTGCCTTACTTACATGCAAAAAAACAAATAAATTTTTACACTGTTCATCTAATCAGGTAGCTGCACACAATTCTTGTTTTGGGCAACCATGGCTGCGGGCCGGCCCGTTCCCAAAATTTTCTCGACCCGGGATTTACGATGGTTGGTTTTGGGTATAAAAAGTAGTTTTCTCCTAATATTTCTGGTCAACGTCGTTAACGATCATTAAATGAAAGGTCTATTTTCGCCGTCATTTGTAAGGCAGGCTGCCGGATTAGGAGGGCGTATCCGTTTTTGTCGTCAATGGCAACGGACAAATCTGCGGCGTTGTTTCAATGGCGTCGGCTGTCACTTCATACAGTCGGCTGTCAGGATGCGCCATCTGTTAGGCTGTCGTGGTGGCGGCCGACGGGTGTATGTGTTCATCCAATTAATATTGGTCATGCCGACAGACGAGGCCACCGCCCAGCGGGGGACAGTCGGCTGTCAGCTGGGCTGAGGAAGGGAAAAGAGAGGAGGGACAACATCCACTTTACATCAAACAACAGCAAACAACAACAATAACAACGGGGGATCAGAGGTAGAGCGAGGCGGCAAACACTATGTCCCTCTTTATGTTGGCCCTGGCCTTGTCCAGCTTCGCCTCCAGTTCCTGGTTCTGCATTCCCTTGGCGGCGGCCGTCAACTCGCGAAGCACCTCTTCCAGACGACGCAGACAACGGATGATGGAGCCTGGAATAAAGGAATCAGAAGGGAACAGGGAAAGGGGTACCTTCGAAGACATCGGTGGACTTCATTATTTCACCGAAGGAGGTTCCCTTCGACCACTGGTAGACGACGTCCATGAGACCGGGCTAAACAGAGTTTATTTAAAAAAAAAAAATAGGGAGAAAAACCTTGAATGAGTCGACGTATTCGTCCTCGATGATTTCCACTTTGCACTCATTCGACACCTTGGCAATCCTCCTGGCGAATTCCTAAAAACTAATGTTGATTGGGGGTATATAAATTACATACGTGGATGTTTCGGAGACATCCGGAGAGTTCGTCGGCCAGTTTGGGGGTGCTCGCCTTTTCCTAAAAGTGTAGGGAGTATTAGAGAAAAAGAGATGAATTACCTCAAAGACGAAGCAAGAGACGAGAGCGACGAGGTGGTCGACGGAGAGGTCGGTGAAAACGCCGCCGTAGAGCATTTCGGTGAGCATCAGCTCGTCAGAAGCAGAGATCTCGCAGGCGACTTGGCCCTGAAAAAGAAATTTTGCTTACATGAGATATGATCTCAAACAGGGATGGGAAATTCAGGGCCGCCCGGGAATTTTTTTTTAGACCGGCGTTATTTTTGATAATGTTATTTATTCGTGTCACTCTTTTCAAGATTAATATGTCACTCCATTATTTTTGTTTAAAAACATCGTGTTCTCGATATGCAAAAGATAAAATTTAAACGAAGATTTGAAGTTCGAACTACCTATATAAATTTTTCATGTTAGCCATGGCCGAGTGGCTGAGAGGTTGGACTGGCAAACCAAAGTGACTCCAGTTCGAAATTTTGTGTAGGCCCGGGCTGGGCAGGTCCGAGAAAAGAATTGCGGACCGGCCCGGAGCCTTGCTAGATCCCAAATGCCGCTAATTTTGGAAAACTAGATATCCATCTCGATGCTATTGAAACCCTGCAGTTAATAAACAAAAATGGTTAGAAGCGAAAGTATTAGTTGGTCGTTTTCGAATTACATCAATATCAGCTGTTCTAAAACAGAGTTTCCTGACGGGGATTAAACTCTCGTCGTGTGGGTGATAGTTCGACCATCCCAACACCAGATTGGATCATGCGTACCTTGGGTGTGATAATTCCGTTTTGGTCGACGTACTCCAACCGCCTGAGGACCCTCTGGCGATGGTCCAATTCCTCCATCTTCTGAATTCCATTCGCCTTGTTGATTTCCTCTAGAAGAGCAGCATATTCCGCCATGGCTTCAGCCTAAATCTCTAAGTTATTCCAAAACAATCAAATGTTACCTTCGACTCGAACTGCGCCTTCAACGACGCGAAATCGGAGCGTTTCAGGAGCGGGTGCATTTGCCTAAAAGGCAGAATAAACAAAACTACAAAAAGTGGGAACCTCCTGTTGGAGAGGGTCTTCTTCCTCTCCACGGCGAGCATCAACTCCGGTTCCTTAATGTTCATGTCTTCGATGGGATCCAGCTCGGGCAAGACGTCGTTGAATTGCTTCTTAACCTTCTAAACCAGCAAATAGGTTACAAAAACTAAATTAAACAAACATCGATCATTTTGCCGACGGTGTCTCGGCTGGTGTTCTTGGTCAGATTGTCCACAAGCTTTATACGTATGGCGCAAACCTTGCTGATACAGTCGGTCGTCATAGGAACGAGCTCCCAGCACGGCTGAAAACATACCGTTACCCGAGAAGAACAAAGCAACCTACAGTAGAACTAGGAGAGGGAGGCTTCAACGAAGAGGGGTTCCTTTCGCCGGTGAGGCAGCTCTCGTCCACCGCCAGAAGCATCTCCATGATGAAAATTGTCTCCGACGGATTGTCGGGGTTCGCTTTGCGGTTGTAGTTCACAAGGGCTCCCCAGCCAAAGTCTCGATTTCCAGCCACTATCTGAAACAGGGAAGAGTGAAGGAAAGGAAGGGAAACCTACGTGGAAAAGCCGGCCTGCGTGGAGGAAGGGCACGACGTATCTCTGAGTGGAGATGTACTTGCTGATGGTCTTCGTGTGATTGGCAATCTGAATCAATCGAAGTTTACAAAACCAGCGTTACGATCACCTGTTTCTCGAGGTCGAAGAAGGCCTTCAATTCATCCTCCATCGGCACAACCATCTTCCTGATGTTCGCATTGAGCGCATCGCCCTCTGAAAAACAAGAGATTAGAAAAATCTTAATTATTAAAAATAAAAATCTAATATGGTAGTACTTGCACAGGCGCCCCCATTCGGAGGGCGTGACCAGAGATCGGGCTTCTCAAGAATGTTAACTAAAGACCTATGTTAACTTCAATGTATTTTGAATTTTGCGAGTAGTCAACGGCCCTATGCAAAGCCAGTGCAAGTCGTTGACTAACAATATTTTTCACCAAACGATATTTGGTATATTGGGCCTATAAATGGCGGTTACATCGACAGAGTAGCGTGTAAAATAGTACTTAAAAAATCATTTGGGAGCTATTAAATAACGGCGACATCAACGTGCCAATGTATAACAAGACCAGAACATAGTTCCGGGCGTTGCGACACGTAAAGATCACAGGGATTGATTAACTTTACCCCCTTATTCAATTACTTCGACTTTGTAATGCGGATCTCCTTAGTTCCCTATTTTAAAATCGATCTCCTAAAGTCAAGACGTTAGCCATTGTGAGTATGCCAACAACCGCAAAAAAAAAATAGTTCAGTCTACAAAAAACTGACTGAGAATATATAAACCTACCCCATTGCTCGACTATTAAAGGCAGAGGCCCACGTAAAATGAAGAGGGGGACCTGTCCATGCTAATCGTAAAACTCTCTGCATTTCACCATTGAAAATGACAGTCTCTCAGCTACGCTACGTCATGGACAGGTCCTTTTTCATTTTTCTGGGCCTCTGCCTTTAAGCAAAATTCTAGCCATAGAGCAGCTTCAACATCGCAGCTTCCACATCGTGGAGAGGACCCCCCTTTAAAAATACCATATACCCTCTCGTATATAAAACCCGACGATACCCTCTCGCATATAAAATTCTTCTTAGCGAGACCCCCTCCCAACAGCCAAAGTCGGGCTGACTCCCATGTATGTGTTGAACGCCTTTCTAGAAGAGAAAATGCTCACTCTTATGCAACTCGGGAATGCTGCCCCTGATCTGGAACTGGGAGAAGCTCCTCTCCAACATGCTCTGAGGATGCCATCCATCGACTCGGATCAGATTGAGTATCATGTTGTAGGTGAGGCGGAACTGTGAGTTGAGGGGGTCCGTGGCTCCCTTTATGATCTGCTTCGCGTCGTCACTCGTCATCTTGGCGTCCACCATTAGAATTACCAGACCCTTCGAGTCGAGGCCACGACGACCCGCTCGACCGGACATCTGGATGTACTCTCCGGAAGTGAGGAATCTGAAGAACGGTTTGTAACTTTTAAGTAAAAAAGAGTAACCTGTTATTCTTTCCATCGAATTTCTGGGCAGAGGTGAAGAGAACAGTACGGGCAGGCATGTTGAGACCCATGGAGAACGTCTCCGTGGCGAACAGCGTCTAAATCCCCTTTTATATTGAAAGAAAGAAGAAATAACCTTAATAAGGGACTCTCCGAACAGAATTTCGATGACTTCCTTGAGAATCGGGAGGAGACCGGAGTGGTGAACTCCGATTCCACGCTGGAGCAACGGTAGAAGCTGAAAATATCGCATGTTATAAGTACAACAAAATAACTACCTGATTGATCTGCGGGAGTTTTCTGTCGGCATCGGAGAGCATCTGAACGGCGTTGTGGTATATTTCTCGAATCTGCTTTTTCTCATCCTCTGAATTTGTTCATTAAGAATGTCTATAAGGTCTCTAACCGGTGTTGAAGTCCATGTCCTTTAGAGAAATCGCGTATGCTTCGCATTCCTTCCTGGAGAAGGAGAAAATGATGCAGGGCAGCATGTCCCTCTCCTTGATCGTCCTGATGATCTTCACTACGTTCGAATCGCCTGAAAATACGTAATATAAAGAATAAAAGGCATTTCTCACCAGAAGTAGGTTTGCCACGACCGCGCCTCATCTTTTCCCTGCTGTCCACCAAACCACTCATCGCTTGGCTGAACTTGTCCTCGCGGAATTCACCCTGAACACTGCTTTCAAAAGACTATTTCTGAATGACCGAACCTTGACGTTGACAACTTCGAAGAGGCCTTCTCCTCCGGCGGGGAAGATGAAATGCTGCAGAGGAGTGGGACGGTAGTCGGTGTACACCACATGGCACGCACAGGAGTGAAGCCAAGCAACCCATTCTACAGGATTTAAGTTGGAAATACGAGGAGATGAACTTACGGGCAAACTGGCGGGCATTCGGGATGGTGGCCGAGAGGAACACGTGGTGGACGTTGTGTTGGAGCATTATTATAGTCTCTTCCCAGACGACTCCGCGTTCTGCAATCGAAAATGTATTCCACTGGAACAAAGGTACTCACCTTTGTCTCTCATGTAATGGATTTCGTCGAAAATGACGTAGCCGACCTCCCTCATCATCTCGGATCCCTTGTACAACATGGAACGGAGAATCTCAGTCGTCATCACAATGCAGCTGGCATCTGGGTTCAGCGTGACGTCACCTGCAACCATTGTTTGTCTGTCAAAAAGGAAAGGGGACTAACCCGTCATGAGGCCAACATCGCCGAACATCTCCTCCAGCTCCCTGTACTTCTGGTTGGACAGGGCCTTGATCGGAGAAGTGTAGATGACCTTCTGTTTGTCGCGGAGGCACTGGGCGATGGCGTACCTAAAGCCGACAGTAGAATAGTGGGGTACAGTAAACTTACAGAGCAACCACCGTCTTTCCGGCGGAGGTGTGGGCGGAGACGAGCACGGACTGGCTGTTGTCGATGCACTTGATTGCCTGTTGTTGGAAAGCATCCAGGGGGAAGGGGTACTCTTTGGCCGGTTCCGTTGTTCTCTCAGACAAACCGGTGTACTGAACGCCGGGAGGAACGGCAACCTGGAACCGTAAAGATACTAAAAACAAGAAAAAAAGAACTAGCCTCGTGGGTACAATTGTCGCTTCCGGTTTCAATCCTGTGCACTTCGACGCACGTCTCGAGCTCGACGGCCCTGGGTAGACGATCGCTATCGCCCCTGGTGCCATCATCGTCCTCAGTTCTAACCTAAAATTGAATCCTCAGGCTACAACAAAACAAATAAGTCCCACCCTCTTCGCTTGCGGCTCGTAGTTTCCCATGTCGCCTTGCATCATACTGTTCAAGAGATCGTCCGCAAGAGATGCGGCTTGCGCGGTCTTTTCTCTCTCCAACTAAAATTAAAGTCTTAAAAGTCCATGTGAAGACGAACCTGTCTCATCTTGTCAGCAGCGGAGTCCTCATGTTCGTCCACCTCCTCTTTCTTTATAACCGCCTCCTTTTCAGGAGGACCACCATTCGATTCGGACTCTGTAAGAGTACATTTCATACACCAAATAACCAATAAATTTACCTTTTTCCTCCTCCTTCTGAATCTCACCCTCGTTGGCAACGTTTAGCGGCTCTAAAACGAAACCAATCGTGATGAGCGGATAAAAAGCTTACCTTCAGTTTTTACTTCCACTTCGGAGTTTCCGAAACAGTTAAATACATCGTCTTCATCCATCTGAAGTAAAATTGTGAACTTAGTTGCAAGATTATCGAAAACAAGAGAAATGAAGCTCTTTCTGAACTAATGAGAGTCAAACACGCCCTTTCCGATGGAAAAAAATGAATTTCCTATTTTAAAACATTGTATTCACAATTAAACCTGACTTCTCTCGAAAACAACACCGATTTCCAAAATTCGAAAGTCAAAATCTTGGCAAAATTAATTTGGCAGAAATCCAATTTCGAAAATGTGGCCGTGGGTCAGACCATTCGCATTGGAGCGTTGTTGTCTCTCCAACATTTTAGGGTAAATGCGCATTAGTGCAAGGAAGGTTGTTTGTGAATGAATTCCTGTGTGGTTAAGTTGAAAAGGGTTTTTGTTGTTACATATTAATTTTGAAACGCCTATATGTCCACTCTCCAAGAATATCACTGCTGAAATTGACAATCTATGCATTTACACCGAGAAATTCCTTGCGAATGATTTATTAAGCAATTTACAGCGAATATTAGGTTTTGTTTTAAACTTTCTAGTTGTTTACATTGTAAAGTACATTTCCCATCAGTGCATGATGGTGTTGGCAAAGTCGACGGGGGTTCTTGATGGCAGGATGGTGCGGATGACGTCATCGAGGGCGGGCTTGTCCTGGGTAGACTTCATCATCCTGAACTGTGTGTGCCCCTTGAAGGTTTGTTGTTTTACCTGTCTACAGTATCCGCCTGCTCCCTTGTGATCTCGTCGATTCCCATCTTCTCCAGAAGCCCGCGGATGCAGAAGAGGGCGGCAGGGTCGGTGGAGGGACTGACCAGTACCTGAATTTTGTCTTTGCGGATTGAGCTAATTTGAGATCTTGTGTTTGGTTACAGATGCCTTTTCATTGCTTTCGCATATCCACTACCCCTGCCCAACCACCCTTTGTTTTGTTCCCGTGTCCTTTCCGAGTTCACCTGGTCCAACCGACGGGT
The DNA here is from genome assembly GCA_964057215.1 of Oscheius myriophilus. Lineage (NCBI taxonomy): Eukaryota > Metazoa > Nematoda > Chromadorea > Rhabditida > Rhabditidae > Oscheius > Oscheius myriophilus. The sequence goes on along the minus strand of OZ059903.1, from coordinate 13,652,929 downwards.
ACTGAGAGAACCGCCCTCGCAAGGCCATAAAGAACAAGACAGCTCTTTAATTACGATACGCAACACAGATAACGACCTCCTGTCGTCGGCCTAACCACCTGCCGCCCCATGTGCGCGAATCTAGATGCCAGATGGCCTTCCCGTTTGCAGACACACTCCGCCCGCGCTCACCACAGGCAGTCTGTCGATTTTATCGACGACGACCCAAACCAAACCAACGATCTATGAGCCTCACCCTAGACATGCGCATTTCCCGTCTTCTGAAGCAACGTAATCCTACTTATACGCCCAAGATTGCGTGTTAGCTGTCGAAGTCAACCCTTTCTGTTCATTAATGTGGGGCTCCGTCACTGGCGTTACAGCTACACTCATCGTCCATAGGGGGAACCAAATGTGACCCCCCTAACAATCCCCCACTACTCTAACCCCCAGTGCTGGGTGCTGCCTATGTAGTTTCTGTCGCTTTGGTTTCTGTTTACTTTAAGGTTATTCCTATGCAGTGCGGTAAACGGATGTTTGTCCGCCGAACCGGGCTAGTATTATGTGGGACACGCGGATTACCGCTGGTCATCGGTTACTCCCGGTGTCAATTGCCATCGCGACCCAGGTTAATTGTTCCTTTTCTATCGATTATGTCCTCCTTGAGATGTTTACATCGCCATTTTGAGAGATAGGATAGAATTCCTTGGGAAAACGGCGATAATTATAATTTCTAGAATTTTATCTGACAGAGTGATCTGCAGGTTGAATTTTCTTTTAACTGGGACAGTTTAAACATTATTCATTTTTTTTTTTTTTTTTTTTTTTTTTTTTTAACTTTTTTAAGGTGTCCGTTAAAATACGCGTGTGAAATTCTGCAAACAAAAACAGTCGAAAATGCGGTATTTTGGCCTATTCCTAGAGTTACAACCCCTGGTTTAACTTGTTCTTACTTTAGCTAGTACTACCACAACTGTGTCGTCTTATCGTTAGCTGAGTTGAAGCGTTAATCAGCGTCAGGAGGTCGTATCCTCGGTGAATCCCCATTGAAAGCAATACGTCCCCGGTTCATTTAACAGAAACCCCCCTTCATTTACAGAATCCTGTGATTCCCTCCCTGTTTCAGCCCCATTTCCTGTTTTCCAAGTAGGAATGATATGCATCTGAGACACGCCGTGTCCCCTATCGTCTCCGTAACGGCGCCATTGCCCGAGGCTGCGCGGCGTTTCTTTGTCCTGTTGACAGGTCAAGGTCACGCGCCGCCTGGCACAGTGCCAGGGGTCAAGCCCCGCCCCTCGTTTTCCCGCCAAAAATTCGCGCCCAGCTGCGAGTATAAAAGGCCAGACGCCGCCATTCGCTGCCGCCCTCCCCTCCTCCTCCGCTATTCCTACTTTTATTCCTATTTCCTTCTAATTTATTCCACTTCCGTCTTCTGAATCCTTCTCCACGAGACTGTAAGCACTAGTGATTTCTGGACTTAATGATATCACAGTGTCTTGCCGTCTCGGGGATAGGATTTCACCCTTCCCAATCCCGAACTAAAGCTTATATGGACACAATTCTCAGTCCCAGATCCGTACCTGTGACTAGAATCTGTGTTCAGCTAAGCTCTGTTCACCTACCCTAATCCCCGTTACCCTTCCCTATTCACAGCATCGACAGACCGTCTGTTTTTCAAAAGAGGTGGGTTTAATCATTTTTTATTTTTAACAAAATTTAGGTTATAATCGTTTCAGATGGCTACGAGATAATGGTGACGCAATAAAGCTTACACGCCCCGAATTCAATGTATATGTAATTTGCATCATCGCGATTTGCAACAAAGTTCGATTCAATCGCACGCTTCGCATAGCCGGCCATCATTGATGTCACACTTAGACATGGTTTGACACATGCTCACAGCTAGCTCACAATACTGCACTTTAGCAAATTTGACGATTGAGAGTGATAGTGCTGGCTCTCCTTTGGTCATCGCTTTCGATCAGCCGTGGCTGCTTTGGATACATCTTTAGATGCCGGACTGGCTTACTTGCATGCTAACAGCTGAATTCTGAAGCGTTGTGATGGGACCCGTTAAATCTTGAATTTGTTCTGGTAGTGTGTTAAAGATGTGCGGCTGGGTTGCTCCACTGATGTAGCTTGCGGATTCATTGTGGATTTGGGATTTTTTTGTAGGTTTAGAAGTCACTTCTCCGGATTTCGATATGAAAAATGTGCCAAATTATACTGCGAGAAATTATGTTTTGTCCGAACTGCTGCTTATTTTCGAAACTTTCTGTTGAAATTCGTCGTACCTGCGCCATCTTGGTCTGTTCGATGGGCTGGTAGAGACGGACGGTCACGTGGTTCGGCCACTCGGCGTCACTTCCCATGGTTGCCACGGGAGTAGAGCCGTGGAAACTGATGCTGCTCAAGTTATCTGTAAAGCTGGTTTATGGCTATTTTTGTTCATTTGTACCTTCTTTGGTCGCAATGATCGCTCGGATGTTCATACCGGCGTCAGATGCCCTGCTACAGAAGCGGACTCGCTCAAAGCGCTTCTGCAGAGCATCTTGTTGATGCTGAATTGTTTGTTTTACAAAGTTTGAAATTTAGTTAGGTCTGTAGTCGCCGCAAGATGCGATTTCAGATACCCTACACAAAAGAAGATACCTTCAGATCGTCGACAAACTGGAAGGGGATGTCCTTCTCAACCTCTTCCCGCAGCATATTCCTCAGGGTCTCCCGAGTGGCCTGAGTCCCTCCCACGAGGCACACCTTCTCTCCCACCGAACTCACTGAACACCTTATTTGACCTAGTCTCACTGATGACCTACGAATCTTGGCCATGGAGAGGGCCAACTTGTCGCAGCCGAGGATGAGGGTAGACGCCATCTGTAATGGAGGAACTGCTGGGAGAAGGAGATAACAGCCGAAGCAGAGGGTAAACACAAGGGCAAGGGCATTGGTCAAAGGACAGAAGGATGCAAAGGAAGGGCTCTTGTTATTTTGTGAAGGTGTAGGTCAATTAGGACGATAAATGGAAAGAATAACAACTTCCTACAGAAACAACGAGTTTCAGAAGAGTGTAATGATTGCTTGTGTAGTGATTTCTGGATTTCTTTTAGTCCACAGTGCCGGGGTTCTCATCGGCCGTGCATGCGGATGACTTGCTGTCGGGCCGGCCCGATTCTCCTGGAACTCCCAAATGAACTGTCACCCACACGACCAGGGTTCGATCCCCGTCGGCGAACTCTTTGAACAACTGTTACTGACTTAGATACTGGCCGCTTTCAGGTCCACCTTTTGATACGAACTATTACAGTTATTCACAAAATTCCATGTTCCTTGCAACGCACCGAGATTCGAACATATTTTCCAGTTTCGCAGGATGATGCATCCTCTTTTTGTCTGTTTTCGCGGTTCTCGTGTCTCGAGATACATTTCACAATCCCTGAGGAGGGGAGGGAACACACGGGTTGGAGAAAGAAACGAGTGGGAAGGAATCTAATGGGAAAGAGGTGTGAATTCAGTAGGCAACACATGAAAGATTAAACATTTCAACTCACAACATGGACCTCCCATGCCCTTTTCACGTGTGACATGGGTGCTGTTGGCCCCAGAGGTCAGCGTCATTTGTGGTTTACGAGGCTAGCCAATTGTTAGTGGACATGCACAAAGTGGGAGAGATAGAGAGTGGAAGAATGAAGGACAAAGACAGAGAATAGGTGGATAAGCAAGGAACGAGTGAAAAGAGAGAAAAACAGTACATATGGAGTATGTGACTTATATACGACAGAAACACCACTGAAAACTGAATTATCCCCGAGGGGTATCGCATCACACCATCGCGCCATCGGTATGCTAAATGGGTACTGTTATTACAACCACAGTTTGCAAGGTTTTATGTGTTAAGGTTTCTCGTGAACTTTCAAGACATCGGGGAGAAAAATGGTCGCTGAGGGAAACAAAGAACGCCAACTGGGCTGTTTTGAGTGCTCCTGGCTAATTGGAGAAGTGTCTCTGCTAACGCCCGGAATCAATTTAGGATCCAAAGAAGGGTTCTTCTGCTTAGGAGGACAACAGACGAATGGCTGATGGAGAGACAAACATTGCAGACTGCTGATACGACGGGTGGAGGCCACCCACGGTCAGCGGATCTTCACGTGATATCGGGAGGGGTCAATCAGAGATCCAGAGGATGATTCTTGCCAATGGAATTTCTCTCTCTCTCTCTCTCTCTCTCTCTCTCTCTCGTCTCTGTGTTTCTGTGTCTCTCTATCTCTGTAGCTCCTGTCTTTCTCTCTCTGTCTGTCTATATCTATGTGTCTGTGTCTCAGCCTCAGTGTCTCTGTCTCTGTCTATGCCTCTCTTCTCTCTCTCTCTCTCTCTCTCTCTCTCAAATCTCGGTCACATTTTCTCTTTTACTTTCATTTTGTATTCAAATTTCTTTGTTATTTTCCCCCAGCAGTCTCCAGTGGGCGGTCGTTTCTCCACAATGGATGAGTATGGTAAAAACTTCCTTCTCCACATCTTGGAATCCCACCATTCCAGAAACCCTAAAGATGTTCATTTTCATGCTTTGTGTCCCCATCGTGTGTATTCTCACTCTCCTCATCGTACTCCTGTCTATCGTCATTTTCTACAAAAAGATTACGGCCAGCAAAGTGGAAAAAGGTCCTTTCAATGGTACCAGCAAATCGGATAAGTATTCCAAAAGCCGCCCTAAGAAAGCAACGAACGTGACATTTTGAGGAGAAGAAGGATCACATTTTACAAAGTAAATTATTATGCTATTCCAATCTATTTTTTGTGCAAAATATTCATTGATTCAAAATATCTATGCCGAAGACTTCCCCTTCTTGCATCCTAAAGCTCGACATCTAAACTGTGTTTCAGTGTGTTCAGCAAAAAGCCTTACATTGGCAGCGACCATCTTTGAAGTTCCCAGCCCATTTTCCGTCCTTCTTGCATTCGTATATCCTCATCGGCTCTCCCGAAGAAAACACGTGTCTGAAACTACAGTAAACGCTGGGGTTGGGATTAACCTTGGCTTGCAGGTGTGAATGACCATTGTTCCATAAGCCTGTCTGCCTGCGAGCTGAGAATCCGAAGCTTTAGGAGAGGCACTGTTCGTCAAGTCAACGGTCAAAGGAGGACATGTAGCGGCTGAATTTATAAATGGGACAGTTATCTCTCTCTCTCTCTCTCTTTCTCTCTCTCTCTCTCACACACACACACCCACACACACACACACACACACACACACACACTCTCTCTCTCTCTCTCTCTCTCTCTCTCTCTCTCTCTTTCTCTCTCTCTCTCTCACACACACACACCCACACACACACACACACACACACACACACACACTCTCTCTCTCTCTCTCTCTCTCTCTCTCTCTCTCTTTATCCGAATAATTGGAGAGCACCGTTCTTCAGAAACAAAAACAAAGAAAATCATCCGACCAGTAGATAGGGGAGGATTTTCAAAACCGCAATGTTTTCAAAAAATACGGTTTTTCCGCTGTCAATGCAGACCAACGTTCTAATTGAAACGATATCTTTAAAGGCTGAGACCCCTTTCATTTTTGTGGGCCTCTGCTTTTAATTCTATGAAAAACTTTCGATCTGTAGATCAGCGGCAAAGGCTCAAAATGCTTTCAAACCAATTATCCTCTCTTATATACACTTCTCTTATGCTCTCTCTCTCTCTCTCTCTCTCTCTCTCTCTCTCTCTCTCTCTGTGTGTGTGTGTGTGTGTGTGTGTGTGTGTGTGTGTGTGTGTGTGTGTGTGTGTGTGCGTGTGTGTGGTGTCCCAGGGTGAAAGTGCGCAGAGTCCGCTACGTGTCTGCGTCTCTCCAATTCTTCTGCACTCTCTATCTTACGGGTTCTAACTCCATGTAAATGTTACGGAAACATTACGGAATTTGGCCATTTACACCGGAATTTGGCCATTTACACTTCTCTTATGGTCTCTGTGTGTGTGTTTGTTGTCCCCATGTGAAAGTGCGCTGGGTCGGTCACGTGTCTGCACTCTCTCTATTCACGCAATCTTTCGTCAAAGCGGGTTCTAACTCCACGTAACTCTTACGGAAACTGACGGGATCTGGCCGTTCCCACCGGTCATTTCGAGGGCGCAGCCCCCGGCGAGCGGCCGCAGGCCGCGAGCAGCCAGAATATTCAGGAGCGCCGTTAGGCGGGCCGGAATATTCTGGTCCTTAATAACAATTGGGCTATCGTATTTGTTGGTTCGCCTCCGCCCTTCATTTCCAATTGCGAGAGGGGCCGTGCGGTGAGATTGGGAGAGAGTGGTGAAATTAGAATAGTTAAGTTACTGTGAGAAGGGTGGGCCGGAGGCCGCAAAGCAGCCCAGAAGGCCGCGCAGCGGCCCGTTCAGCGCCGAAGGCGCCTGAGGGCGGAGCCCCCGTTGAGCGGCCGAAGGCCGCAAAGCAGACCGGAAGGCAGCGCAGCGGCCCGGTGTTCTGCCCCTATTCGGGGGAGAAGCCCCCGACGAGCGGCCGAAGGCCGCGAGGAGCCAGGAGTGAGGACCGCCGAAGGCGGGCCGTAGCTCCTGGTAATGTTTCTAGTGAGATAGAAACCTACGCTGGCAGACTGCATCCGTCATTCCAGACCACTTTCCTCCGACACATTCAAATGTCTTCATAGGGGCTCCATCGAAGAAGAGGAATCCGGGGGCGCAGGAATGGACCAGAAGATTAGCTAAAGAACTTATTATTATCCGTAGTTGAGTTCGTAAACCATCGACACGAATGATGTTGGCGGAATCGTTCTTGAGTCCAGTGTAGGAGCATCCATTCGATGGATGTGACACAGTCGTGGTGACTACAGAATCATTCGGTGCTTGAGTTACATCGACTGGCTGGGGGATCTTGGTCGTCACATCTGTTATTTTTATGAGTTCGTGTTCAACTAACTCCTACTTGTATTAGTTCTGGCTGTGTTATTAACCGCAGACGTAGTTGCTGATGTGGTGCCATTAAAGACGATAGTCCCAGTTGTCGTAGGTCCACTTGTTGTGCTTGTCTTTGGTCCAGGAGTACTCGTAGTGCACCCTGTCTCAACCCTAAACCCCCACTCCTTCTCTCTTTCTTATCTCCATTACCAAGTAGAGGTATTTCCAGTCGTTCCGTTGGGATAAAGCCTCGTTTGAACAATGTTCATAGTGCAGTTGTGGTAGGCCGTCGCCACTTCATCAAGAATCTGAAACATAAAACGGCTGAAACGTCAGTTGCGTTTAACCTTCGTCCCATCCGGCAGAATTCTTGTAGTGGGAAGGGCTGTGGTGGTAGAAGTTGAAGGGGTGCTTTCCACTTCATTCTTTGTTCCATTGGTTGTCCTGGGCACATAATCGCCGGGAATCAGAGGTCTCCCAGTTGTGCAACCGGTGTCAAACCTAAACAGAAAAAATGTTTTGTATGTGTGTGTGTGTGTGTGTGTGTGTGCGTTTGTGTGTGTGTGTGTCTGTGTGTCTGTGTGTGTTGATGGAATAGAGAACGAGGGATAGAGAAAACGGATTGGGCATTTTGTCGACCGCTCATAACAGGGGGCGGATAGAAAAAGAGTTCCGTTACAAAAGCAGCGAGCGATTTGCCAAAACCAGCGAGCGTGTGTTCAGAAGTCCGATTATTTGAGGCGTTAACTGAAACCAACTCGAAGTTGAACCCGATTTTCTCCTGAACAAGATTGACCAAACCTAATTCACGGGACTGGATCATATCCAGGCTATGTATTCACATTCTGTATTAAATGGCCCGTTGACAGATGGAGTGCCAGGTGCATCCTGACTACCTCAAAAACCCACCGTGTCATACTAAATGCGTAATTATGCGAATAAACATTTGTACTGTAGAAATACACAGTTATCGTACGTTCTCTTCGCTGTATCCTTCACCTTTCTGTCTTCCTTTGTTATTATTGAACACCCAGTAACGATTTTTTTTACGTAATAGTAACCTCATATATAACGTTTTCGAGTCTCATTTATAATTAACCAGTTGCTTCTAGTCCGTAAATACAATTTGACCACGAAGAATAAATTAAATCCAACACTTACTCCAAATTACAAGTATTCAATAAACTTAGATGCACAGGTACGCATGGAATGTCTCGTATACAGTACTCACTAAAATTCCTCCTTTTGAATCGAAATCCTAAAATTTTATTGATTTATACTTTTTTGTTTTTTTTTAAATTAAAAATTTGCTCTTTCATGTTTGTTGTGTTTGACAGACTTTATTCCTGTAAAATTATCGTTTGCGGTGATTTTGTTATCGCAATTACGTAATTAAAGTTTTTCTCGTTTTTTCTCAATAGAAGGCTAACGAACTGTTTTCAGTGACGAACTGTTGGATATTAGTAACCAACCGTTCAAAAATGACCGGAAAAGGTTGGTGCAGTTTCTTTTTTATCCTAGAAAATGTCTGATTTCAGTTTTCTCTTGGAACGACCGTGTTGCCGACCACAACCCCAGGCCGATGCCCCACGCGACATACTTCTTCCGCAAATCGTTCGACGACTGCACCGCTAAGAGCCTGAAGAGCGTGCTGCTGAGAATCACCAAATCCAAGGAGGCTAAGGTAGTGTTGCGTGTATGCCTCTAGTAGTTTTTTTTTAGTGCGGAGTGACCTACTCGCCCGAAGTTCAGCAACTCATCGACGAGAGCCAGTCGGACTGTGTGACGGACCCCTTCCTCCACGCCATTTTCGGCGCCGAGCCGATCGACCGACGAGCCGTCTGTGAGTACTTAGCTCTTTAGCATTTTTCTATCAATTACGGCAGCTGCATTTCTCGATTTAACCATCTTTTTTTCCAGTGAACTACTATGAGAAAGACGCCGAATACAACAAGGGCAAGGGAATGGCGTTCGTGGACCTTTGCGTCATCCTAGGAGAGATGGAGCGTGCCGTCAAGTTCGCGGAGCGCACAGGCCGCGAATACGAGGTGCTGAAGATTCTGCAGCAGTCTGGCGGTGAGTTACTTTGCTTTTGATAATAAATCTGTTCGCTTCAGGCAAGCTCCAATCGGAGGTGTTGAGGAACCAGGCTATACAGCTGTGGATGGAAAACACCCAGACCAAGGACAGCAAGGAAGCCGCTCGTCTGACCTCCATCATCTACCGCGCCGCCGAGAGCACTTCTGATGAGCATGCCATGAGGCCTCTGGCGGAACTCTGGGGAGAACATTTCTACTGGTAAGTCTTTGGAGTGTTGAGGGAATAAGCGTATTTCTAGGGACGCCATGTGCCTCGTCTCTCTGATATTCCCGTCGAGCGGACATTACGACTTCATGAAGGAAAACGTCATCCACTGCTTCCTCGACCCCCAGTCCAAGGCCATGGCCGGAATCCTCACGTGAGTTTCTTCTTTTATTTACCGTCCTAATTTACCGTTATAGATCCGTCCTTGCTATCAACGACACCACCGAGATGAAGGAGACCGCCTACGAAGACTACGTTCTGCAGCATATCGACCCCGTTCGTTCTACCCTTGTCCCAATATTACCTTCTTTGTTTCAGCTTCTGGCCTATCGCCTTGTCAAGATCGATATACTCCGCAACGAGACGGCGCCTTCGGCCGAGTTGGAGAAATTGGTTAGTTTCTCGCAGCCCTGTGGTCAACCTGTCCTAGGCCATCCGCTCTAAGTGTTCGGATGCCATTCGTCGTGTTCTTCTGGCTTGCCTGACAACGAAGAGTCCCTGCATCGCCAAGGCTGTTGCGGCCGACGTCTTCGCCTACATCAAGACGCTCGACGGTGGTCTCCTCGCCGATTATTTCCCCAGCGCTGAGAGGAAGCTCTTCGAGGTTCGTTTTCTTACAAATGTTTGGATTTTATGGACTAACTTTTTTCTGTTGACTATTTTTTTCCATTTCAGACGTGTATCAGCATGGCTCTCGACATCGCCACCGCCATACGCCGCATCGATGATAACAGCACTGCTCCTGGAATGCTTAACAATATCTTCGCCGAGTGGAAGGAGAAATTCCCTAAGATCTGGTCGGACAAGTGGGGTCGCTCCTCGCTTGTCCAGATCTTCAACGGACTCAGGAGCACCCATCTGCCTGCCCTGGAAAAGATCTGCCCGAACTCGAACCATTTGGTTTGTCTTTTACTTTTCCTATTTCATTGTATGTCTTCAGAATGTGGCTAAACTGGCCCTGAGGCTTTGCTGGCTCTTTGCCTCCGACGATTTCGACATCAACCAGAACGTGAAGCACGGCATGACCATGCTCGCTTTGGATAGCGGATTCGATAATAAGGACGCCAACAAGATCGTCTTTGCGTTTACCAAAGGTACACCGTTTCTTAACTTATTTCGAGTGATCATCTAGGACTCACATCTGAATCGAGGAAAGATTCCATCACACCTGTGCAGCATCTCACCGGCGACGAGCTTATATCCAACATCAAAGAGGCCGGCATCAAGACTCCGCCCCTTCCGAAAGATATGGAGCCCGTCATCACCCCTGATGGTAGTATTGCCTCTCTATTTGTTTATATTTGCGTTTTAGCTCACATGGATATCGAGACCACTCCGACCTCGCGCCGTAGACTGGCCGCTTCCGAGAGCACCGTTGCTGAAGAAGAGGCGGACGAGCAGAAGGACACGATTGGAGCGGATGAGGAGCACCACGAAAAGGAGTCTGCCGCTGCTGAGAATGCCATGCCGGACGAGGAGGAACACGCCGCCGGCGAGGAGACCACTCCTGCTGTCTGCGTAGTTTCCGAAGATACCGTCGTGCAGCAGGTGAGTGCTATTAGGCAAATGTGTTGCAAGCAGTTTCGTAGTGTATTATTTTTTTTTAATTCTAGGAGATGACCGATGACAGATGTATGGAGACGAAGTGGGAGGCGCCTACTGCCGCGGAGGGTCTGCATCACCCCGACGACAAGCCTTGCGAGGATGAGAAAACTATGGAGTAGGCAATATTCTCGAGGGAACTAATCTTTATCGTCAGAATCGAATTGTCCACCCAGTCGCAGGTCTCCGTTGCTGATGATGTGGAGGAATCTCCCGTGAAGAAGGAAGAGGTTGGAAGAGTTTTCATTGTCCTTTTCATATTTTACATTTTAGATTGTGTGCCAGGAGGGAGATTTCATGGCCAAAAACACGGATTGGAAAGCTGTCCCGCACGAAGTGCCCGCCGTGGATAGCTCTGTTGACAAGACGAATACCACTGCTGATGAGGAGCCCGCCGCTGTGGCTGTGCCTGAGGCCTACAAGGATGAGACGACCGCTCAGGAAGTGCCGGATGTCCAGACCGTGCCCGAGGAGACCGGAGAACCTGCTTCCGTGAAGGAAGAAGGTTCGGCGGCGCCTGAAGCCCTTGCCGTGGCTCAGCCTGTCAAGGAAATTCCCGTCGAAGTGCCTGTTGCGGCTCAGCCCGTTGCCACGGATTCTGTTGAGCACCCCGTCTGCGTGGACACCACCGTAAGTGTCTTTAACCTACATTTCGTTTAACAGTTTCATCGGCTTTATGACTTTTTTAGGCTAGCGTCTCCTCTCGTCCGACGACTGTCGACCGTTCCAAGTACTCTGACGACGGCTGGCAGGCCCAGTCCTCTCCTTCTCGTGCTTCCAGCGCCGAACTCGTCCCCGCCGGACCCAGCCCGAGTTTCACCTCTCTGAAGATGTACCACGAGGTATACTCCTCGCCAAATCTACTTCGCCCAATTTGGCTGCGTACACTGCCTGAGTATCCTATATTGCACGCTTTACCCTAGGTGCAACATCAAAACATTGGCACGTTGTTCCGAAGTAGTTTTGGCGCGAACTATATGTGCTTGCCGAACCCCATGAATATAGCTGATTTCAGCAAACTCGACAGTTCGCTCTGCAGTCTACCTCGAATGATGTCGTGCTCCCCAATGATTGTTGGTTTTTTTATTCTGTGTTATCACGTGGCACTGTCGTTGAATGGCCCTTCTGTGCTTTTTTATTCAATATAAATACTGTATTTCAGCTCACGTCGTGTCTTCTGACACCGCCCTCGACAACATGCTGAACAGTCCTATGACGTCTGCTGGTGGAGATACGAACGTCACCCCCAAGACCGACTCCGTCACTTCGGTTCTCGTCTCTGACAGTGAGTGTTTTGCCTTTGGGTCGTTGGAAATTTGAGGACTACTTCATATGAACGCGGTTATTTTTTTTACTTCAGAAGGACCCAACGTCTCTGTGTCGTCGGCTACTTCTGCGACCTCCTTCTCGGCTCCCGCTTTCCAGAACTCCTTCAACACCGACGGATTCCAGCAGAAGCAGTTCTCCACTGGTGGTTTCACTGGTGGATTCCAGGATGTGAGTTCTTCAATTGATACTATGGGTTTCTATTATAATCTTTCCAGCCTTCTGCTGGAAGCTTCGGAGCGTTTGGAACCGACATGGGTTCTGGCAGTGGCGGTTTTGGCAAGCCCGGGCCGTCGACTGGAAGTCATAGCGGATCATTCCGTCGTAGCGACAGCAGCCACTTCGGAGACCGCCGTCACCCGCAAGATGGAGGTCGTCCCCATGGCGGAGGTAACCGCGGTAACTACCAGGGAGGAGGAAACTTCGGTCACAACTCCTACGGCGGTCAGTCGGGGTACGGTGCTGGTGGCCGTGGTTCTTACCGTAATGGACGTGGTGATGGAGGTTCGTTTCCACCTTTCCCATTCGAACATTTTTCACCGCCCTAGAATCATCTTATTGTTACTTTTTCAGGCGGACGTGGTCGCGGTGGAAACTTCGGCGGCGGCTACAACAACCACTGAGATGCATCCCTCCCACGTTGTTAAGTTTAACTTGTAAAAATGTTCGTTCTGTTGTTGATGAATTGTTTTGATATTCCTTGTCTTTTCATTAACTTCGGCTCCAATCTTCACCATTTGTCAGTCACTTTCGTCTTCTGCTGGATAGTCGGATTTCTTTTCCGACTTGAAGGCTTCTTGGTCGCTTACAAATCACAACCAACTGGAAGAAGCGTGGATACTTCCTGATGATGCCCCCCTAACTTAGGTACTGGTAGTTAGCTAGGTAGGTAGCTGACGGGTTAGTTTCAACTGTTAAAACATCGGGTTTCGGACTACTAGTGCGGAGCACCGGCCTCTGAGACCATCAGCGACCGTTGCAGTCAACAGGAAACGCTTCCTTGGCCACCTCCTACGCTGACCAGACCACACAACCCTAAGAATGTTACCGGCCCAAGCCGGACTAAAAGAAGAGGCCGCTCGCGCAAATCCCGGTTAGATGCCACCAAGTCTGACATTGGACATACTTCCATAGGCCACAAGCTCTCCAAGAGCCGAGACGAACGAGAAGGCTGTAGAGGAGCTCAGAGTGGCTAGCGACCCTAGTACCATATGCAGAAGACAGATCAACATGGTTCACACAAGTTTCCAGGCGACTAACGGCTGAGATGCTCTTCGACGCGTCGGGCAACATCACCTAGCCAAGCCGGATAAATAAGTAAGTACGCGTTTTAACCTACGTTTCGTTATGGACGGGTCCCTTTTCATTTTTCATCTTTGCCTTTAGACGTTCTCAGAGTGGCCGGAATTTCTGCTCTGGCCTGTGGTCGTGAAAAACCGCCGAGAGTAGAGCGAGGCGGAGAGGCGGCGGGCTTTGGGTTTTTAGGATTTTCGGCACAACAGTGCCGGCACAATCTGTCTCTTACATACTAGTCCGTCATGCTACGCATGCTTTAGTACCATACAATAAATATTTCAAAATCAATGAACTGAGATAGTGTGAAAAGTCCAAGCTGTCCTAATGCCACTCACCACTCTGCCCAGTTGTCCGTCGTTCCGTTGGGGTACTGTCTGACCTGTTCGATGAGCATTGTGCAGTTTTCAAAAGCAGTCGCCGTCTCACTCAGAACCTTCATTTCATTTTAATGTCTGGTTCCCATCCCTCTCTACCTTTGTTCCATCCACCATTACCCTCGTCGTGGCTTCCACCGCCGGGGTGCTTCCACCGCCTTCACCCACTCCTGGACTTGTTGTTCTGTTTGCAGTCAGATTGTCGGTAACTCCAGTTTTTCCACCA
>OZ059903.1:13591428-13636428 GCA_964057215.1 Oscheius myriophilus | reverse complement strand
AGTGTGTGTATGTGTGTTTTGCTTGTGTGTGTGCTGTTCATTCAACGCAGCAGAGTAACTAGGCGACTAGGAGCTCAACAAAAACGGAAATTTCGAAAACCGTTCTACCGAAACTAACAATGATTGTGGTTGGTTTTAGCTTTTCTCCGTCTTCACCAGCAGGTGGAATATCAACTTCCTTATTCCCTGGATCGCCGCTCCCAGATGGATTCTTTGTCGAAGGAGGCGTTGGATTCCCAGTCGCATGACTCGTTTTGGTAATTTCATCTTTCGGTGACTCAGATTTTTCTTCGGGAGATGGGCGTTTGGTGTTTTGGCCCCTACTTGATGTGGGCTTTTCTGTCGTCGTAGTGGTAGAAAGCGTGCTCTCAATTTCAGTAGTCATCCAAGTGGTCGTTTCGTTCATGAATGAATCTGAAATAATATTTATTTTACACAATTTTTAAGTCATTAAACATGTCATGCTATTTTAAGGCTAATGAAAATGGGTGTATTTACCCGTGCTGTCGGGCGACGTTGTTGAATCATTTTGAAGGAGATATGCTTCCAGTTTCTTCTGGCACTCCTCTTTCTTTCCGCCTTCATTCATACACGCTTCGAAGAATTTGACAGACTCTCCTACAATAAAGTATTGCATGAAAGCGCGGAGGTATGAGAGTAATAAGTATTATAGATTCTAACCATATTCATGGGGATCCGTATAGTTCTCATTCTCTTTGAAGAGGCCTACTACTTCATACGCTTGCTTAACAAAGCCAAGGATGCCGTCGTCTGTAATCCCAAACGATAATTGATGGTATTCTAAGACTAGAAAACGAAACCTCTTTCAGCAGTTGTAAGTGGAAGAAGTAAGAACAACGCGGCCAGCCTCATGGCCGCCAGCGATGCGCACTGGCTCCGCTTCCATAGAGATCCGTCCGTGGCCAAGGGAAACGGTCCACGTGGCCCTCACAAGCCCAAGTTTCGCAAGCAAAAGAAAAATGTGTATAGTGAAAGAGAAGAAAACTACAAAGCTAAAATCTGCAACCTTTTTTAATTTTTTCTTTTGCAACGCGGCTGGCCCATTAGGGTTATCTCCCGTGATGGAACCGTTATATACTGGTGAGCCTTCTTGAGAAGCCGTGTCTGCAGACGATTTCATACAATAACTGAAATTTAAAATACACATCCTCTTGAGGATGTGTATTTCAAATTGTATCCCGTGAGGACATAGCTTCGGATTTCCTGCTTCTAGCGCGGCCGTGCGGTCGGTCCCTTCGCCGCTCTCCCAACCGGGCCTGGATTGCCCGTCCTCAAGCCGGAGTGGAGCTCCGTGAGGACGTAGCTCCAACCAAATGGATCACAGAAGTCGTCTAGAGTACCCCGACCGTCCCAGGAACCAGAGAAGAAGCTGCTTCCTCCAAGGAGAGCTGTACCAGCAACTTGGCCAGGTGGCATTTGAAGCCGAATCAATGGAGAATTTGATCAACCAAGTCAACGTCGTGGGATTGAAAGTCGAGAACTGTGATTCATTCTGGCGGTTCAGGGAACAGCCCTAGAGTATAAACCGTTTGTAATGTAATGTAATCCTCTTGATGATTTAGCTAGATAAGGAGGCCGAGAGCATTATAAACGGATTCATACTCAAGCTCAAAAACCCTTTAGTTTTCTTATACGCTTTCAGGGTGGTTCTGAGGAATAGACTCAACGACCCGCGGGTAGATCATATAGCTGTCGCCAAATTGTAATCATGCAAATAAAATTAGAATGTTCCAGTGATCCTCTGTTGACATTGAAGTTCGTAGTCTAATTAATGAACGACAGAACATGATTTGCACATTTCCGCAATCAGCATATGATTTCAGTTTGGCGACAGCTAAACCTATTTTCTCCATTTGTTTCAGTATCCGGACCAATACTTTGAAATCCTGGCCGTTACCGAATCCTTTGGTTTTGGTTTAGAGAAAGGGAGTTAAGAGAGACAGGAAGAGAGAGAGAGAGAGAGAGAGAGAGAGAGAGAGAGAGAGAGCGGGAGGGCAGGTCCATTTTCATTTTCCTGGGCCTCTGCCTTCAACCTTCCCTTGGTGTGATTCCAATCTTCTTTCTTTTGAGCATCGCCGTGTTCTATTTGTTCCCGGCTACTCAAAAGAGCACGTCCGCACACTTTGTCCGAGGACGACCTTCCCAGTTTGGACGTTTTGAAATCCCAAACCCTAGCTTGACCCGCCCCTCCACACAATATTCTTATATTATTAAAATGACAACGATTTGAGGATACAAATAAAAACATTTTACTTACAATTAGTACTCTTTTTTAAAATATAGAATATCAGGAAAAAATAGGTTAACATCCCCCATTATGGGTACGCTGATTTTCGAAAATTCCAAGAAGACGTTTGCTCATTTCGTGCTATTGTGATAATTCGTTTCGCGTTTTCTCCGTGAGAACCGGTCATCGCTGACTAGCCGCTCCAACTGTTTGTCCGTTGGAATTGCGTCCGCCACTCTTTGATACGATACGACCGCCGTCTACCTCGTAAACAATGGGAACACTGATACCACAACACACAACACCACCCTACTTATTAAATCAATTTACTACAACTATTTACGCTGAATGTCATCTTTCAATTATTCGTTGAAACATAACCAAACGTTGGTCAGACTTTGTTTGATCAGTGACCCAACTGTTCATATAGAACCGGTAGAAACCATGACAATGGATAGTCCGCTTTCAGCTCATCGTCAGCTGACGTTTAAATCATGATAATTCAACACAGTTCATTTTATATGTTAGGCTGTCGCCAAACGGCTAATGATGCAACGTTTCACTCATGTTCTGTTTAAGAATGGCTTGAATGCATATCTAAATCAACAGAGCATGACTGCAACATTGTTGCGATAAAAAATAGCCTTCGATTTGGCGTGGTTCCAATTGCTCCTCGCCCATCGGCCTTGACCGGAAATATCGGCCCTCTGTGCATCTAGCCAATGGTTGTCGGTAACGTGAGTAACGACACCACTTTAGCACATTTTTGCAAATAAGCGATTACCAAATTCTGTCATAACAGAGAAAATGCATTTTATCTGTTATGACAGAATTTGCTGAATAAACCAAGGCTTAGAAATTTTCTGTTGAAAATGGTTGAAAATCAGGCGATGTATGACTCTACAAATTTCTGTTATACCCATCATTCACACGGCTATCTCAAACTCTTAAAGTGAAAATAGGCCAACAGGACACACGTAGGGCACTTATTCTGGTCAGGCCCGGAATTGTTTCCAAATGACACACACATACACACACACACACACACACACACACACACACACACACACACACACACACACACACACACACACACACACACACACACACACACACATGTAACGACATTCCTATTTTTCTTTCAGTCAACCCTACGGAGCTTATTCATAACCTTTTCAATTGAAATAATGAAATCCCCAGACGTATTAATGGAATATCACCCCAAGAAGTGAAAATGTCCCCTTGAGTACACTAATTGGTCTCCGAACGCCCTTTCCCGCTGCAACCATGGAAACGTGCGATCTCCCCGGAGTCCGTTTTGATCAGCCTCCGGCCTTTCCCACCGAATTCACATTTTGCACTCCTTTCGGTGGTCTACCAATGGTCAATTCCAAAGTCTGTCTCCGTCGAAACTTTCGCCCGTTTCCAGTTTCCGCTGCATAATCCGGTCGTTGTGTCACTCTTGTGTGAAAACATCGCTATAGCTTTCCGTCCTCTGCTGTAGAATGTCTACTTGTTTTACCTGTTTCTTCCGTCAGATTGCCCTTTTCAGCCATTCAATGCGGCTGATCCTTCTTTGCCTACTCCCTTTAACTCGTTCTCTGAACGTCACTTTTCAACCAGATGAAATTACCTTATTTCGAACCGATGAAACCAGGTAAATACGTATGTTTTCTCTGAAATCCTATTTTTCTAGATCCGTAGAAGTTCACGTAGCCACTGCTTCTGGTGAATTGCAGATTTCAGCTTCGTGTCAAGACCCATTTTTATGCAAGGTGAGTTTTCGCTTAAACGCAAAATAAACACGGTGGAGGCGCTTGCTAAATATGACAACCAACTTGTTCATCAAATACTAAATTTAGTTACAAACTTTGTTTATACACATTGCATCGATATTATGAAGTGCCACAATCATTGAAGACAGTGGCGGAGGTTCATTTGCATTACCAGGGATTGCGACAAACAAAAGTGCGACAAACAAAAAACATTTTGAGTTTTCGCATACTTGACCTTAAAAGTTTGTTCCACCGATTGCGTCTCATAGTCAGTGCTTCGCATAGTATTTTCCCGTTCAAATTGCAGGTTTCTTAAATCTCCCTTCAAGGTCTGAGGGGTGAGGTATCTATTGGAAAGTTTGTTTTTAAAGGCAGAGACCCACGTAAAGTGAAGAGAGGAGACCTGTCCATGTTAATCATAACACTCTCTACATTTCAACATTGAAAATGACACTCTCTCATATACGTTACGTAGTCCGTTTAAGACTTTGAGTGTTTTTACTAACTCACGGTGAATTTTCGCGGAAGACAGGATGAACCTGGAACTCGTTCAAAAACAATTCGAAGAAATGCGTACTTTGTTTGAAAACACTAGATTTTCAAAAGCCGCGCTCAATTTTAACTCTGAGCTTGGATGCGACACTTTCGTACACCCAACGTCTAACCGTCCGGGTTTTTCATTATAGCAATTTTAAAACGAAATGTTCTTGCGAGTTTTCCTGCAAGAATATCAACTTCCACGGCTCGTATCGTTGAACCCCAACCTAAAATAAAACCTGAGCCTAAATTGTTCAGTTTTCGGACCGAGGTAGCGAAAACTGAACATAAACACTGGTTGAATTATGTCGCTCTCAAAACTTGAAGGGTTCATCAGGGACCTTTTCCAAAACACATGCTAATGAAGACTTTGCAAGCATTTCGCGCATAACCGTTGGCTGGAGCGGTGTTCGAGAAAATCATTTCAATTGAAAATGCTCTATTTGCCTAACTTTCATTTGCAAACAGAAAAGGCCCATGACGGCCTCTTTAAAAAGTTTGTGCAAACGTCATCGATATTGAAAAAAAAAGTCCGTGGTTAATTTGCATAAGCCGGGTTAAACGTACGCCGAGCGAAATGTTCTGTTCTTTTACTCTGACGATCGTTTCGTCAAACTTTGGATTGTTTCGTTTCAGGTCGTGAATTTCCCCGCCGAGAAAACCGTCGATGCAAATGGGGAAACCGTGTTTAATATAACGATTCGTGCCGAATTTCTAGGTTTAACAGAACTGAATGTGAGAATTAACTCAGAGTAAGAAACAGAACTGGCCATTCTTTATCCCAGTGATTCAGAAACTACACCTACCCCCTCCGAATTCTGCGTTCCCAAAAGGGACATTTTGTTTCCATCGCCTTCGCTATATTCATTGGAGTATTTGTAGTCATTGTGACGTTTATGATGGGAACTCAGCTAAAGGTCAGCCAAAAAAAACAGAAAAAACGTTAATTCTGTTTTAGGTGGAACAGTTGGCAACGATTTTCCGAAGACCAATCGGCCCTACCATTGGATTTTTCTGTCAGTATGGCCTTATGCCAGTGGTAAGAAATGTCTAAAAATTGGGTTATAAGGAAAATTTCAGATAGGTTTCCTTTTAGCTGAATACGGCCTTTCCGGCCACGACGTTTCGACGAAACTCGCTCTTTTCGCCGTTTCCACCTGCCCTGGGGGTGGAAAAAGCTCTTTCTGGACTATTATTTTCGGAGGAAATCTGGATCTCTCTATTACGATGACATTCTTTCAAACAATCGCTGCCTTGTGTAACTTTAAAGAAATCGCCGATTCTGACGCAGATTTCAGTTATGATGCCTTTGTGGTTGAAGACTTTGGGAACACATTTCATGGACAACGACAGAATTATTATTCCATTTGTGAGAATCATTCAGGTTCGTGATTCTCTCTTTTTCATTCTCTCTCTCTCTCTCTCTCTCTCTCTCTCTCTCTCTCTCCCTCGCTTTCGCTCTCCTTCTCCACTTCCTTTCTCTCTTTGTCTATCTATTAATTTCTGTCCACCTTTTCTGTCCCTGTCTTGACTTTCTCTCTTTGTTTCCCTCTCTCTCTGCCTCTCTCTCTCTCTCTCTATATCGCTGTCCTCTCTCTCTTTTCATCTCTCTCTCTTTTTCCCTCTATTCTTCTATCTATCTCTCACTCTTTTTCTCTTTGTCTATCTATTCCTGTCTATATTGTCTATCTATGTCTCTGTTTTTGGATCTCTCTTTACATATCCATCTCTTTATGTATTTCTAATCTCACTCACTCTAACTGACTTTCGAATCCTATTTTGTCTATATATCTCTATGTTTCTCTTTTTTATTGTTCATGTCACTCACTGCAACAGGCAAAATTCCACATTTTCAGGGTTTAGTGGCAATCGCAGTTCCCTCGGGCATCGGCACGGCCTTCACTCATTTCCGTCCTCAGTACACTGACATAATTCACAAATGGATCAAAGTATGTTCCCTTTACTCAGAATTCCAAAAAGTCTGTTCTTTTCAGAGAGTGTCTTGGATGGCAATGATCGTTCTAACCATCTTCGCCGTGTACACCAACTATTACATGATCTGGCTGCTCAGTTGGCCCATTTTCTTCTGTGGCTGTGCTCTTCCATGGCTAGGGTTCTTTTTCCATAAAACTTTCTATCTATGTTCTTTATTCAGGTACATTGCCGCTTTTTCAGTAGCCCTGATCCTCCGCCAGCCCTTCAAAGATGTCCTTACTATTGCAATCGAAACGGGAATTCAGAACATAGGTATGTATTTTTTTCTTTCTGTTTCAACCGTTTCTAGGTATTGCAATGATTCTGATGTACCTCTGTCTTCCGGAACCCGAATCTGACATCTCCATTACCGTGGTTTTTGTGGTTGCTGTTATGACAGACAAACCACTGATTGTGATATGGTTGGTAACTAAAGTATACAAGAAGTGGATAAGAAAAGACCATGTGTCCCAGGTATTGGAGAAAAATTATAAAAAAGGTAAAACTTTTTTAGAAAATATCCTTGGAAGCCAGTATGAAGGCTCTGGGGGTGGACGAACAGTCGGAATCCATGGCGTATTTGGGATGCGACTCTTCCTCGACTTGAGGAGTTCTGTCTCAACGGGTATCTGAATGCTTACGAGTCATTTTGATGATCTAATAAATCTGATTTATATATTTTTTATGTATTTGTGGAGAAAATGAAAACCGAGAGCATCATGGTCTTGTGCAACCATGGTTACGGACAGAAACGATCGAGCACGATATAGGGCATTTCCAAAACTGAGAAAAGGGAAAAGGGATTTTCCTAAAGGACTAGGTACAATGGGTCCCGCCGCGATCGTATAATGGTCTGCGCACTCCTCTGTTACAGTGCTGTTTCGCATATTTTATTTATATTCACTTCGATGTTTCAAATCGTCAGTGGTTAAAGGCAAAGGCCCACGTAAAATAAAGAGGGACCTGTCCATGTTAATCTGAAAACTCTCTGCATTTCATCGTTGAAAATGGCACTCTCTCGCCTACGCTACGTCATGGACAGGTCCTTTTTCATTTTCGTGGGCCTCTGCCTTTAAATACCAAAGAAATCCAGGGTCATTGAAAAGTTGTCGTCTCAAGATTGGAAATAGCCTATAACATTCAATGGGTCGGAGGGATTTCACATCATTAAAGAGCGAAGATTCGCTGGTCAAACAACTGTTGATGGCTATGGGTTTCCAATTAACTACTGTTTTTGGGATAATACGCTTCGAAGTCGCCAAATATCATACACCCACACATACTCATGCACACATGCACACACGCAAACACACACGTACACATACACATGATATACACATACGCATACACGTGATATATATTGGTGTTTGGTCAGCGGAACTTCGCTAATTTGTCCGGCTGTTCACCTGAGATTCATTCCGTTCCGCATAGCTGAATCTGTTGAGTAAGTTGCCATCGTCACACCTCAATTACTAGAAAATCAGCTGTTGTCGCACGAAAAATGTTTTGTTTACTCGATTCCTCTCAGTCTGATTACGTTATTTCCTAACTATGTGTTTATTCCTCCTTCCGCTTTGCCTTCTGTAGCAGTTTCTGTCTGTCCAACCATAATTGCCATGGTTGAAATGTTGTTTCCCTGTGTGATCCTCATTTTTGCCGACACAACAAACTGGTTCACACGGAACTCAATCGTCCTTTTGCCCCGTTGATTGATCCAAGTTTAACCCATATGCTTCAGAAGATGAGGTTGAAACAGCTGATTCTGTCGTTACCTGTAGTATTTGCCATTATCGAACTTCGGTTTGAACCGGAGGATCTGGGAGAGTTTAGAGTAGAACACAAAAGGTTTGGATTAAAACATTGTTGGAGACATCATATGGGAGAAGAAATCCTATTTTCCAGAAATCTCACAATGACATTCACTGCCTCCGATGGTAAACAGTTACCAAGAGATCTCTTACCTCACGCGGTATGTGCGGACAAAAGAGTCTGTCGTGTCTCAGCTGTCTACAATGTTTCAAAATTCAACCACACAGCCTTCAATGTAACAGTCGATGCTCTTTTCCTTGGGATAACACATCTGAATGTTCAAGTTAACAACCTCAGGTGACTGCTTTGTGTTTAGATAGAAAGGCAGATGAAGAAACGCCGAGAGATATACAGAAACATGGAGAAAGAGAAAAAAAGAGGAGAGGAGAGGGCACACAGTGAGACAGACGGACAGAGACACAACAAATAAAACGAGACAAATGCGCGGAAACCAAGAGTTAGAAAAGCGAGGACAGAGATGCACTCCGAAATATCTGGAGTGTGTGTGTGTGTGTGTGTGTGTGTGTGTGTGTGTGTGTGTGTGTGGGTGTGTGTGTCTGTGTGTGTCTGTGTGTCTGTGTGTCTGTGTGTCTGTGTCTGTGTGCGAGAAAGAGAGAGAGATACAGAGGCAACATAAACGTACCCTCTCTTAGTGTCGGAGTGCCCTACGTCGTTCGCGTAATGAGGGCCGAGTTCTACGTGGCCCTTGCAACAGCCTTCGCCGTGACAGCCGGAGTTTTCGTGGTAGGAGTCACTTTCATGATGGGAACACAACTAGAGTGGAACAAGATACGGTAGTAAAATCCAGAGATGCACTCAACTCTTTGCAGGTCTGTTATGAAAAGGCCCGTCGGGCCAATGATCGGATTCTTCTGTCAGTTCTTGCTAATGCCCTTGGTAAGCACAAATGTCACAGTCTCTATTTTCAATCAGACGGGGTACTTTCTGGCTAGATTCGGTCTCTCCGATGATCAGATGGTCCTCCGCCTGGCTCTCTTTGCCGCCTCCACCTGTCCCGGCGGAGGGAAGAGCTCCTTTTGGACCATTATCTACGGAGGAAATCTGGATCTCTCAGTTGCCATGACATTCACACAAACGATTGCTGCCTTGGGTAGGTCAAAGGAACAAAACCTTGCTAATCACAGCTCAGTGATGATGCCGTTGTGGCTATCAACATTAGGAAAACAATTCACGACAAAGAGGGTCGATGTACCGTTTCTGGCAATAACTGAGGGATTGGTTGCTTTGATGATTCCGTCTTCATTGGGAATGTATTTTATCCACACTAGACCTCATTTGGTGAAGAAGATGGAGAGATACATCAAGGTCAGAGAAGAGAAAATACGAGAAACGTTGAGAAATTGGCATGAAAATCTGACTAGTAAGAACCGATTTTTCAGAGAGCATCATGGGCAGCAACGCTATTTTTCACTCTTTTCGGAATTTACGCCAATTGGTGAGAGTTAATCGAAACTTTGTATCTATGTCTTTCTTTCTCATTGCGTCGCACCGTCTCTTTTGCTATTTCACCTATTTATCTCTCATTAGTTCTTTTTCTGTCTCTCTCTATCTGCCCATTGCATTCTCGCTCGTTTGTTCTCTCTCTCTTTCTCTCTCTCTCTCTCTCTCTCTCTCTCTCTCTCGTTATATTTCTATCTGTCTGTCTGTATGTATGTATCTCTCTTGTTGTCTTTCTATTGGTTTTTGCACCTGTTTTGATGTCTTTAGTTTACCTCTCTCTCCCCTCAATCTCTCTCTCTCTCTCTCTCTCTCTCATTCTCTCTGAAAACCTGTCTTGGCCTGTACTCCCCATCTTCAGTAAATCTCTCACTCCGTCTCTCTAACTCTATCGTCCGGCGGTTCGGTTTCTTAAGCCAACCTCTTTACCTCACTTCTCTCCTCGCACTCTCTCTCAACATCTCCTCTTCCCCAGGTACGTGCTCCTCCTTCTCTCCTGGCGAATCTTCTTCATCGGCTGCTTCCTCCCATGGTCCGGTTACATAATCGCCTTCATCACCGCTTCTATTTTCCGCTAGGAAGTGAAGGATAAAATAACGATCGCCATAGAAACCGGAGTTCAAAACATGGGTACATGCTTTGATCCAGCAACAGTCAACTTCGAATGTTTTAGGAATAGCCACAATTCTGATGATGTGGTCTCTGCCAGAGCCGGAAGTAGACATGTCTCTGACAATCCTCCTCTCAGCCATGCTCGCAACAGACAAACCCCTCGTTTTGATTTGGATTTGCATGAAAGTGTGGGAAAAGTGCAGGAAAGAGAAGGGAACATCCGAGGAGAAGTACAAAGTGAGCAGCAATGAAGTTGTAGGCTTTTTTGATTGAGGAACTACGGTAGTTTCAGGAGATTACGGTGACCAAGATGGATTACGGTGGGGAGGAGAAGAAAGAGGAGGGTACACTGCAATTCTGATATTATTTACCCCCTCTGACCAGAAGAAATGACAGAATGAGATCACACAATAGAATCAATGTAGATATGAAGGAATGATTACACGGTGGAGGTTGATGGGAGGGCCACCGTGGATGAGCGGGTGATAGGGAGGTAGAGCTTGAACTCGGCAGGCAATTCGTCCTCCGTGTACAGACGGTCTGCGAAGTACACTCGCCGGATACGGCAGTTCGCGTGGATCTGAAAATATGTATGAATTTAATGACAGGAAAGCTCGCAAAACACCAAGCCTTCGTTACGAGACCCGGCTTCTCACAAGAAAAGATTGCTTCCGACCCTCGTTTTCCATTTCCATTTCGAAAACAAATTTTTTGAGCACATGGAAAAAGCCAAAACTCTAGAATGCATTAAATGCGCGGTTTTCAGCCATACCTCGGGAGACCGTGACAGTTGACGAACCCACCCATAATTTTTGGGGCCAAAATTGGGGCAGCCCCCTTTAACTTTTGGCCTTCCAGGCTAAATTTAGTCATAATAGTAACTAACCCTCCTTAACTTCTGCCTTTTTGGGGCCTCTACCCCCCGTAACCTGGGGAAAGCTGACTATACTCTCCCGAGGTATGTTTTCAGCGCTTATTGTGACGGGACTCTTTGAACAAATTCTGGAAACGGGGCGGTGTTTGGAAATTCCAGATCTTTTTGAAGTGACCCAGTTACCAATTGGAAAGGACGTGAAGCGCCCTTCGGGCACACTGAACGGCGAGTGTGAATGGGTCCCGACACGACGCTTCTGAATTCTGTTGTTGACATGAAACCGTTAACAGCCGAATTTCCGAAAGTCGTTCGTGTTGGTACCCATTCCCAGGATTTTTCTAACCTTTCCCTAGTTTCTTGCCAAGGAAGTCGGCTGCCTCCCGAAACACAGCGTGCTGCAAACCCTGGTCAGAATAAGAAAGTCTGGGAAATAAAAGACCTTCGACAGGGCAGCATTTAAAAACCACTCGTACCGAGCCATATACCGTACCTGAATCCGAAGGGTTTCCACAAAATTCGTTCCATAGGCGCGTTTTGTGAAATCGGCGAGGTTGAACTGTATTTGGTTCCAGCCGTCGTCCATTCTCAGCGGCATCGTGCATATAAATGGCTTGACCCTCGTCGACGATTGGTAGTTGGAGGCACGGAATCTCCTCTTGACGCCTTTGTCGTCGAGTACCTAACAAAGGGATTGAAGACTTAATTAAAGGTTAGAGGGATACAAACCTGCACTTCAAATGTAAAGTACTTCTTCATGTTCTTCACTATCATCACGAAATAGGGCAGTTTAATGCCCAGATTCGCCTTCGGATCCAGGGGACAGGAAACGAAGGAGGTACTGAAAGAAACGGTTAAAAAAAAATAAAAATAAAGGTTACCTGACGTTGGCTCCCAATATCTCAATCACGAGGGACTGAATGTCCTCGTCAGTCACTCTTTTTATATGCCCGTTCTTGACCTGTAAATGAGATTTATAACAGAAATAGAGAAAATCGCACCTTTTTGTCCCATATTTGGAGTGGTTTGCTGCCGATACTGTACAAAATAGACAGCAGCCCGCTTTGAAACGTATTGTGGAACATAATTCGTTCTGGAAATATAGGAATTACGGGGTCAACGAGCGAAGGAATGGTCATGAGGAGGAAACAAGATGAGTGGGAGCTGTCGCCATGGTAACACACAAACATTCGGGCAACTGTCGATTAAATCAAAGTGAATTAGGTTATAAAATAAAAACAAAGCTTTGGCAAACGAGAGAGAACACGCAATATACCGCTGACAGTTCCCACAAATCTTTATAACGGTTCTTACTGTATTAATCAGATCTCTACACGTGTAAGAAAACTTTTACTTGAATAAAAACATATGTTATTCTCAATTTTCGTACAAAATAGGGCTTTAACATAGACAAAAATCAAGCAAACGCGCTTTAAATTTAAATAAAGTTTAATTTTGTTTGAAAACCTACGGTAGGCGTAATTTTAAGAGTAAAATACGCAATGAGTAACCGTATTGTGAAATTCTCGGAGGAATGTAAACATTTTTGATAATAGCTGTTAATTTGGACTGCTTTTTTGTATTTTTGAACGTTTCTTCTCTTAAAATGTGTTTTCATAACTCCATCGTCAAATTGACACCAAATGCGCCGTTTCATTCTAATTCTATTTGAATTTCAGATGCTGAGTAGTATTGCATTTTACCCATCTCTGGGATACAACCTCTTCAGAAACTATGTGCAGCCTCAGAAGTGGGCCTGGTACAATCGCGTCGACGACACTTTGATCATCGGAGCCATGCCTTTCAAATCCATGAAGGAGGAGCTCGTGCAGGTGAGGGTTTAGGTAGTTTTGCTGACTTCTTTCGGCTTCAGAATGAGAATGTGGGTGGCGTTGTCTGCTGCACGGAGCCGTTCGAACTGAAGGCCGCTTACCAGTCTATGCAGCAACAGGTATAGCCTGTATTTGTTTTTTTCGAACATAATTAAAGGACTGGGAAGAGGTGGGAGTTAAGTTCCACGCCGTTCCGATGACCGACTTCTTCGGAACCGCCGCCCGTGCCGAGATCAACTCGGCCGTCGAGTTCATTGAGAGTGTGGCTTCTGAAGGAAAGACCGTCTACGTTCATTGCAAGGTAGGCCTATATATTTTATTGGTTTAAGCCAGGCGTTTCAGGCCGGAAGGACTAGGAGTGCGACTGTGGCCACGGCCTACCTTATGAAGTCGCGAAACTGGCTGCCGAATGTCGCCTTCGAGTTTTTGAAATCGAAGAGGCCGCAGGTTTGGTTTTTACATTTGATCTCAAACGTGTATATTCAGGCTTTGTTGAGAAACGCCCATTGGCGCACTGCCAACGAGTACAGGAGGTTTTTGGACAAGGAATCCGTCAGACAACCCTTCGCTTAGATCGTAAGTGGAATCTGGTCTGGAGGAAATTAAAACAAAACAATGGATTTGGAAAGCACACGTTCGAATGAATACTGCAACCAGTCCATACCTCGGGAGAGTATATCCAGGTTTCCCTCGGTTTAGGGTGGTAAACATTACGAATGGCCGATTGTTAAGGGTGGTTAGGGACTACTTTTGTTGTTTTCTGTTATAAATTCTCTAAGAGTACAAAAGCTAAGAGTGGTTACCCAGTTTTAAAGCCTGAAAGTTAACGGTGGGTACGTCAATGTCTGGCAACGGACGAACCCACCCTTAACGTTTAGGCCTTAAATTTGGGTAACCCCCCTTAACTTTGGGACTCTTAGGCAAGTGCAACCGGATCAAACAAAATTAAACTTTAACCATCATTAACAATAGCCTATTCGTTGTGCCTCCCACCTTTATAGTTGTCGCCAAAATGAAATCATAAATCCGGATATACACTTCCGAGGTGTGAACCTTACGGATTTGCTGCTATTTATCGGCGAAAGGAAGCTCTACGTTTATTACAACGCTAAATAACGTCTCCGTTCGCATAAAACCTGGTGTTAATCAAGGAAACTTTCATTTGAGAGTTCTGAACTGTGAAAAACGCCTTGTTACACAAACAAAAAGCTAGTTATGTATAAATCATTTGGAAACTTTCTCAAATCCACATTATGGAATGACCACAATTTCTTATCCTTCCGGTCGAAAATGATGCCGTGTAGTCCGCTATATAATAACTGAAAAGAAGTTTCCACGTAAAAATCCCCTCTTGTCTTTCTCAAAGAATCCCTCTTTTTTCAGATCCGCGTGCCGTGCGCGTGTTCCGGTTCTCGTCTACGTTTCGCGTTGCGTCACGCCGGTTCCAGCCGGCTAGGGTCAGCCGGCTGTCTCTACCGGTCCCGCCGCCAGCCGCTTCACGTGCTCTCAGCCCCTCTCAGCCTTAAACCGTCCGAATTCTTTCGTTTCCCCTTGTTAAACCTCATTTTTGTACGGATTGTTCTCTCACATAGTAGGGTTATAAAGAAAATGTAACAATGTGTGGATCTATGGTGGGATATCGCGAATTTAAACAATCCGTGCGCGACAATCGTCCTGTCTTGGATATCCGGATTACAGTACATCGTAGAGGTACAGCCACCCACTCTCTGTTCCTTTGGAATGGCTGTTCTTGTTCGCCGTCCCTTCTTCAATGAATGTTTGAGTGGGAGCTGCCGTGTCGAACAGCGCCCTTGTGGAATCAGCCGGCTGGCTGACCTTTCGTTGCAACCAGCCGGCTGTCGCTTCCATAACCTGCCAGCCGATCCTGTCTCTCCGTCGGTTGGCACTTTGTTATTGTGTCGAAGGGCCACGGTTTACATTGACGTGACCAAAACAAACCACGCAGTGTTTGGTTTGAACAATCCACCACTACTCCATTTTACATTGATTTTTCACTACCGACGAATGAGTGAAGGCGATACTTCACTGGAAACCGAATGTCGAATCTTTGAGAAGACAATGCGCAAAACTGCTTATATTGTTGTAGAGACGACGGGAAACCCTGTGAACTGGTTGGTTAACGTTGTTTTGTTGAACCAGCGTTACATTTGTGTTTCTGCAAGTTTAGGGGCAACCGCAGACACAAGGAAAAAAAAGAGGAAGAACTCAGTGTCAGAAACTCTCTCTCTCTCTCTCTCTCTCTCTCTCTCTCTCTCTCAAGGCATCTTTGTTTCTCTATCTCTGTCTGACTCACTCACTATCTTGGTCTGTTCTCTCTCTGTTTCTATAGTCCGCCGGGGGTTCTTTAAGCCACCTCACTAGTCTCTCTCTCTCTCTCTCTCTCTCTCTCTCTCTCTCTCTCTATCTCTCATTCTCTTGCTCTCTCTGTCTCACTCTCTCTACTGCGACAATTTTTTTATAATGAACAATTGATGTACGTCAGTTCAGGTTTTTGTTTCGTATGTCATGTTTAAGATTTCGCGAGGAAGTAGAGAGAGATAGAGAGAGAGAAGAGACGAGAGAGGGAGAGAGAGATAAGTAAAGAACGTGGGTCAGATTGAGTGGGAACCCCAAGTAATCCATTTTGTCCCTATCGTGAACCCTCTGAGTGTCCTCTGGGAAAGTTCCGTCCCAACCCATTCATCCGTGTCCCTTAAGCTTCCCCTGTCCGTCCATCGTGTGAATAATTCCGCCTTTCGACCGCCGTTGATCCTTTCCAATTGCTGTCCGTCGTGACCACTCACCGCACACAAATGACTGCACGCAGCGGACTTCCCTTTTCCACTAATTCACAACATCTTTTTTGTTTCTACTGTTCAAAACCGCAGTATTTGCATTTTGCAAGAACATTTCAAAACGCAAAAGCTAGCGGGAGATTCGGGGCGATCATCTGTGCGAACTTTTTCATCCGCGACGTCTATATTGATCGCGACCATACGGTCACGCCTTTCTTCATCCGCCCTGTTATCTGCCTGTTGTAAAGCTGTTATTCGACACCTTTTCGTGACGAATGGCCCACACGCAAATATCAACTGACCGCCCAGACAAAATGGGTCAGCGCTCTCTTCGTAAAAACAAGACTGCTGAAATTGACAATGTTTTCGATGACGGGTCAAATGTTGTTTCCCTTCAACACCACTTTGTTATGCAAAACTTCTGGGTCAAATCAGTGAACAGAAATCAGCAGTTGGCCAGCAAAAACTCGACAAATTTGAAGGTATTTTGGCTTCTTTTGAAAAACTTTGTTCAATCGTAAGTTTAAAGCTACCAACCCTACTTCGTTCATTTTTAAAAATGATTGAGGATATTTTGATGTTGACATTCAAATTTCCAATTATTACATCAAAATATTCGGCTGCAAAAGGGGCGTGCCTCATTTTTTGCTGAAGTCTCTAGACTCTGTACCAGGTGCCATCTTGATTTTCCCCAATTATAATAAGTGAGAAATCATCCCCGCACTGTGAGAAAATGTAGAGATTCTCCTTTAAAAAACTAATTGAAACAATGGCAAGAACACTGTAAAGTTTCCCCTGACATCCAGATTGGATTTGAACCCAAACATGCTATATTTTCGTTATGTTATGAACAAAAACATGAAAATCTTTAGATTTCCTTTTCCGACATGTCTCAAATAGAGAAAAGTTGGTAGATCAAAAACCTCGATATAACATTCTGTGGCTATTTCACAGTTGTCGACATAATCTGCTCCCCCAAGCGCAAAACTGGTTTTTCTCAGATTTGTTGTTACAGAATTCAGAGCAATTCTTCTGAAACATGAACTTTGTAGTTATAAAAAAACTCAAGCTAGCAAATCCCAAAGCGTTGTAGATGCCTTGAACAGCAGATTCGATGCAAGTTAGCATAAAAATCTAAATGTCCTACCTTCTTTGGCAAAACGATAACAGAGGAGAAATTGTGCTAGAATACAACGTCGCTGTGCGACGGGGTGCATCAGGGTTAATCACGGCAGGACTCAATGTCCAGGAAACAAAAAACACCAATTCCAAGAAAACGATGAATGTTTCGTTGTAAACAAATCAACGTCAAATATTCCCTAACCAAAGTATAGTCTGCCCCATTGTTAGCCCTTCTTCCATCTCGTTTTCTGTCTTACACTCTCTGTCGTCAACATTCCCCTTCTTCCCCATTCCCTGTCCTTCTTTTCGTTCTTTTCCTATTGATCCTTCTTTCATTTGGCGTGGCAGATGTCACTCAGTAAATGGAGACTGCCATTCGAGTATTTAATTACGCCACGATTCCTCGCCGTCTAAATTACTTTCGCTGTTCAAAACAAGCACTCCCCGCTGTAACCATTTCTCTTCGGCTAATGCTTCGCAAGAACCTTTGCCATTATGAGGTGTGCTCCTCCGCCGCCGCATCTGCTCTCTTGATTTACAGCCTTGTTATTCTTCTGATCCACAACGCCTTTCGGCGTCTTTGTCACTTGCACTACACAACCAAAGAACTTCTAGAGGCGAGAACTTCTAACGGTTAGATTAAAAATTGATGTCCAAGACAATTGCCCTAGTAAATCCAATAGTGGCATTCGCTTTTTCTAATCAGAATTTGTGTTCCTGAATTTGTACGTCATATAAGGTTTCATAGGAAAAGCAAAATCGCTAGACAATTGTTATGAAAAGGAAAACAATCAGGAAGTAGTTTTTTCAAACATCGCTACAGACTGAATTTCCCGGAATTTTTTGTGCATTTCCATACAATAACAGACTTCCTGTTGTTGTAAAATGCAAAAAGGGTGTTTTGGGGCAGCAGCCTGTTTAAAAACACAGGTGGTGATACTGATTCAAGCCATTGTCTCTTTTGTTATCACCAGCCGAGCACTCTCACCCTCACCACTTTTGTAAAACATTTATAAGTCTCCCAGATTCCCTTCTGCCTTTTCTTTTTGTCTCTATTGCCTCTACTTTATCTTTTCCACTCTCTGTCTCTCACCATTTCTCTGTATCGGTCTCTTTATATTCTCTTTTAGGTCTCTTCCATCTGCCGTAACTGCGATTCGTCAGTGTTCAGTCGTCTAATTAGCATAATCAGTGAGTCTGCCTTCAATCCTTCCCCCGCGGCCTCTGTCTCTTCTTCTCCCTATTGATTCTTCTCCAACGCCCATCTTCCTTCCCAAAATGACTTTCTTTCAACAAACTTTTTTCTCTCTTTCTATCTACTAGCCTACCCAATGCTCACATTACGCATAGTAGACGTATTGGCCTTGTGTTCATATGTTTCTGAGCAAAGTACGGTATAGAAAAATCGCAAAGGCAGGTGTGCACTTCGTAATGGAAGTCGTGGGAGATTGGTGGGAAAAACAGCCGCCAAGGAGCAAACACGACCACTTTTGGCCCTCTCCACTGATTGCGAACCGCCTGAATCCCATCTAAGCAACATTTCTCCTTTCAGTTACAATCAAAACTACAAATAACGTGCAATTTAATACAACAGGATTTATTTTACATCATTGCGTTGCTTTCAGCGCATCATCTTGGAGTTTACAAACAGATACACATAGACACACAACCCGCTGTAACTAGGCTTAGGGAATTCACCAATTGCTAAACGATATTTCTCGTGGTTTTCCAGATTTCCTTCAAAATCACCAAGCGCCTCCCTAAAAGATCAAACAAACAGCGGCCGAAACTCATTTCCTATGTATTGTGTTGTGACGTTGGTCTGCGTATGAGTCCTGAAGCGAACAAACGAAAAAAGAGATATTTTATCCCTCAGTTAATCAAAAGCGTTATTGCCATGATCTCAAAATGGCGTATCCTGCCTTCCTGCATCGTCTCTTCCGCCCCTGAACCTGTTTTCATTTGATCTCGTCTCTTTCCTCCCCTATCGCTTGCCTTGTCCTCCGTTCCAAGGCCAGCCTACTATCGTCCTCACTATCTCTTCCTCTGCCAGCTGATTCCAATTTTAACCACAAGTGTTTTCCTCCGCCGCCCATGAAAATTTGATTGCCGTCCCGCGCAGCCTCGGAATTGGACATTTCTCTATGTGTTCAGCTGCTCTTAGTTAGTCCTACTCGCTCTCAGGTTGAACAACTAAAAAGTTTGTTCAGATATCTACAACTGTCCCTTTGCAAAATTAACTCAGTTGAAATCTTGTCCCACAAACAACTGCACGAATTCAAACACATTGCAGTCTATTCGTCGTTTCAGAGATTTTCTGTTGACGTCTTAGTGCCTAATCCTTCTTTTTAGAATGCGAAGATGGCCGAAACGCTCAACATCACGTCCCTAGCCATCATGGGAGAGGGAAAACAGCTCAGAGAATTCCCGTGAGTTCCCAGTTGCGGCTTCTTTTCAAAAGATATTCTAGTCCCGCAGCGATGACCTGTGAACAGGGCGCGTAAACTAAAAAGCTAAACTACTTTTGAATTAAAATTATGTTGATAATCTTAGCTTTGTTTTAGAATGGAAGCCCCTCCACCGTACTCTCCACGCTATGACGAACTTCAGAGGATGCGCGATGAGTTGGAGTGAGTGGACAAATCAAAAAGATTCCAAAAACCGTAAACGTTTCCACAAAAGTCTTATTTTTCAGCACTGCTCGGAGATCTCTGGCTGAAAAAGACGAGAAAATGTCAAAAATGAGTAGAATTCAAGATTCAGTTGACGCAGAGGTTCAAGAGCTAACGGAAAAGTTGTTTCAAGTAAGATTTTAGGATAAAAGCAATTTGAAAAATCTTTTTAGGAAGCATATAAAATGGTTAATGTGGCTGAGGAACGGAGGGAAAAAGCTGAGAAACTTCTTTCTGAATCAAGATTGCAGGTTAGGCCCAGGAATAGAAACTTTTTAAAGAGTAGTTCAGGTTGACGTTTTGACCGCAGAGGTCTCGGCTCTGAAACTCATCGTGCAGACTCCTGGAATGGGCAAGAATCATTTTATGAACACATCTCCGGAACACAAATCTGCGCTTGCCAAACTCTTTTCTCCATCATCATCTAGTAAGTATCTAAACAGAGAGAAAGACAGAGAAGGAGACAGAGAGAGAGAGAGAGACAGAGAGACAGAGAGACAGAGAGATATAGAGATTTAGATATAGAGGGACAGAGTCAGAGAGAGAGAGAGAGAGAGAGAGAGAGAGAGAGAGAAAGAGAGAGAGAGAGAGAGAGAGAGAGAGAGAGAGAGAGAGAGAGAGAGAGAGAGAGAAACAAATTCGAGTCAAACTTGATTGTTTCTAGGTTCGAATGGAAAATCTTCATCAAAGAAGTCAAGTTCCCTCCCATCTGCCTCACAGATCAGGCCGCGCGAGCCTTCTTGTGAGCAGAGGGAAGCCGATGCCACTGAGGAAGTGAGAAATCTAAAAAGGGTCAACGGATATTTTAAATTCCAGATCGATCCAGTTCTCTTCGCCGAATTCACTTCTTGGCGGGACGCTGGTCATCCTACAGTACACCATACTTTTGTTGACAGAATTCAGACGGAGGAGGTTAATCCGTGTATGCACTTTTCAAATCAAGAGGTAGAAAAAATGAAAGACAAAACGATTCTCGTTCTTTTAGTTGGCCTCTTCTATTCTTGATTCGATTGCGGGTAATCAGTTGGAGTTGGAACCGGTGCACGAAGACAAACCTACTATCAAGTGAGTACGGCAAGAGAGAGAGAGAGAAAGAGAGAGAGAGAGAGAGAGAGAGAGAGAGAGAGAGAGAGAGAAAGGGAGAGGGAGTGAGGGCCTGAGTTCATAAGTGAGTAACCTTTGTCTACATTCAGGCCGTGCAGTCTCACCCAAGTGAATCGTTTCTGTCCGTACAAAGTACGTACCTCTACAGATTCCCAATGGCAACAGATCTCCCTGTTCGCCAGAAATCGGGTAATATTTTATCCCCAATCCGTAGATATTTTCTTCAGATAGCAGCCGTCTGCGATTACTTCACATTCGTCCGCTACCTCCATCTGGGGCTCACAAAATCCGGCCTCCGTGATTCTTACTTCGATGTCGTCACTTTGAGAAAGAACATGTGTCTCGCCAAACTCGGGCTGGGATTTGTTCCGAAGACGAATGTGCGTACCGGTCACTAGGAGAGAAGGGAGAACCGCCCATTGCCAAAGAAACACATTCCGTGTCTGCCATCACATTGGCTCTTCCGCCAAATGATCTTCCGGTGCTCTTTCCACATGTAAATGCATAATTTGTTTGACTAATAAAACTAACATTAAATTGATGTGAAATATGGGCAATCCGGGGGGTGTTCATGAGCTTGTTGTTCTGTGAGACCGTATGGTAGTACTTCTACGGTCGTATTGTTACGCCAAGTGATGACTACGATGACCTATAGTTGTACCCCAAAATGAGCGGAACACAGGCGGTAGTCGGGCCTAGCTCGTTGGAAATATCAGAAGCAGAAGCTTTTCACAAAGGGTAGAGGTGTCGCCGAGTGTTTTGGGCTAAATGTAATTTGGTTAATGGAGTAACCATGTAACCCACTTTACTGTGTCAGGCCTTTTGAATAAGTGGAGCTTTTAATCAATACCACCAATATTGCAAAAGCTACGGAATTTTTCTTTTATTTACTAAACAGGATTTTTTAAAAAAAAAATAATGTTTAAAAAATGTTCAAAACAATCCCTTTTCCCTTGGTTTTATATAAGTAGTTCAGGCTCTCATTTTTTAACATTTTGTTAAAGGTGTGCGGCATCGCGTTGAGACCCATTTCCACATTGCAGCCCGGTTTACGGTAGCCACTACGAAAGGGGGTTTCACGGACTTTTTCAACACCTCTTCCTGGGTGTTTTGAATCATTATCGACTTGTTAGTGGCTTCTGTTGTCTTCGCTGTTGGTTATTTTAAGTAAACAAAAAACATGATTATTCTCATTTTTGAGTAAACAACCTTGAAACAACCAGATGTATTCTTTGATCTCATTTCCTGTATGTGCGTAATCTCGTTTCTCAGTTTTAATATTGCAGGTAGTTTCACAGGGGGTTACTCCAGTCTCATCCACAAACATGGCCGATCAGCTCCCTCCTTCTGCCCCCGTTCAGCCCACCATCCGTCGTGGAATCGTCAAGCAGGTTAGTTGGCGCATTCTTGTCGTGATTTTTTTATTTCATAGTCGATTTTGAATTTTATTGGTCATTCCTCAATTTCAGGTCTTGTCGGGAGACGCCGTAGTGATCCAGGGACCTCCCACCAACGGACCTCCCCCTGAGACCACCGTGTACCTCAGCAACGTCTTCGCCCCTCGTCTTGGCAGGAGGCCCACTGAAACCGCAGTTGGAACTCCCGATGAGGTGACAGTGGTTTTTAATATTTACTTTAGTTTTATTTTAGCCTTTTGCTTGGGATTCCCGCGAGTTCCTCCGCAAGAAGATTGTCGGCCAGGTCGTGACCTTCATGAAAGACTACACTGCCACCTCCGGACGTGACCACGGCCGCGTCTATCTTGGAGGAACCAGTGAGTTACTTCACTCTAAATATTCTTATTGTGTTTCTTAGACCCCGACAACGCTGAGAACGTCGCCGAATCTAGCGTTGCTGCTGGATGGCTCGAGGTCAGGCCCGGAAAGGTTGCCGAGTGAGTTTTATTGCTCCCATCTTTTGACGAAAGTATTTTCAGCGACTACACAAACAAGCTTTTGGAGCTTCAGGAGCAAGCCAAGTCAGCCAGCAAGGGAAAGTGGGGAAACACCCCCAACGCCATCCGCGAGGTTGTCTGGGTTATCGATAACCCCCGTGCCCTTGTCGATCACTACAACCAGAAGCCTGTTGACGCTGTCGTCGAGATGGTATTTGTTTCTGAATGTCTTGCAATAATTAAATTTTAGGTTCGCGATGGATCTACCGTCCGCGTGTTGCTGTTGCCTTCCTTCGAGTACGTCACAGTTCAGTTGTCCGGAGTTCGCTCTCCTGCTGTGCGTGCTGGTGGAGAAGGTAGGGCTGAGCCTTACGCCGAAGAGGCCAAGTTCTTCGTCGAGTCCAGGCTTCTCCAGCAGGACGTCAAGGTTAGAAGTTTTCGTGAGCGGCGTATCACCATTCCGCTTAGATTGTTCTCGAGTCTACCTCTAACCAGAACTTTGTTGGATCTGTCATCCACCCCAAGGGAAACATCGCCGAGGCCCTCCTGAGGGAAGGATTCGCCAAGTGTGTCGACTGGAGCATTGGACTTTGCACTGGTGGATCTGAGAAACTTCGTGCCGCCGAGAAGTATGTCATTTAGTTTTCAATTTTTATTTCTTGAATTAGGCAAGCCAAGGAGAAGAGACTTCGCCTGTTCCGCGAGTACCAGCCTTCCACTGCCGGCCTTTCTGCGGACAAAAAATCATACAACGCCAAGGTCGTCGAGGTTGTAATGTCCGATGCCCTCATCGTGCAGAAGGACGATGGATCTGACACCAAGATCTTCCTGTCTTCCGTCAGACTGCCCAGGTTGAATATCGTCAGTGTTTCATGACGCGTCATTTTTCTAGGGATTCTGATGACAAGCCTGCTGTTGGTAGGCAGTTCCGCCCCCTCTACGATGTTCCATTCATGTTCCAGGCTCGCGAGTTCCTTCGCAAGAGGTAATTTTACGTACGTGCTTTGCTAATCAATGTTTTTCAGGCTCATCGGAAAGAAGGTCCACGTATCTGTCGATTATATCCAGCCTAAATCTGAGCAGTTCCCTGAGAAGACCTGCTGCACTGTGAAGATCGGAGATCTTAACATTGCCGAGGCTCTTGTCACTAAGGGACTTAGCAAGGTCGTCCGCTACCGCGGAGATGATGAGAACAGATCTTGCGAATACGACGCTCTTCTGGCTGCCGAGGCTAATGCCGAGAAGAGCAAGAAGGGACTCTTCGCTGACAAGTCTGCCGACAAGAAGGACACTCTCCGCATCCAGGAACTTCAGGGAGATCTCGCCCGCAGCAAGCAGTTCCTGCCTTACCTTCAGCGCGGCAACGGCCGGTAAGAGATGCAATACTTTCCGTCTTACTTTTATGTTTTCAGTTGCGAGGGAGTTGCTGAGTTCATCTCCAGCGGTTCTCGTCTCCGTGTCTACATCCCCAAGGAGACTTGCATCATTACTTTCCTCCTCGGTGGAATCAACTGCCCCAAGAGCGCCCGTGCTGGACCTGGAGGAGTCGTCACTGGACAGGACGAGCCCTTCTGCCACGAGGCCGCCGCTTTCACGCGCAAGCTTGTTCTTCAGCGCGAAATCGAATTGGAAGTAGAGGGACTTGACAAGATGGGCAACTTCATCGGATACATCTTCGTGTCTGCTGATGGCGGTCGCCCTCAGAACCTCTCCGAGATGCTTCTGGAGCAGGGACTGGCTACTCTTCACTTCACCGCTGAGAAGTCTTCCCACTACAACGCCATGGCTGCTGCTGAACAGAGGGCTAAGACCGCCAAGAGGAATATCTGGGCCAACTAC
This sequence comes from Oscheius myriophilus, assembly GCA_964057215.1. NCBI lineage: Eukaryota > Metazoa > Nematoda > Chromadorea > Rhabditida > Rhabditidae > Oscheius > Oscheius myriophilus. The sequence goes on along the minus strand of OZ059903.1, from coordinate 13,611,886 downwards.
AAGGAGGAGGTTCCCACCGAAGATACTGCGGATGTGCAGCAGCACGACACTGCCGAGAGGAAGGTTCAGTACAAGAAGATTGCCGTCACCGATATTGAGAAGGTAATGCATGTTGTCTTACGCTAATCAAGTATGTTTCAGGGTAGCCTGAAGTTCTACGCTCAGCTCGTCGACGATGGTGCTAAGCTGGAGAAGTTGATGGGTGACCTCCGCGAGCAGCTGAAGAGCAACCCTCCCATGACTGGCGCCTACAACCCCAAGAGGGGAGACCTCTGCGTGGCTCCGTTCTCCGTTGATGGCCAGTGGTACCGCGCCAGGGTCGAAGCCGTAAAGGCTGGAAAGGCGGACGTCTTCTTCGTTGATTACGGAAACGTTAGTTATTTTCTGAGTCGCTTTTTATATAAACTGTTTCAGAGGGAGACTCTTGACTCGAACAAGTGTGCTGCCATGCCTTCCGGATTCTCTTCTCTCCCGCCTGCTGCTCGTGAATACGGCATTGCTCTGACCGGCATTCCCAACGACAAGGACTACGGAGAGCAGTGCGAGTACGCTCTGCAGAACCTGCTGTTCTCCGCTCCCACAGCTGAGATCAACATCGAGTACAGGGTCGGAACTACCGAGTACGCTCAGGTAAAATTTGTCTCTTTGATGTTTACAAAGGGAGAATTCAGGTTATGATCGAGTCTGCTGGAAGCAAGATCGACGTTGGAAAGACTTTGGTCGCCGATGGATTCGCCCTTGTCGAGAAGAGGAGGGAGGCCCGTCTCCAGTCCATGTTGAACGACTACACCGAGGCCGAGAAGAAGGCTCGTCGTGAGCGCAGGAACATCTGGGAGTTCGGAGACTTCACCGGAAATGATATTTAAATATTTTAATCTGCGTTTCAACCCGTTGATGTAGATTCTAGTGTTTGGTATGGGTGTGATCTAATATTCTAATCTGTATGTTCCTGTTTGCCCTCTTTTGCAGCGGGAAGCGGGTTACTCCTTATGCTCTTGTCAATGCCTGTTGTGTTATATCTCCCTGCTTGTGATAATTTATGGACAAGGATTGTTTCTTTTAAGTTATTCGTTTTAACTTAATGAATTTATTTATTTATCTTTCCATTTCCCTGGGTATGTTCAGTGCATTCGGAGTACTTTTCCATTTGTTCGTCATACGCATCGCCCCCGAAGTTCATCATACGATTTTAAATCGGATTCGATAGGTGCACCTATCGGTTTCGTTTCAATGACTGCCTATTCAATGCGTACATAGCCTGGTTGTTTTGAGAATACAACTCGATAACTTTCATATGTCAAATTTTAAAAAAAAATTGTTTCTTGTTCTTTTCCTTTTGGCCTTCTCTAAAATTTTATAGCTATTCCGTGTATTTACATCAGTTGGCCAGATAGAAGCGAAAACAGAGATATGGATTCATTTTTTTATACGTGTTTCTATAATTGTCTTCAGTAAAATGAGTGGGCACCGGCCTGGAATTTTCAAGCAACCTGCGAAGCAGCACAAGACGTGGAAGGGACATCGCTCGAAGAGCGCCATCGATGAGGCGAACAGAGGTGGCTGGTTTTCACTGGAAACACGGAGTATCTTCTATTTTAGGACGCCTGGGAGTTCGTGAGATCACAAAATCCAGGAACAGGTCGTTGTCGAAGGAGCAGAGGAGGCAGCAGCTGGTGCAGCGAAGGGAAGGAAAACGCAAGGCGGCCGAGGAACTGAGGAGGAACTACGGCGGAACCGGTGCTCCGCCCACTCTCTCTGTTCGTTTTATTTATTTATTTTGTACTAGAATGTCTAATTGTAAAATTCTTTGGTTAGTTTCTCAGTTTATCAGTGTAGATTTTTTATTCATTTCTCATTTCAGACGTTCATCTCATTTTCTGGTGCTGGGTCCCCGTCCGAGTTCCTTAACCGGCTGTCGGATTGCGATGACAGCGTCATTCGTTCCGAAGGGCACAATGTCACTTATTTCGCGTAAGTTTTTGTTTTATTTTATTCTTTTTACAATTATTTTTAGTGTGCCTCGTTTCAAGTCTCGCCTGGGTTTCCTGACTCCCGACTCCAACTCTATCGACGACGTCTTGGATTGTCTCAAGGTGTCGGACATTCTGGCGTTGGTGTGGCCTTTGAATGGAGAGATCTCCGAGTGGGATCAGCTGCTCATCACCGCCATGAAGGCCCATGGTCAGTTTTGTATAACTTATTTTCAAAACATGTGTAATTCCAGGAATTCCTACTATTTTGAACATCGTCCCCGGGCTGGCTTCCATCCAAAGCGGAAAGAAGCGCGACGAAGCCAGGAAGGCCGTCCAGGCCACCATTTCCAAATGGTTTGTAAGCGTGTTCCAGTGTTACTATGTTGTTATTAGGAACTTGAACACGGACAAGATCTTCATGGCCGATTCGGAGGCGGACGGTCTTCTCATTATGAGGGCTGTCATCGAAACCAAGAAGAAGAAGCTCACTCTTCAGAAGCGTCGTCCCCACGTGCTCGTTGAGGAGCTCCAGATGACCAACGAAGTGGTCAGTTTTTCATCCAAATTTCTATAAAGTTACATTTTCTAGGACGGAGCTTGTACTTTGATCGCCAGTGGCTACGTGCGTGGTCCCGCCTGGAATGTCAACCGTCTCGTGCACATCCAAGGTCTCGGTGATTTCCAGATGGGATATATTTATGTTCACAATGACCCTCACCCTTTGAAACAGGTTTGAGGCTACTTTGACTCTCATTTTTTAAATCGAGTTTAGCCGTCTGAGTCTGTGGAGAATGTTCCGAAACTCGCTGTCCAGGCTTCGGCCGAACGCCAGGAAAGCCTTCAATCCGAGATTATCCCGGATCCGATGGACGGAGAGCAGACGTGGCCGGATGAACACGATGGAGCTGACGGCGACAAGGGTGGGATAAATAGGTCAGGGGGGAAGAGACTATGTTATTTTAGTTGCCGAGAAGCAGAAGAAAAAGGTCCCGAAGGGAACATCCTCCTACCAGGCGGCTTGGATCCTTCCCAGCGATGAGGAGGACGAAGATGAGGATGAAGAAGAGGACGATGAGGATGAGGAGGAAGACGAGAAGATGGAGGGATTGGATGCTGAGGACGACGAAGAGGAAGAGCTGGAGGACGTTAACATCGACGACGCTGCCACCGAGGCGGCCTCTGAGATGATGGACGACGAGGACATTGACATGGATGAGGTGAGTAAAGCACGGGGATGACAGTTTTCCTGTGAAATATTGCATGAGAATATCTCGAATGGAACATGAGAAAAAATATGCTCAAATCGGATTTTTTGTTTCATGTTTCAAAAGAAATTTTCCGAACAGCTCAACAATTTCCATTGTATTTCGTGATTCAGGTGGAGAAATACCGTAAAGAGCGCGAAAATGCGCAGTTCCCCGACGAGGTCGACACTCCCGTCGACATTGCCGCCCGTGATCGTTTCCAGAAGTACCGCGGAATGAAGAGTTTCCGGTATATTTTTAGTTTTATCTCTTAAATATCCCCATGTACAGTACTTCACCTTGGGATCCTCTGGAGAACCTTCCCTACGACTACGCTCGTATCTTCAAGTTCCAAAACTTCAAGAAGACCAAGAAGACTGTTCTGAGGAGCGTCGGAGCCGGCGGAGCTGAAGAAGTCGTTCTTCCGGGATCCTTTGTCTCCATCCACATTGAGAAAGTGCCCGTCAACTTTGCCAGTGGGTTTTGTTTCCAAACCTTTGATAATCTCTTAAATCAGGCACTATTGACCCGAAGGCTCCTCTCGTCCTCTACCAGCTGTTGCCGCACGAGCAGAAAATGTCCGTGGTGAACATGGTCATTCGCAAGCACCCCTCCTGCACCGTGCCCATTATGAGCAAGCAGAAGCTCATCTTCCACATCGGATTCCGCAAGTTCGAGGCTGAGCCCATCTTCAGCCAGCACACCAACGGAGACAAGTTCAAGGTTTGTCTCTTTGTTTTCTTTTTGAAGAAATTGAATTATCTAGTTGGAGCGATTCATGCCTGTGAACGCAGCCTGTGTGGCCAGTGTTTTCGCCCCCATCACCTTCCCTCCGGCCTCTGTCCTCGTATTCCGCAAGGATCACAAGGGTCGCCAGGTATATCATTCCCACTACATTTCATAATTATTCTTCTAGGAACTTGTTGCTTCTGGTTCCGTCCTGGACAATAACCCTGATAGGATCGTGTTGAAGCGCCTCGTTCTGTCCGGCCATCCCTTCAAGATTAACAAGCGCTCGGTGGTCTGTCGCTACATGTTCTTCAACCGAGGTATTCACATCGCTTAGTTAATCTATCTTGCTTTTCAGAGGATATTGAATGGTTCAAGCCCGTCGAACTGTACACTCCGAGTGGTCGTCGTGGACACATTAAGGAATCTCTAGGTTAGGTTTCTCCTTCTTTGGAATAACGCGGTTTCTTTAGGAACCCATGGCCACATGAAGGCCAAATTCGACCAGCAGCTCAATGCACAGGATATCGTCATGATGTCTCTCTACAAACGTGTCTTCCCCAAGTGGACTTTCAATCCCCGTGTAAGTCATTCTTTCGTTATATTATCAAACTAAATGGTTTCAGGTCGAGCGCCTTGCTGCCAGCCGTCTGGCTGATTCTTCTGAAGATCACATGGAGTAGTTAGGGACTCTTCTGAAGACCACCCTTGTTTCCCCCGTTCTGTTGTTTGTTGTCTTTTGTTAGCTGTTGAACCCAATGGTTGCTTGAATTTTGTTGTTGAATTGTTGAAGTTTGTGGCTTCACAAATAAAAAAGTTTATTACATAAAACTATATCACATGTATAAATAGGTTGAGCCATGCTGGATATTTCGCAGGACTTCTGTAGAATACACGTAGATTGACTAGAATAGGCGGCCGCGTGGCTCCACGATCGATCACTGCTGTCTGAATGGAGTTTAGTCGGAGAGGCGAGTAATGAACTTTTGTCCTGGTGTTTATCCGCGAGAATTAATGATGAGCTTATAATGTATGAAAATATCGTTCCAAACGGATAAAAAGCGAAAATTGTGGGCGAAATAGTAGAATTTCAGGGCGGGCTACAGAACAAGAGTTGCAGCGGTTCAAAACCCTCATCAATGACCTCCCCGGCGGCGATGGGATTCCAACTATGTTAATATCGGAGGTAGGTAACGAACCCTACAGACGTGAACCAGGGCAACTGGAAGCAGTCCCTGATGGAAGGCCTGTGGTCGGGGTAGAAGTTGAGGATGCTGTCAATCGTGTAGCGCACTTTCGCCGGAATGTGGATCCGCGAGGGGTAGGTGTAGGCACGCTTTCTGAACAAACGGTTGGTTAGATAGGATTAGAAAACTCACTTCTGCAGCTCCACAATCTTGTGGTTGCGTTGATCCTCGCTGAACGGCATGCGATCGGTGAGCATAATGAACGCCACGATTCCCACGGACCTTTAAAGGACTGCTTGTTTTGTAAACAAATTACTCACCAGACGTCCGACTTGAAAGCGTTGTAGGCACTTCCGAGGAGGATTTCCGGGGCGGAGTAGGACTTGGAACCGCAGAAAGTGTGCGAAAACGAGTGGTCGACGCTGCGAGCGAAGCCAAAGTCGGCCACCTTGACGTTTCCATCCAAGAACAGGACCACGTTCTCCAACTTCAGGTCACGGTGTGCTATTCCTCTCTGGAAATTGCGGTTTAGAAGATAGAATGATAGAAGAACGTACCGAGTGCATGTGCTCCACTCCGCTGATGATCTGCGTCATCCACTTCTTGCCCTGGGGTTCGGGGACAGCACCGTTCTTCTGGACGTAACCCAACTGAAATGTTTTATTTATAGGATTGTATACCACGGGAGGGTTCGGTAACTCGCCTGAACTTTTAGGCCCTAACATTGAGTACGCACCCCTAACTTTGGGACTCTTAGGGAAGTTTCAACCATATTAAACGAAGTTAATCCCTAACCCGGATATATACTCCATGGATTGGATCCTCTTGGGAATTATTATTTAGCAGGGTACCGAGCTACAGTAGCGTTAAGTTTAGGCGGTGCTATTCGGGGTGGTAGGGGCTCATTGGAATAGGTGAATGGTAACTTCTATATAATCACGTACGTACGCACTAATACTCGCTTGCATGGCTCATTTTCACCTGTCGCCACTACTTGAGCTGTGGGAATAATCACCTTAATGTCCGCAATTCCAATCTGGTTATATCTAGCGCTCTCATTTCGAAGTTTAGGGGTTTACCCACTTTTCAGGGCCCAATAGTTAAGGATGGCATTCAATTGATGGTCCCCGAGGTTTCAAGAGTTGATGAACCGACCATGTCTCCACGGGCTGCATACTCCATGGTGAGGAAGACATAATGGAAGGCGGTGTAGTGGCCGAGGAGTCGAACGAGGTTCGGGTGCTGCAGCCGCTTCCAGCAGTCAATCTCGCGCGGAAGGAACTTCTGACTGAACTCGCTGGTCACCTTGCGAGTGTTGATGATCTTCATAGCAATCTGAACCCCAGTCATCTGAATCCACAACCGAATACCCACCATGTGTTTCTCGTTGGGATTCTCAGGATTCAACTGCACAGCCGTGAACACCTTGCTGTACTTGCCAGCGCCCAGTCGCTCAGAGGCCGAGAGGTCAATGTTCCTCTTCAGAAAGAGGCTTCTGATCTGGTCATTCCTCGTCATGTGAGAGCTCTGAGCCTTTCGTGAACTGAAGCACAACATAAACCAACCCTGGCAGTGTGATCGCTCGTCGTCCGTTGCGGGGTTGCATGTGCCCTGTGGTCCCTCCTGTAGATGTTCTCCTGGTGGTAGTAGTCGCCGGTGGGCACCCTCATCGGAGTCATCGGACGGTGGTGGTAGTGCGGAGACATCGGTGGATTCTGCCGGTAGTTGTGGGAGTAGTTGGGACTGGGAGCAGGATGGCCTGGGAAAGGGAAATAAGAGGGTTTGGAGAGAAGAAGAGACTTACGGTAGTGCTTGTGGCTGCCCATCTGTTGCATGTCGTAGTAGTTGGCAGGGCGCATCGCAGAGAACCAGCCGAACGTGGCGAACAGCGAAGAATGGAGGAAAGAGGAAGTGCCATCGCACGTTGAACCATTCTAATTTCGGATGCTAATGTGCAGTGTTGACCGAGGGCTGTCCCAGTGTTTTAGGCTAATCACGGAGATGGGTAACACGGATTTTTCAAAACGTAAACAAAACACTTTCAATTCATATTTGGGATACCGGGCCAGCCCGGTTTTAGCAGCATGTCCACATTTTTGCCTACAAGGGCAGAGCAAATCCGGGTTATCGCGGGCCGGGCCATTTAGAAAATTTTGGTCGGCTCGGTGCGGTTCTGAACGGCCCGTTCGGCCCGTTTTCCATGGACCGCACAGTCTGATTGCCACCCCCACACGACCAGGGTTCGATCCCGGTCGGTGACATTCTTTTTTGTACGACCAATATTGACTTATTTGTTAGTAACAAGCATTATAAAGTTACTTAAATCGGTTTAAAAATTATTATATCATTTTATACAAAATTACCGGGCCGGGCCGTCTCAAAAAAAATCTCGGGGCCCCGACCGCCGGCTCGTCATTTAAGAACCCAGACCTGTCCAAGTTTGGCATTAAGAAAATCTTATTTTTTGGAGTTTGGGCAGAGTTAAGGTGGGACCGAGTAGAAGACGAGTTGAGGAGTAGAATGATTTATTGTGGGATCGACAGGTATATATATACCCGCTGACGTGACGGGCGCTCCCTTGCGGACGGACGCTCGTTGACGTATCTTCTAGATTCTTCTTGGCTTGGCGGAACGGATACTGCGTACCCTAACTCCTCCCCTAGTGATCAAGTAGTCACTCATCTGGAAGGGGGTAGCGTTCCTGCCGTGTCCGCTGGAGTCCTCAGGCAGACTACGTCTCCACTCCTCTTCGGAAGTGGAGTTCATCTCTTTTTTCTCTCCAGTGGACGAATTCGATGAGTCGCTACGTCTCCCCTCCCCCTTGGTGTTAGGAGGAGCGAAGTTCACAACTTCCATCGTTGTTTCGTTGTCGTAACCTTCGGCATGACCCTCGTGTTCATCTCTGCGGTCGCCGTTGGGGGTTACGCTCATTAGCATGGGGATTCCTTCGTATGCAATTGAGGAATCTCGCCCATTTCCAACCTTCTCTCCCTTGTTCGACGGCTGCTCCACTCGCAAGTGCGTGAGACTGATCGAGTGAGCTTTAGGGGCAGGATTGTTCTGCCCTGCTTCGAAGCGAACCGTAGGTTTCCTCACTCGCTCTGACGGCTTCCTCCTGGGAAGGTCAGGCTTAGGGTTCCTAGGTGCTTGAGGCGTCATAGGGATTGGATTTAGAGCGGGTTGGGCGGGTTGAACTTTCAGAGCCCGTCTTCGAAGAACATCATCGTCGATGTCTTCCCACCGAATCAGCTTCTTCTTCATCTGATCGGCGTGCGCTTTGCGCTGGCCCGTTCCGTAATGAACAATGTAGGCCTTGTCTCCACAGGATTTCAGCACAATTCCTGGGATCCATTTGTCACCCCGAGGACCGTAGTTCCTCAGGTACACCTCGTCGCCTACCTTGAAAGGTGGCTTTTCACGGGTGTTTCGATCATGAAATTTCTTCATGTCCTTCCGGTACTTGTTGTCCGGGGTGCTCCGAGTAGGAGTCTTGAAAATATCCAATGCGGTGCGCAACTGCCTACCCATCAATGCCTCCGCAGGGCTTTTCCCTGTCGCGGGGTGAGGGGTGACCCTGTATTGAAACAGAAGGTCGTTTACGGCTTGCTCCGTGGATTTTCCGGACCTTTGCCCTTTGTACAAACCCTGCTTGAAAGTCTGCACAAATCTCTCCGCCTCCCCATTGGAATTGGGATGATAGGCCGGAGTGAGCGTTAGGTCAATGTTCCGTTTGTCGCAATACTCCTTGAATTCAGAAGATGCGAACTGGGGTCCATTATCCGATACGATTTGTTCGGGGAGCCCATGGATCGCGAAGATTTCCTGTAGTTTCTGTACAGTCTTCGCAGCGGTGGTGGAGGTCATTTTAAGAACCTCGGGCCATTTCGACTTGGCGTCAATGACGACTAACCATCTGTCGCCTCCTTGGGATTCGCAGAAATCCATGTGGATTCTCTGCCAGGCCTTTTCAGGCTCTTCCCACGGGTGGAGGGGCGTTTTGACTGGGTTATTCCCAAACACCGCACAAACTTCACAGCATTTTGCCATGTCAGCAATAGCCTTATCGATTCCCGGGAACCAGATCTTCATTCTGGCCAGGGCAGTCATGCGATTCTTCCCGTAATGACTGCTGTGCAGCATTTCCAGCGCTTTCTTGTGAAAGGCGGTGGGAAGGACGACCCGGGAGTTCCAAAGGATGACTCCGTTGTGGACTGTCATTTCCAGTCTCTTCTGCTCAAAGGGGCGGAATTCCTGGCCAACTTTCGGAGGCCAGCCTTCTGTGAGGAAGGTCCACACTCGCTTCAGCAGTGGGTCTTTCGCAGTTTCGGCAGAGATCTGTTCTTGCGTCATGGGCAAGTCGTTCAGAATCTCATTATTCAGTGCCGTGACTGCCAGGTCTCCGATCACGCGTTCTGCGCTGGGGAGTTCCCTGGGATCGGGGAGACGCGACAATCCGTCAGCGTTCCCGAACTCATGAGTGTTCCTATACTCGATATCGAACGAGTACACCATGAGTCTCAATGCCCAACGATGCAGCCGTTTTGCCGCAATGATAGGCAATTCGTGCTTGGTGCCGAAGATCTTCACAAGCGGTTGGTGGTCAGTGAGAAGGGTGAATTTCTGGCCATACAGAAACTGGTTGAACTTCTCTACACCATACACGATACCAAGAGCCTCCTTCTCAATTTGAGCATAGTTACGCTCGGATTGAGTCAAAGATCTGGAGGCGTACGCGATGACCTTTTCAGATTCATCGGGGTACTTGTGGTAAACAACGGCTCCCAGTCCATATTCGGACGCATCAGTCGCCAGTACAACTGGGACTTTGGGATCGTAGTGCGTAAGCACATCAGCCGATAGAAGCCGCTCTTTGATAGCGTTGAAAGCTTCTTTCTGTTCGTTCTCCCATTTGAACTCAACTCCTTTCTTTCTCAGGGCATTCAGGGGTGCCGCCAGAGTGGAGAGGTTCGGGACGAACTTGCCATAGTACTGGACCATGCCGATGAAAGATTCGATTTCTTTCAGATTTTTCGGCTCCGGCATGTTGGTCATGGCTTTGATTTTATCTTGCGAAGGGCGGATACCCTATGCATCGACCGTATGACCCAGGAAATCCATGCGTTCCTTGAGGAATTCGCATTTCTCACGTTTGAGACGGAATCCTGCCGCGTTCAATCGATCCATGACCTTTTCAAGTCTCTGGAGATGGGTGCGGTCGTCCGGTCCTGTGACGGTGATGTCGTCAAGATAAATCAGTGTGCCTTCGATGCCTGCCAGTGTGATTTCCATGATGCGTTGGAAAATGGCTGGGGCAGAGGCCACTCCGAAAGGGACACGAGTGTACTCGAATAAGCCTTTCTGAGTGTTAATAGTAGTGTACTTCCTCGACTGTTCGTCTAGTTCCACTTGCATGTAAGCATCAGAGAGGTCCATCTTGGAGAACTTTTGTCCTCCATTCAGTTGATGGAACAGATCCTCAGGCACGGGCAATGGGTGCTGGTGGATATCCAATTGAGGATTCACCGTGACTTTGTAGTCACCGCACAACCGAATCTTGCCTCCAGGTTTGGGTACCACGACCAAGGGCGTAGCCCATTCAGAGTGGTCAACCTGTTTGAGAATGCCCTGTTGGATCATTTCCTCGAGTTTCGTCTCGACCTTCGGTCGGAGTGCATACGGTACCTGACGAGCTCGAAAAAATTTCGGCTCCGGATTCTCGGCTTTGAACTTGAAGTTCGCCTTCACCGTTTCGCACCTCCCCAATCCGGGAGCGAAAAGATCAGCGTTCTTGGAAAGAATTCTCGTCAGTTCGCTTTTCGTCGCAACTAGGTCACCAGAGGTGACTCCGTGGACCTGCCGGGCCGCTTGGTAGTGAGGGCCACAGTCAATGTCCAGGACGCGAATCATGTCACGACCACAGAGTGGGTGACTGGCGTTTGCAGTGACATGGATTTCCATGACTGCCTTAACACCATTGAATAGCAGTTCGATTGGCGCTTTCCCAATGAATAGGATTTCGCTATGATTATGGGCCTGCGCTTTAACCGTTGCCGGTGTTAGCTGTGGCCGACCAATCGTCTCCCAAGTATGCACATCTATGATAGAGATGGCAGCACCAGTGTCCAATTCGCAAGGTACGTGTGTACAGCACATGGAAATCTGGAGCATGCAAGCGGTCTCTGTGCGGACACGAGAGATCACGGCGTGCTTGATCGAGGGAGATGGCAAGGTGGCATTAGCATCCTTGCGCCCTTTCTCGTGACGCCGATGGCGGTCACTTTTAGGGACTTTTTCCCGGCTGACCGGTGGATCATCTTGATTAGCGATGTCCAGCCCTTTCCACTGCTCGGTAGGGTCTTGTTTCTGGGTTTCCAGAGGGCGAGACTTCTTGTGTCTACCCCACCTCTTACGGCGTTTGTGCCTAAGGGTTTGTTCCTGGTAAACCAGAGGGTTCCGGTATTTGTAAATGGTAACCGTACCCCACCTCACTCTGGCTCGTTTACCAGGGAGGATATCTTCCCGAATACACGGAGGATCATCTTGCTTTGAGATGCCCTGCCCAGTCTCACTACTGACCGGGGCTTTTTCCTGGTTTTCCAGAGGATGCTCAGTGTCACTGGCAACCCACCTCTCGCAGGCATCGCCCGGGAGGATTTCTTTCCGGATAACCGGCGGATCACCCGACTCGGATGGCCTACATCCGGTGGGGTCCTGCCCTAACCCTATCGGTTTGGGGACTTCAGACTCAGCGGAGAGATCGATGGGCGTGATAGCCTGGATAACACCAATTCCAAAAGTTTCGATCTCGTCATCATCAGAGTCTGGCGCCTCGCTGAAGTTAATCTTCCGGGCGGCTTTACCTATGCCTAAGTTAGTGCGCTTGCGACAAACAGATGCCAAATGACCGTCCTTCTTACAGTTTTTGCAGAAAAGGTCGCGCTTCAAAAAGCAGCGGTCGGCACTGTGTCCTGCGTTTCCACACGCTTGGCATTTTGCGGGCTGGGATTTCGAGGGCTTGTGATTAACCGAACGATGTGTCTTGGTAGACTTGTTATGCGAACGAGTGTTTCCCTGTTTTCCCTTGCCGCGGGCTTCGAAAGGGGTCCTATGGATTTCTCCTACGCCTACAGAAGGCAAGCCTTCCTTGAGTCGGGGGGCGTTAGCACCTACGCGCTCAAATGCCTCGGCTGCTTCTAAAGCCTCCTGAGAAGTTAGCGCCTCCTTTTCCAGAAGCCTCTTGCGCGTTTCAACCGAAGAAATACCTCCGATAAAGACCATGGTGACCATTGCGTCGCGGACGTCCTTGATCGTCTCGAACTTGCAATCCTTGGCCGCCTGCTGCAGTGCAGCGTAGTAGTCCTGGAGGGGCTGTCCGGCTCGCTGGGTCGTCGAGATGAAGCGAAACCGCTCGGCCAGGACCAGCTTCTTCGGTTGGAACTGCTGCTCCATCACCTTGCACAGGTCGTCGAACTTGGTTTGTTCCGGTTCTTTTCCCTGCAACAAGGACTCGATGAGCTCGTAGTTGGATTCGCCTATCTCTTGCAGGAAGATAAGGCGTTTTTCATCGTCGGTCTTCACTTTGCGAAGAGCGATGAAGTTGTTGAAGAGGCGGAGCCATGTGCGCCAGGCACTGCCCGGGCGGTACGGTCCAGGGGGACGTCCCCGGTAGGTGGAGTCGACCTCGGCTGGAGCTGCCTCCACGGCGTACAGGCCGGGCGGGACGTAGGCATCCGACATCTCCGATGAGCGATAAATACTCGGGTATGCTGCAAATAGCCTGTGTTAGACGATGCAGTGACCGGAGTCTTCCCTCTGGGGTGCCACTGACGTAAGAGTACAGCGACGGCGATGAGAGGGGCGGCTGCGACAAAAAGTCACTCTCGGCACGGTAGACGGCGAAGTGACGATTGGAGCTTTCTATCCACGTAGTCGAATCCACTGATCGCCAGTTAAGGTGGGACCGAGTAGAAGACGAGTTGAGGAGTAGAATGATTTATTGTGGGATCGACAGGTATATATATACCCGCTGACGTGACGGGCGCTCCCTTGCGGACGGACGCTCGTTGACGTATCTTCTAGATTCTTCTTGGCTTGGCGGAACGGATACTGCGTACCCTAACTGGCAGTACTTTTCTCGATTCAGGCGGGTTTCGGTGCAGGCTATATCTTCTTTTCCAGGCGTCGTCCTCCGTCAACCTCTCCCTTGAAGCCTTCGTTTCTCAAAACCCCTCCGTTCCCGAGCGATGTGTGACTGCCTTCGCCACGTTGTTCCTAGAAGTCAGTCGGCTGGGCAACAAACTCTCCGAGATCCACATCCCCGCCCTCATCCTTTTCGCAGAAGATGGTACCCGCTTTTTCAATTACCCAGCTTCGTTTAGCCTCCCTTGTGGTGTCAGACGAGAGCCTGGCCATCCGAATGACCACCTCCTTCGTTCCTTCGCTACACGCCATTTCCACCTTTCTCTCTCGAGTCAACCAAGTCTTTCGCAGTCTTTTCCAACAGATTCGCGCCTTTCACCAGCTGTCGTGGGTTTCCCCGTTTCTTATTATTATTTCTCAGAGATTCTCATCTCTCCACCGCCGGCGATTGTCTTCTGACCAGAGCCTGGGTCAACTTGGGAGAGTTGTTGTGCATTCTTGTGCAGATTGACGAGGTCTGCACCCGAAGACCGGTGATTCGACAGATGTGGAAGATCTATATGAGGTATCAAGAATATGAGGTTACGGTATCCGACCGTTTCAGGGCTTTGGAGACTGCTCAACACAACCCCACCCAATTCGGCGCGTCGGCAGAGCAGTTCATCCCTCTTTTGTCCCAATTGGCACTGATCGAAGGACACGTCATGACAGGAAATGGTCTCAGGGTACGGTAGTCAGATAGACCTTTAATTAGAGAACTTTCAGAATTGCTACGAACAGAGTTTCGGTGAATTAGACGAGGATAAGTCATTCGAAACGAGGATGTACAATATGGTATCTGCGCTCTACGGCAAATGGGAGAAAGCGGCTGGTAAGGTACTGACATGTGCAAAGAATTCTTTTGTTTAGGGGAAGATATTCCGGATAAAAAGCGGCTGATGCTCATCGTAGCCCTCACCGTCTTCTACCACGTACATTTCCCCAAACCTAACAAGAAACTCATCAAAAATGTATGGAATAGCCATAAAAAGGTAGATTTATTATAGATTACAAGTTTAGTTTTTTTCAGGTTGTTGTGTTTCATCTGGTGGCTGATATTCTGTGGTCTCCATGTCACTTTCTCCTGAAGGAGGTATCCGACCTCAAGAACCTGGTCGATAGGAAAAGCCAGCAGTTCATCAATGACTACAAGTAAGAGAAGCGAAACACGCACATACACACGCATACACACACACACATACACACTTTCAGGAACGGAATGAACGACATCGCGATGCTGGACGAGGCGATGCTCATGTTGCCGGATGTGGCTGAATGGGAATTCCAGCTGCGGAGTGAGGTGGAGAAGGGGACAACGGCGGATGCAGCCACCAGTCTAAGAGTAGCCGAACTCATTTTAAAGGTCTGCGTCCCTGCTTCTATTCTAATTAAACCTATAGGGCGCCCGTCTGGCGGATTCCATTTCGAGGATGCTGAAAACTGTGCTGAATTGTCGCGAAGGCGCCCTCCGTCTGGCCAAAAAAGACGCCGACAAGGTCTTTTCCATCCTCGAGTCCGTTAAGGTATTCGTTTGTTTATGACCCATCCTTAACTTGTATTTCAGTCCATCTCCCTTCTTCTGAAGCAACACTGGCGGTTTCTGAGCGAGTGTACCCAGTTGGCTTGTCAGCAGTGGAGATGTCATCTGGTCACGTTGCTGGACAAAATCAGAGGAATTCTGAGGGACGGCGGCCACTCCCAGCGCATTCCCGTCCTTCAGATTGCAGTCTCTGCCATGCTAAGCACCGGTCAGTCGCTATTGCGGAATACATTTAGGGTATCCGGACACTGGAGAAACTCGATTAACCGTTGAAACAAACCATGGTTAACATTTAAATCCATTTTACAGCTCAAATTCTATTGTTTCAGTTAGTCGAAATCGCCTGGCCGTCTGCGTCGCCGCCCTTGAAATCGCCCATTTCGAGGTACATCCTACTTGAGCTCATTAATTAATTCCAAAATCAGAAACTCCTGCGTTCGGCCGATGTCATCCAAATCGAAGGCCTTCTTTCCCGTCTGTACACTCTGTGTGAACCAGAAAAGCTCATCCAAAGGTTTTCTTTTCCCATTTTATTCTGAGCTTTCTGATTTCAGAGTCACGGACTGTGGCTACATTTTCTTCCATCGCTCATTAATCGAAATCTGCTGGGAGACGTTTTTGGAGCGAATGCCTCAGAAGGAATCATTCGAGGTGAGGGTTCGTTCTTTTCGAAATACTAGGAAGGTTTCAGTTCATGACCGCTGTCTTTTCCGACTGTGTTTCTTACTCGACCAAGGCCAAACATCAAATTGTGGAGGAGGACAAGATTTCAGAGTTCATATGGAATGCGATCAAAAGAGTGAGGAGGCATTTTTCGGCTAGAATAATGAGTTACAGGGGTTTTTACTACCGTTGTGCGCCAATGTTGAGAACGATCTGCGCGTTCTCACTCACAAACATCTGGTCGTGGACAAGAGGTGAATCTCTCTCTCTCTCTCTCTCTCTCTCTCTCTCTCTCTCTCTCTCTCTCTCTCGCTATCTCTGGTCCCTCGCTCCCTCCCTCCCATTCATAGATGAACAAGCGCCCGCTGTTTTGCGTCGGGAGTGAAAAGGGAAGTTTACAGAAATGTGGTGTCAGAATGTACACTAGGGTTGCACGAAAGTGTATCTTTCCCGGTGGGGTAGATACATTGTTCATGTATGCTCTCATGTTCTTATTGTTTTGTTTCTTCGATCATTCCTCTCTTTCAGAGACAAGACGTGCCCTGAGAAGAGCGCTTTCTACATCCGCGTGGTCAAGAGCCCTCCTCTCTCCGTATTCGATCGTGTCATCGACGTCCGAGGTTGTGCCTTTTTTCTCCCACACTCATTACAATCTCAGAATTTATGTCGAACTATCTGGAGAACGTGTTCTACAATTTGTCCGCCGTCGCCTTGCATGACTTTGACACCTATAACAGAATGGCAGCCATGGCCAGAACCAGGTGGGTTACTGTAATTTGCTTAATAAGCGGCTGTCTCTTAGATACGGACTGGTGCTGACAGCCGGGGATCTGCCGCCCTGCTGCATCGACCAGGGCCTGGATGTGGTCCACGTGATCCGTTCCCTGCACCACTTTGTCTCTCACTACAACTACTGTATCAACCAGCAGTTCTTCATCGAAAAGTGCTCTTCCAACCGAACCCTCCGTGTCGTGACTTCGGAACACATGAGTTCCTCTCTGCGCACCCATGGAATTGGAATCCTCAACACCAGCGTCAACATAGTCTACCAACTGCTTCGCAAGAAATTCGCTGTTCTGTCTCAGTTCCTCGCAGACGAACACATCCGGGCGCAACTGCAACGAGATCAGCGCTATTTTGAGGAGAACAGGGAGGCTCTGAAGCAGATGGTAGGGGATACGGTAGTTTTTATTGTTTGATTACAGTACCCTGTGAAACGGGCGGAGAGATTCAACCGCGCGTTGGCGAAGCTGGACTCGGGAGAGGATGGCGCCTCATTCATGGACAAGTTCAGGGAACTCGTCACTCAAGTGAGCTATTTCTGTGTGTCAAACAGGGCTTTCCAAAAATCTGGCCCGGCCAACCCGGGCCGAACCGAGAAAATTCAATGGTCTGGCCTGGCTCGATCATGCTAGTATCAAGCTAATATGATGCAGTGAAATTTCCTTGGGCTTGTAAGTAGTAATTTTATCGCAAGATGATGAAAAATTTCACCTTAACTAGTAAACCGATTTTGAAAACGGGTTTGCGGCACGATGGGACGAAAAGACCAGAGAGGGTTGAAGGAAACCGCAACGCACCGCTCGCATGCCGCAGGACACGAATACCCAATTTGACTCGAAAATCAGCAATTTCGAAACAGAAGTGAACGCGTATTTTTAACATGTTGAGGGTTTTTTCTTATAATTTGCGTTCTAAAATAATATTTTATTGAAAAAATACAAAGCAAACTGGCAAAACTGATGAGAAAAACACAATTGAAAGTCTGGTACTTTGCCAGCAGCGGCTACAGTATGGTACATCTGTTTGGGACCAGGCGCGTCGCGGTCTCCTTCGCCTGGGACAGGACGGCCGCCGCCGCGTTTGGTACGGGTCGTCCCGTCGTGGCGGGCCAAAATCGGGTCCGGCCGGGCCGAGAATGTTTTTAGATGGGCCCGGCTGGGGTTCTTACGGGCCGGGAAATTATTTAGAAAATTTTAGTCGGACCTACCCTGGACGGAGCGTTCGGTCCGTTTACCCTGGACTACCCAGTCAGATTGCCACCCACACTACCTGCGTTCGATCCCTGTTGTTAAAATTCATTTTTTGTGCAACTAATATTGACTTAGTAACAAACATTATTAAATTATTTTAAGCAACCCGGGCCCGGCCCATGACCACCCCTGGTGTCAAATAAAACGAATGGTTCAGATCGGGAACGCAGTGAGTTTCGTGAGATCCATGACGTCGGCTGCTTCGGCTCTCAGCTGGCAGGTAAAGGCCTACATGAACAACGAACAGGAAGTCAGGGAAGAGATCGGTTCGATTGCCTTTTGAACTCAGGAAACTACCCGTTTCAGGCACAGAAGAAACCGACACAGCTACTCTGAACAGTGTGTTGAACGACGTTCACGAGCAGTCCTTCAGGAGCAGGAATTTCATAAAAGTCACTTACAATTGTTCATTCGCGTTAAATTTCCATTTAGATGCTGCTCGAGGTGTTTCGCACGGGCTTCTCCGACACCGCTAAATTCGGTCACATGCAGTTGTTCTACGTGCTCGTTCCGTCGCTCACTCTCAATTATCTCGAGCACATGCTTACGTGTCGAGAGCGGCTGAAGAAACGCACGCTGGGCGCCGACCGCGAAATGACGTTCGTCGACGATGGATTCGTGATGGGTGAGGGTTCTAGTGGCTCAAGTACTCTTATTTCAGGGGTGGCCTACCTGCTGGCAGTTCTCTCGCAGTGGAGGGCGTTCAACCTCCTCGGGTGGCTTTCGTCTTTGAAAAGGTAGTTTCATCGTTTGAAGGATTCTAGTTAACAGCAAACTTGTCAACTAGCCAATCCACGATAATTGTCACTGCCCGATTCGCTTAATATTGACCTCCAGTTTTGTGAGAGGCTTGTTCCTAGGGAAGAGTGTTGCTGTCCTTAAGTATATAATAGTGTGTTCACCGAACAATGTTGTCACAAATCATATCTCGGGAGTGTTTATCCCGTTTTCTCAGGTTAAGGGTGGCAGACAGCATGGCTGGATTTGAGGTGCTTACCGTACCTACGTAATTCGGCGTTTGGTTATAAATGACAACAAACATTTAATGGGGACTTACGCTGCCTCCGAGGCACCATTTGGGGGAATTACGTAGGAAGCCCCCAAAAGTTCCTTGTCCTGTAGACAGAACGAAATCATGATTGTTAAGGGTGGTTAGGGGTTTCTTTGGTTAATCCGGTTACAACTTTACTAAGAACCCCAAGGTTAATGGTGGTTACCCAATGTAAGGCCTACAAGTTAAGGGTGGTTACGTCAGTTGCCGGACCCTCGCGGCGTATGCACAAAATGATTGGGCTTTCATAAATCTGTTTGAAAACGGAGTTAAACATTCTCGTTCGAGTCGCTCAGCTTATTGAGTGCAGCACCGATTGACGTATCTGGAAGATATTTAAAAAAACGCTATCGTGGGAAAGTCAAGTTTATAGGGTAATCCTATTTTCGAAATGACGCGCATTGCATAGGGGATGATTGTACCATGTTTATGTATCATTTCCAGGAAACTGGACGAGGAGATATCTGAAGTTAGCAAGGATATGAAACAATCCAAGGATAACCGGGCTGACAAGCTGAGAATCGACCGCATTGCAGAGTACACAAGGGTTTGATTTTGTTATAAGCCCCTTTAGAATCACTGTTTTAGGAGTACCAGCAGATGATGTTTTCCTTCCAATCCACGCGTGTATTTTTCTCTTATGACGACGACGAGTAAAGCCATGTGATATGCACGTATTTATAACTGTATATTCTAAAAATAAATATATTTTATATATTTACTTGTTTGCATTTTAACGGCAACATTCTAAATTGACGTCTGAAAACGGAGGACATGCACCAATAGTGGGTTTTATAAAATACAGAGGTCGTGAGCCGTTTGCGGTCCTAATGGGATCTCTTATGCTAATTGGTCTCGAGTGAGGAACATAACTGCTTGTGAGTGGTTCGTACCGCCCATGTATGTTGTTCAAATAGAATTAAATTGGCATTTACCATCTCTCAGCCGGACGCCAATCACCAGCCGGCAAAGTAAATAGAATTCGCACGAAATGTGATACCGCCTCAGCCCTGCTCGCCTTGGCTACAATTAGCGCATCTTTTCTCTACTTCTCCCTATGTTTCCCCTTGAATTCCCGATTTCTTTACATGTTGAGATTATTGGATTTGCATGAAAACGCAATCAGGTCGGCGGAGACTCATTCAGGCGCCGAATTCTTACCACGGCAGATGCATTCATTGTTTCGCATAATGCGCAATCCCACATCTTTAATCACAAGCCGCCCGAAGCTCGAGAGGGCGCATTGACCTTCGGCTGTTGACTCAGGAAAGAGCCTCATTGTATTTCCCGGCTTCCGCTAACACCTAAGAATTCCTCAACCACTCGAATTGTATCAAGGTAACCGAATCCTTCTGAAGTTTCTTCGATTCGACATGCTTCTACTTTTATTTCTGCTTCCATCCGCATCGGCACTCGTCGACTGCTTTGATGGATTCATTGGCAGAATGCAGGTATACACACTCTTTGTCAACACAAATTGAACTTTTTGATTAAAGTTAGTCAGCAGCGACGTCTTAAAGTGTACATGATGAGAGACACAGGCGCGCGAACATGTAAAGTCCGCCTCTGACAGTGTTTGTGCGAGTGGTACATTTTAGTTCTCGGAATTCTTAAAGCATACATCTGCTGTGCAATGTACGTGACACATACAGAACACATACACACATAAACACACATAAACACACACACACACACACACACACACACACACACACACACACACACACACACACACACACACACACGCACACACACACATATACACAGTAGTTTACTTTATGTTTAAAAACCTTGTTTAGACCACCCTACAGGACAATTTCTACTTTATAAACGAAACTCGTATGTGCTCGGCTGCGTTCT
>OZ059903.1:13581862-13583728 GCA_964057215.1 Oscheius myriophilus | reverse complement strand
CTCTATCTCTATCTCTATCTCTATCTCTATCTCTATCTCTATCTCTATCTCTATCTCTATCTCTATCTCTATCTCTATCTCTATCTCTATCTCTATCTCTATCTCTATCTCTATCTCTATCTCTATCTCTATCTCTATCTCTATCTCTATCTCTATCTCTATCTCTATCTCTATCTCTATCTCTATCTCTATCTCTCTCTCTCTCTCTCTCTCTCTCTCTCTCTATCTCTCTCTCTATCTCTCTATCTCTATCTCTATCTCTATCTCTATCTCTATCTCTATCTCTATCTCTATCTCTATCTCTATTTCTCTATCTCTATCTCTATCTCTATCTCTATCTCTATCTCTATCTCTATCTCTATCTCTATCTCTATCTCTATCTCTATCTCTATCTCTATCTCTATCTCTATCTCTATCTCTATCTCTATCTCTATCTCTATCTCTATCTCTATCTCTCTCTATCTCTATCTCTATTCTCTATCTCTATCTCTATCTCTATCTCTATCTCTATCTCTATCTCTATCTCTATCTCTATCTCTCTCTATCTCTATCTCTATTTCTCTATCTCTATCTCTATCTCTATCTCTATCTCTATCTCTATCTCTATCTCTATCTCTATCTCTATCTCTATCTCTATCTCTATCTCTATCTCTATCTCTATCTCTATCTCTATCTCTATCTCTATCTCTATCTCTATCTCTATCTCTCTCTATCTCTATCTCTATTCTCTATCTCTATCTCTATCTCTATCTCTATCTCTATCTCTATCTCTATCTCTATCTCTCTCTATCTCTATCTCTCTCTATCTCTATCTCTATTTCTCTATCTCTATCTCTATCTCTATCTCTATCTCTATCTCTATCTCTATCTCTATCTCTATCTCTATCTCTATCTCTATCTCTATCTCTATCTCTATCTCTATCTCTATCTCTATCTCTATCTCTATCTCTATCTCTATCTCTCTCTATCTCTATCTCTATTCTCTATCTCTATCTCTATCTCTATCTCTATCTCTATCTCTATCTCTATCTCTATCTCTATCTCTATCTCTATCTCTATCTCTATCTCTATCTCTATCTCTATCTCTATCTCTATCTCTATCTCTATCTCTATCTCTATCTCTATCTCTATCTCTATCTCTATCTCTATCTCTATCTCTATCTCTATCTCTATCTCTATCTCTATCTCTATCTCTATCTCTATCTCTATCTCTATCTCTATCTCTATCTCTATCTCTATCTCTATCTCTATCTCTATCTCTATCTCTATCTCTATCTCTATCTCTATCTCTATCTCTATCTCTATCTCTATCTCTATCTCTCTCTCTCTCTCTCTCTCTCTCTCTCTCTATCTCTCTCTCTATCTCTCTATCTCTATCTCTATCTCTATCTCTATCTCTATCTCTATCTCTATCTCTATCTCTATCTCTATCTCTATCTCTATCTCTATCTCTATCTCTATCTCTATCTCTATCTCTATCTCTATCTCTATCTCTATCTCTATCTCTATCTCTTCTCTATCTCTATCTCTATCTCTATCTCTATCTCTATCTCTATCTCTATCTCTATCTCTATCTCTATCTCTATCTCTATCTCTATCTCTATCTCTATCTCTATCTCTATCTCTATCTCTATCTCTATCTCTATCTCTATCTCTATCTCTATCTCTATCTCTATCTCTATCTCTATCTCTATCTCTATCTCTATCTCTATTCTCTATCTCTATCTGCTATCTCTATCTCTATCTCTATCTCTATCTCTATCTCTATCTCTATCTCTATCTCTATCTCTATCTCTATCTCTATCTCTATCTCTATCTCTATCTCTATCTCTATCTCTATCTCTATCTCTATCTCTATCTCTATCT
>OZ059903.1:13509362-13576862 GCA_964057215.1 Oscheius myriophilus | reverse complement strand
CTCATCTGGGCCAGTTACTCCGACTTCCGTACGGCTCTCACAAAGCGTACCATTGGCTCGAAGCTTCTGAAGAACTGTCCCAAGGAAATGTACCCGAAATACAACCACATTCGCTTCCTGGAGTACGAATCGAAGCCCAACTACCGTCTGCTTCAGAAGAAACTGGATGAGTTTCTCGAGAAGAGGAACGTCGTGGAAAGTCTCCCTTATGACTGGGAAGAGGGAGGAAGTTTTTACGAGGTGATTACGAAGAAGCTGAGTGAGAAAAAGAAGGAAGAGACGGAGACGGAGGAGAGCTGCGAGGCGGGGAGCACTGGAAGCACCGACGAGGGAACGACCACCGATGGAAGCACTGACTCCACCACTGAAGAGTCTTCTGAGATGTAATTGAAATAAACAATTTCGTTGCTCACGCTTTCTATGTTCAGTTCACGTTCTTTGCAATGTGGTCAAATCCAAGTCACGATAGAACGATTATTAGCTGGAACGAGATTACCTTGACATCCCTTGTTCGATTTCCATTGTAATGAATGTTCGGTATCTAGTTTGATGGATATCAAACTAGACCAGTTAAAGGAGTAAATTATATACCGTTTAAATGAATCCTGATATCTGCAACATTGTCTGCCTTGAGTAACATCTCAACCTCGGTCCCGCGACGCTAATAAACGAGTGTCTGCGCAACAAGTGCACAACTCTTTCGCTCGCTCGTTTAATTTTAAGATTTGAATTTTGCAGTCTTGTAGTTTTTTGCTGTTAGTTTTAATCCAGTCCTTTATTTAAAAATCAATTTTGTTGTAAAATAGCTTTTTTCAGGAACAATGGGTAAGAAGCAGCATCAACAGGATAAACTGTAAGTATTCGTATTTCGAAACCTGTGTTTATGCTTTCTTCAACATTTGTTCACTCCTTCGTTTAGGTATCTTACAAGCTCGGAGTGGAAAGCCATCGGAGGACATAAAGATGGTGAGTGCTTCTCATTCTTCTTTATTAAACCCCCTTTTTAGACACTGGAACTCGTATGCAGCGGGCCATCTTCAAGCGCCTTCCTCTGAATCACTGCTCCCTCAGTCTGCTGCCGTTCGAGGACCCCGTCTGCGCTCCTTCTGGAGAAATTTTCGACGTTGCGTTAGTTTAAACAAAGTGTGAATTATCTTTCTTCTGTTCAGGAACATTGTACCGTACATCAAGAAACACGGAATAAACCCCTGCACCGGAAAGAAGTTGGCTATCAAGGACCTAGTTCATTTGAAGTTCGATAAAGCCCCCGATGGTATATTTCGGACAAATTCTTTTCTATCACGGTTTTTAGGCAAATTCCGTTGTCCGATCACTTTCCGCGAATTTACGGACAACAGCCACATTGTGGCCATCGGAACCACCGGAAATGTGTACTCTTACGAGACTGTCCAGGTTTGAATCTCGATTTTCGTTGCTATTGCCGGATTTAGGAGCTCAATTTGAAGGGAAGCCACCTGAAGGATCTGCTCAACGATAAGCCATTTCTCAGATCTGAAATCATCACCCTGCAGGTGATTGGGTTGGCTTTGATGGATATTTTTTGGTTTAGGATCCCCACAACCCGGAGAAATTCAACATGGAGAGCTTCCACCACGTGAAGTTGGATCTCAAGACGAAGGACGAGATTGAGAAGGAAAAGAAGGCCATGCAGGTTTGTCGGGGTTCTCACGGGCCGGGCCAGCTGGAAAATTTTGGTCGGCCCGGCCCGTTTTCCTTGGACCACCCAGTCAGATTGCTACCCATACGATCAGGGTTCGATCACGGTTGGTGAGATTCTTTTTTGTACGACTAATATTGACGTATAAAGTAAAGTAAAAGTAAAGTAAAGTTTCCCCCGTATCAAGGTTTGTAGTACCTGCGGGAACCAACGGCTAAGCCCGGTGGCGGGGTTGAGGCTCTCTTCCTGGCGTGCCAACGTTTCTCCAGGCGTATTATTACTTTCGTAGACTCGTCTACTACCCACTGTACCTTCGCCGAAGCGTAGTAGGCTGGGTTGACCCGGGGCGGGATCGAACTTGTGACCCTTCGAGTAGTAGCCGCGCCTTAGACATTGACGTATATGTTAGTAACAAACATTATTAAGTAATTTAAAACAGTTTAGAAAATTATTGTACCGATTTACACAAAATTTAATTTTTCATAACCGGGCCGACCGGGCCGGGCCAGGCCGTCCCAAAAAATCTCTCGGCCCGGCCCGTCATTTGAGAACCCCGATGTTTGTCTTGGACTCATATTTGGTTCAGTATACTTTATCGCCCATGCTTTGTCTGAGCGAAAGTTTTTCGCAAGAAGCAAAGGCAAATCTTTGATCTCGTGTTATGCTCTAGAATTCGGTTGTTAGCCGTCTTTCTCACAGCCGATCATCTATTTCTATTTTAGGATCCCAAATTCTACATCCGACGAATGAACAATGAGACGAGGGAGGCTTTGGACCAACTGAAGAAAGATTACGTCCCAAAACCCGTAGGCTGACCAAATTATCCAATCTAACAGTGGTTTAGCTCGACGCTCCGGATGATCCCACAGCCGACGGAGTCAATGCCGCCCATTTCAGGCAGTTTTACTCGAAAATGTGGTTAATTTCTTTTTTTTAAGTCAGGGAAGAATGGCCGCCGGCTTCACCTCCACTGCGATGGACGTGGTGACGAGCAACAAGGCCGCCGTGCTTTCTGAAGACCTCGTCAAGTTAGAATCCATTTAATTCTAGCGAATTTATCTCTTTTAGGTACAAAAGAGTAACGAAAAACGGCTACGTTCGACTGATTACAAACTACGGCAACGTCAACCTCGAATTGTAATTTGCCACGGGACATTTAATTTTTTCTTTTCGAAATTCAGGTTCTGCAAACAGGCTCCGAAGGCTTGCGAGAACTTCATTACCCTTTGCGCGCGAGGATATTACGAAAACACTGTTTTCCATAGAATCATCAAAAATTTCATTGTGAGTTGTAGTTTTTTTTTAAAATTATTTAATTTACTTTGCTCTTTTAGATGCAAGGAGGCGATCCCACGGGTACCGGAAAAGGAGGAGATTCCATGTGGGGAAAACCCTTTGAAGACGAAATTGTGAGCAATCTAAAGCACGACAAGAGGGGAGTGCTCTCCATGGCCAACAGAGGAACCTGCACCAACAGATCTCAGTTGTAAGTCAGAGTCTTAACCTGCGAAAAACCGCCTGTCCTCCCATGAGTGGCTTTTAAAAAGAATAACCAGATATGTGCAGTTTTAACGACTAAAATTTATATATATATATATATATATATATATATATATATATATATATATATTTAAATAATCAATTTCTTATCTAGCTTCATCACTTTCCGTCCCTGTGCCCATCTGGACAGACTACACACCATCTTCGGCCGCGTCGTCGGTGGAATGGAGACCCTCAGTTTGATCGAACTCGCAGCTGCCACTGCCAGCGGAGAGGAGAAGCCGCGAGAGGTCGTACTATTTCGAATTGACGTTATTCCCGTTTTTTTCTTCAGAAAGTCGTCGTGATGAAAGCGGAGGTTTTCGTGGATCCGTTCGAAGAGGCCGCTGCCCAGGTGGCTAAAGAAAGGGAGGAACTGGCGAATCAGGGTGGGCCATGGGTCTCCTAAGGTCTCCTAAGTATTTGGTTTCTTAAGGTAATGAGGCTGAACCCGAGAAGAAGAAGAAAGAACTGCCGAAACCGCCGACTTTCGGATCCGGTATTGGCAAGTACATCAATCTCCAAGACAAGAGGAAGGTGAACCAGGTGGGCAGATGTTGGACTGAGATAATTCAGTGTATTTAGGGAACACCTGCAGCAAGTGGCTCCGCCCCCACGAAGAAACCCAAGTTGGTGAAGAACTCGCTGACCGACTTCTCCTCCTGGTGAAATTCCTTTGCAGCGACATATTGCTTGTTGTTTGTAAATAAATGTTGGGTAGATTTTTGGCGTTAAATTACGGTTGGGCGTAGATGGACAACACGACGCGGTACTTCTTATTTTGTGCTTGGAGTGGATTTTGTTGCGACAAGTGGGTGTTCCCCGTTCAACACTTGTACCATATTGTACCTGTCAAGCATTGCAAAATTTGGGGCCGGGCGGAGAAAATTTTGTGAACGGGCCGGCCCGAAAGTTTTTTTTCTTCATTTTTGATTGTTACATTGAAATAAGGCATACATTTTCGGTCGGGCCGTGAAAAATTTGGGAGCGCGCCGGCCCGTTGCAATGCTTGGTACCAGTGCACAGTTAGTGAATTTCTGAAAGTGGAACCACTGGGTTTTGTAAAATACAATGTAGCGGTTGTCAGCTACTCTACTTATAAACGTTTAGCGCCCTTGTGCATCAAGTCATCCAAGCTCGTCAATGGGAACAGGGCTGAGCCATGAGTTTGTATTTTTCAAGTACTAAATTTTATCTAAATTGGTCGAATTTTGTAGCGTATCACTTTTTATTTAAAAATTTTGTAATTACTTTTGTCTACCACCGCTCGTTCTGGTGACTTTCTGGGTTTTGATGTGTACAAACGTGATAACGGATATACTGGGCATTAATCGATCATTTTTTAAGCTAAAAGGGTCTCTTTACCGTATCAAATAGTGGTTATTTATCCCATTCATGATTTCGGGTGTAATAAGGGTAAAATTACCCTTGTTTCACATATTTTCCCCCATTTCTACCTCGCCAAACCGTTCTGATGTAGCTTGCAACGACTAATTCATACTCTGCGTACGACCGCAATGTTTCTGCTGTCTCATATATCTTCTATTTGTTCCCGGACCATTTCCAAGTGCAGACGAGGAGTCCTTACTCTCTGGAATCCCATCCAAATCTTCCCGTCAGTGGCTGGCTTCAGCGTTCAGTCTCTACGTAGAGCTTACAGAGAAGTTAAGCAGGAGCACTCCTCCGGTCTAATCGTCGCTGTTGTTTTCGTCGGAAGCTTCCAAGAAACGCGGACCCGTTGAAAGACCCTTATCTTTCTGCAATCCGTCCCTTCAGCTCTCGAGTTTACTATGTATTCGACACCGATGGCACGATTTGGTGGCCCCTGGACAAATCCTGCTGCGAAAACTGATTCGTGGACATATAAATTGGTGGCGGGAATTCAAGAAAAGCAGGCACGCGTGTCCCGAAAGAGCATCTGAAGCAAACGGCTAAAGTGTTTGAGTGATGTTTCCCAATTCCCAGTCATGGTGAAGAACATAGTGAAGAAGTTACTGGGAGGGTTCAGATGTAGTAAACGGTTTGGCAAGGGCAGGTGTGTTCAACGACGTCGTCGCAAAGATGAGGACGGACAAACAAGAGAGAAACGGCGAAACTGCAGCTATTCTAAGCTTGATAAGCGTGAAAGGTTTCACATACCCAGCAAAAAAACAATTTTACGGAAACTTTTGGCTTAAAACTGATCTAAAAAGGCCCAGTTTATATCCGTTAACACGTTTGTACTCCTCAAAACCCAGGAAATAACCAGAAGGTGGTGGGGGAAATTTAAAAAAAACTGAATTTTAAATAAATGGAAAAAAATAAATGTCAAAAAAAAACAATTGAAAGTACGCAATTTAATAAATGACACAATTATTACGTACGTACTTTAAATAATGAAATGCAAAAAAAATTTTTTTTTGCAAACAATTGCAATTACAAATACGCAAATTAATAAATCACACAAACAATGCGTACCTTTTTTTTAAATATTGAGGATGTCGCGGCATTACACGGACACTGATTTAGACACTGGTTTTTCTCCTCGACTTTGGGGTAGAAACAGCGACAACGTGTTAGAGACGCAGAGAATAAGCGACTTTGGGTTAGAGAAGCAGAGAAAAAGTGACTATGGGTTAGATACGCAGAGAATAAGAGAGTTTGGGTTAGAGAAGCAGAGAAAAAGTGACTATGGGTTAGATACGCAGAGAATAAGAGAGTTTGGGTTAGAGAAGCAGAGAAAAAGTGACTTTGAGTTAGATACGCAGAGAAAAAGCGACTTTGGGTTAGAGACGCAGAGAATATGCGACTTTTGGTTAGAGAAGCAGAGAAAAAGTGACTTTGAGTTAGATACGCAGAGAAAAAGCGACTTTGGGTTAGAGACGCAGAGAATATGCGACTTTGGGTAAGAGACGCAGAGAATATGCGACTTTTGGTTAGAGAAGCAGAGAAAAGTGACTTTGAGTTAGATACGCCGAGAAAAAGCGACTTTGGGTTAGAGACGCAGAGAATATGCGACTTTTGGTTAGAGAAGCAGAGAAAAAGTGACTTTGAGTTAGATACGCAGAGAAAAAGCGACTTTGGGTTAGAGACGCAGAGAATATGCGACTTTTGGTTAGATACGCAGAGAAAAAGCGACTTTGAGTTAGATACGCAGAGAAAAAGCGACTTTGGGTTAGAGACGCAGAGAATATGCGACTTTTGGTTAGATACGCAGAGAAAAAGTGACTTTGAGTTAGATACGCAGAGAAAAAGCGACTTTGGGTTAGAGACGCAGAGAATATGCGACTTTTGGTTAGATACGCAGAGAAAAAGCGACTTTGGGTTAGAGACGCAGAGAATATGCGACTTTGGGTAAGAGACGCAGAGAATATGCGACTTTTGGTTAGAGAAGCAGAGAAAAAGTGACTTTGAGTTAGATACGCAGAGAAAAAGTGACTTTGGGTTAGATACGCAGAGAAAAAGTGACTTTGGGTTAGATACGCAGAGAAAAAGTGACTTTGGGTTAGATACGCAAAGAAAAAGTGACTTTGGGTTAGATACGCAGAGAAAAAGTGACTTTGGGTTAGATACGCAGAGAAAAAGCGACTTTGGGTTAGAGACGCAGAGAATATGCGACTTTTGGTTAGAGAAGCAGAGAAAAAGTGACTTTGAGTTAGATACGCAGAGAAAAAGCGACTTTGGGTGAGAGACGCAGAGAATATGCGACTTTGGGTAAGAGACGCAGAGAATATGCGACTTTTGGTTAGAGAAGCAGAGAAAAAGTGACTTTGAGTTAGATACGCAGAGAAAAAGCGACTTTGGGTTAGAGACGCAGAGAATATGCGACTTTGGGTAAGAGACGCAGAGAATATGCGACTTTTGGTTAGAGAAGCAGAGAAAAAGTGACTTTGAGTTAGATACGCAGAGAAAAAGTGACTTTGGGTTAGATACGCAGAGAAAAAGTGACTTTGGGTTAGATACGCAGAGAAAAAGTGACTTTGGGTTAGATACGCAGAGAAAAAGCGACTTCGGGTTAGAGACGCAGAGAATATGCGACTTTTGGTTAGAGAAGCAGAGAAAAAGCGACTTTGGGTTAGAGACGCAGAGAATATGCGACTTTGGGTTAGAGACGCAGAGAATATGCGACTTTGGGTAAGAGACGCAGAGAATATGCGACTTTGGGTAAGAGACGCAGAGAAAAAGCGACTTTTGGTTAGAGAAGCAGAGAAAAAGTGACTTTGAGTTAGATACGCAGAGAAAAAGTGACTTTGGGTTAGATACGCAGAGAAAAAGTGACTTTGGGTTAGATACGCAGAGAAAAAGTGACTTTGGGTTAGATACGCAGATAAAAAGCGACTTTGGGTTAGAGACGCAGAGAATATGCGACTTTTGGTTAGAGAAGCAGAGAAAAAGCGACTTTGGGTTAGAGACGCAGAGAATATGCGACTTTGGGTTAGAGACGCAGAGAATATGCGACTTTGGGTAAGAGACGCAGAGAATATGCGACTTTGGGTAAGAGACGCAGAGAAAAAGCGACTTTTGGTTAGAGAAGCAGAGAAAAAGTGACTTTGAGTTAGATACGCAGAGAAAAAGCGACTTTGGGTTAGAGACGCAGAGAATATGCGACTTTGGGTAAGAGACGCAGAGAAAAAGCGACTTTTGGTTAGAGAAGCAGAGAAAAAGTGACTTTGAGTTAGATACGCAGAGAAAAAGTGACTTTGGGTTAGATACGCAGAGAAAAAGTGACTTTGGGTTAGATACGCAGAGAAAAAGTGACTTTGGGTTAGATACGCAGAGAAAAAGTGACTTTGGGTTAGATACGCAGAGAAAAAGTGACTTTGGGTAAGATACGCAGAGAAAAAGCGACTTTGGGTTAGAGACGCAGAGAATATGCGACTTTTGGTTAGAGAAGCAGAGAAAAAGCGACTTTGGGTTAGAGACGCAGAGAATATGCGACTTTGGGTAAGAGACGCAGAGAATATGCGACTTTGGGTAAGAGACGCAGAGAATATGCGACTTTTGGTTAGAGAAGCAGAGAAAAAGCGACTTTGGGTTAGAGACGCAGAGAATATGCGACTTTGGGTAAGAGACGCAGAGAATATGCGACTTTGGGTAAGAGACGCAGAGAATATGCGACTTTTGGTTAGAGAAGCAGAGAAAAAATGACTTTGAGTTAGATACGCAGAGAAAAAGCGACTTTTGGTTAGAGACGCAGAGAATATGCGACTTTGGGTAAGAGATGCAGAGAATACGCGACATGGGCTTAGAGACGCAGAGAAAAAAAGAATCTCTGTTAGAGACGCAGAGAAAGAGTATGGATTAGACACAAAATCTTGTAGTTAAGTAAGAAATCGATTTTTCAAAAAGTGTAAATCGATTTTTTAATAATCAGCCGCGATGGCCCATGGCGCTCGCTGAGCCGCTTGCGGCGTCCCATCTCTCATCATAACTGGATTCAAGTTAGTTTGTTTGTCTTCAGGTTTTCAGTATATAGCACTAGGGCGAGCAAGCGAGCTTGCGAGCCCTAGTCCCGCCGTGAATATATAAGACAGGAAAACACCAAATAACGGTGCATTCGTTAAAAAAAAGTGTCCCCTCATACCGTAGCCGCTGGGTTTCGAAAAACTTAAGTACTTTCGTCCGTGGAATTTATCCCGCTTTTATAAAAGGAAGATTTATAATTCGAAGATTTTAAATAACTTAAAAAGTGTAGCGGCAGAGTTTATTTCAATTGTGTCGTGAACGGTAATCGATTACATTAGCAATTCCGCGTTTCCGCCCGTCTTCGCTTTTCCCTCCTCGAACCATTCGCAGTTCCCCCTTCTCCCCCGATTATCAGTCGCTAAATTTTCTCATTATTAATTGGTTTTCAATTGTTGTATTTTTATTTATATTATTTTTTAATTCAGTATGGGACAGCATCAGTCGGCCATCGACACTTCTGGCAAGCGTATTTCCCCTATCTACTATTACGGTTAGTTTTCCCTCTGCAGTCGTAGTTTAAAAATTGTCTGGTTGTTATATTCTCAAAATTTAATGTTTCAGGCCCTGATCGGAAAACAATTATGAAGAAAAGTAAGAAGAACGGCGATACGGCAGTTGGAGTGTTGGATGAGGAGGTAATTGGTGTTTTAAACCAGCTATAAGTGAAATTTTAGTACACATACGCGAGGATGGAGTCTCCAGAATCACCGGACAGTGGAGTGGATTCCCCGCCAATGGAAGGCAGTGAGTATTTTGTGTATTTTTACTATGATTTATCTGTTTCTGTGCTCCGAGAACCTTCACTGATTCCTAATTTTCAGTGGACGAGTCTCCATCGACGTCAGACTCCACCGTGGACAGCAACATGGGAATTCTCCCCAGTGGTACTTTCCTTTTCCTTGCTAATTTGTACCTTTGTTTCAGATTACACAAACACCACCGTGGAGGAGGAAGAGGATCCCAGACCGCGACAGCTCGTCCTGGCCCCATTCAAGGATATCGACCGTCGCAGGGCTTTGCTCAGCCTGCCTCCCAGGGAGGAGGTTGTTCCGGCAAAGAGGCCCCGACAGAGTGATGAATCGGACGACGTTGTGATTGTGGAGACGGTGGTGAAGCGGGAATCAGCCGACATCTACGATTGCAGTGAGTTTGAAAGGAACAGAGCTTGGCATTGTCCCAGCTGGCTATTCAGGCTGTGGAAGTTGATAACGTTAAAATAGATATTCATGAATTTCACCGAACCTTCCAATTCCTTGCCTTTATCGCTATTTTCAGCCTCTCTCCGACAGTCGGTTTCATCAGACAGCGGCTGGAAAACACCTCAGCCGATCGCCACGAGCACTCCCATTCCTCGTGAACCAAAGAGACGAGTCCGTCCATCCCGTGAGTATCTTTTTTAAAGTTTAAATAAAAAAAAAAACCCCCGTTATCCATTGAATACAATAATTATTCCTACATTTTCAGAGGCATCTTCGTTTCCCACTCAGGTAAACCAGGAGGTTGACATGAAGCCGGACATGAATGTCCTTCGGTTGGCTCCTTCTCCTCCTGTTCGCACGTCCAGTCTGCAACAGAGCTGTGCCGAACGTGGTTTTCCTCCGAGAAGTGAGTTTTTCTCCGAAATATCCATTTAATATTGATTTTTTCAGGATTGTCCGAACTTAAGATGGCACAGTTGAACCCACAGATGCCCCAGTTTGGGTACAACATCCACCCGATGCATCAGCAGATGCTGATGATGCAACAGCAGCAGATCATGCAGTTACAGGCGCAGCAGAGGGCAGCCCAGGGGATGCAGACCATCGGAGAACAGGTGAGCAAGGGTTCCATAACCGCGTCTATTGCATCATCTAGCACCAACTATCACTGATGAACAACCCTCATTCTATTTATGTCTAATTATCATTTTCAGACGCAGGTTGCTTATGTCTACGTTTCCGCTTAAGCAGTGCTGTTCTTTCTTTTGTTTTCTTTGAGGAACTTGCTTTCTTGCTATATCTTATAAAGTTTTATGCTTTAATTTTATCCGTTTATTTGTTTGCTACCGTGCTTTGCTGCTAAGAGAGCTAATGAGAAGAATGGGATGAAGATATTGAATGAGATCGTCAAGGAATTTAGGTCCAGATTATATACCTGGCTTGGTTTTCTGCAACGCTGGTTATTGGTGACGTAACTCAGTTATGTTCTTGAAGACCCACTGACCCTGGGCTGTGAACAGTTTCGGCGTTTGGTTGAAACTGGTAACATAAAATCAAAGGGGGGTCACGTTTCCTCCGAGGCCTCACTTAAAGGGCCTTCGCTTCGAGACGGAACGGTTGCACGTTACATGCGGAGGTTCCGCAGACAATGCTCCAGAATTAATTTTAGTGTCGAAAACAGGTTTTTGTTTAGTTTTTGACGCAAGAATCATTTGTGTGCATATATTGTCAACATAGGTGGGCGTGAGGTGCTTGCGGTACCTACGTAATCCGTCGTTTGGTTGAAAATGGTAACGAAAAAGTACTGGGGGCTTACTTTGCCTCGGAGGCATCATTGGGGGACTTACGCATGGAAGCCCCGAAACGGTCCCTGTCCAGCCGTGATTGTCAAGCTCCGCCAAAAGCGGCGGTTGGGGGCGTCGCAATTTTAAGTTTTCGGGAAATTTGTTAAAGAAGGAGGCCCGTCGCATAATTTCGAATTTCAGTAATTATGGGGGTTGCCGCAAAATGGACCCTCGTGGTGGGTTGCCCAAGTATGTTTGTGTGGGTGCAAATGTTACTTCGTGTCCATTAATACGGTAAATTTTGGGGGCGCGCCGAACTAGGAACGAACTTTCGTTCTGATGACGGGGGATTATTTTGCAAAAACCGCTTTTTGCGAAGAATTACATGGGCAGTTGGGCATGTCGGCGTTGACCATCATGGTAATATATTCGTTTCTTTAAAATATTTGGTTTTCACAAGTGGTTTTCTTTCAGACTGTTGGCTCTCTGCGTTCCGCCGTTTCAAGCAGCAACGTGCGTCCTCTGTTCACTCCATTGGCCAATCAAAGCGCTTCTACCAGCCAGCTGCAGCCAGCCCCTCGCCCAGCGATGCCTCAGGTACGATTCAGAGCTCTTTGGCCAACCCGGGTCTTGTTTAGATGGGACTCACGCCGAGGAGGGTGAAGAAGAGAGTGTCTACAGGAGAGAGTGTTGCGCCGGCTCAGCAATTGAAGCCCGTTCCGATCCTCTCCAATCCACAGCAAGTAGTCAACGGAATGTACACGGTCAGTTATTAGATCAAAACTTTTTTGTTGCATTGAATTCCGAAATTTCTTTGTCACAATGCGTTTTCAGTCGGGATTCATTCCATCCTCGATCGCAGGCCAGCCGACAATGCCTCCTCCAATGTACAACCCTACCATGTTCAGCTACAGCCCTCGGATTCCTCCGAACCAGATGGCTCGCCCTCAACTCCCGTTGTACCCTCAGATGTACCCCATGGGCTACAACCCATTCACAACGCAATATAGCCGTGTTTAGCGATTTAATAAGCGAACGATTTGTATAACTCATACGGGTATTTATTAACAAAAATATTGTTGTATTGTATTATTTGTGTCTTTGCTTTATATTCAACTTGTACAGATTTACGGGTAATAAAGAGATTGTACTCTAATTTTGTGCAGCGTTCAAAAGATCATTGGGATGACGATGGATGCTTTAAATGTTCCGCAAGTGCTTTCATTAATGTGAATCACTTCATCTACCCCGCCATCTCCAACTGGAGGATCGGGCGTAGACATCAACGGTCGTAAGCTGAATCATCTGCGCGACGTCGTAATGATCGTCCAGAATCTGCTAACGATGTAGAAGATGGTAGACGACTACAGAACAACCAGAGACTCGCCAAGGCAAGTGCTGCGGCTCATCTGTGGATCAAGAAGAAGACTTCTTAGCGCACTTGGTTTATCTCAGCGTGGAGGGCAATGAGCTTGAAATGACCTTGCATGAGCAGTATTTTGACCACTTGTAAATTCCTGGTAATAGTTTAGCAGGCGGCTACATAGAATTTTTCTGATGGTTGATATGGAAAATAGAAAAGTGGTCTCCGTGAGGCAGTCCGCCAGTTTACGTAGCTCACGTTTTTAGCTAAACAAATAAGTATTAATTCCTAGGTTTTCGAATATTCTAAAGCTGTCTCACGTAGTTTTCACCTATACTCCTCGTCAATCCTACTTCGGCCGAAAAACGGCTACGCCCCTTTTGTAGCCGAATATTATGATGTAGTAATGGGAAATTTAAATTTCAACATCAGAATAATCTCACTCATTTTCAAGAGTCGCCGAAGTAAGATTGGCGGGCACTATAGTCAGACAACACCCACGATTCCCAGGAAAAAATGGCATTACTTAATTCACGAACCAACGTCTACCTCTCCAGAAATTCGTCACTTCGTCTATAGGTCTCTCGCTTTGCGCTGGATCCCGTCCAGGTCGTTATGGCGCCGGCGGGCTGTTTCGTTGTTTTGTGGGAGATTATGAGATATGCCGACTCGCTCTCGGCTAATGTTAGCCATATAGGGCGACCGGTTATCCGTCTCCGGGTCCATTCCTTAAAAGAAGGCGCGGCGCTGCCATTTCACACCTCACGCCATGATCTACCGTACTCTAGCGATTCTATCCATCGTTGCCTCAGCATTCGCCTATCATCGTAATTATACAAACATTGCAAAGAAAATATATGCTTTA
Source organism: Oscheius myriophilus (assembly GCA_964057215.1). NCBI lineage: Eukaryota > Metazoa > Nematoda > Chromadorea > Rhabditida > Rhabditidae > Oscheius > Oscheius myriophilus. The sequence continues at coordinate 13,563,490 of OZ059903.1, read as the reverse complement.
AGAGTTCCGAGAGCTAAAATGTACCACTCCCACAAACACTATCAGAGGAGGACCCGATAGGTGAGCGTGTCTCTGTCTCTGTCTCTGTCTCTGTCTCTGTCTCCGTCTCTGTCTCTGTCTCTGTCTCTGTCTCTGTCTCTGTCTCTGTCTCTGTCTCTGTCTCTGTCGCTGTCTCTGTCTCTGTCTCTGTCTCGCGCCGGTCTGAAGAAAAAACCCTTCAATTATGATTCCAGGGCCGAATGCCACTTGGTGTTGAAGGAGGAAGAGCTGGAGACTGGCCGTCCGGTGCCGAAAGGTGTCGGCTGCTGGAAGGTAAAACTTCTATCTGAAATCACCAATACGGATTCTTCAGGAGGAGCACGACGGTGAGGAGCGCGAGTACTGCGACCTCGTGTGCCCCAAGTCCCACACCACTTTCATCGCCTTCATCGACCAGGGTCACCGTGCCTGCTTCAACTACATCTCCTACCAGATTGAGAAGAGGGACGAGGAGCGTTACTTGTGGCGCAGTGGAAAGTGCCTCAACTCCACTGTCAACTTCCGCGTCGGATGCAAATTCGACGACCCGTTCGACACTCAGTTCAAGAGCGACAACGAGATCCTCGCCCGCTTGAGAGCCCGTGCCCGCCGAGCCTAAACGAAGGCCTTTTTGGCAATTGCAATCCTTCTCGCAATATAAACTATTCGATCTTCTATCTGTCACCCGACTGGTTTACCTTGTAGATCATTAATCAACAAGATCCCGATGTTCACGCAGCTAGAAAAACTGCAGGGAAGGAGAACTGCGGACAGGAATAAATGAAGGACAATTTGCGTTTTGAAGTGATGTAAGTTGATTTCAAAAACCAGGAAAAGTTTGGGGAAGGTTTGGACAAAAGGCTTAAGAATGAGAGTTTTCAATGGACCAACCATCGTGTCTACTGTAGTGAACCCTTTCCTCAGCAGTCTCTAATTCTGTCTGTAAACGTGTTGCGACATTCGTCCGGAAGTGTGTCCATCCTCTGCCAATCTCGGAAGCGTCGGCGGACGAGGCAAAGGCAATCTAATCGAGGCGAGTTCTAATGGCTGTGCATCGCGCAGCACATGCTAATGAAAGCGTGGGAATTGACACGGACGTGCTTTGCTCGTCCTCGCACTTTCAGCTGCAATCGAAATTGAGGTCCGTCGAGATGAGGACAGCCTTCCGTTTTAAGCAATACACTCGCAACAAACGCTTTTAATTACATTATAACTTTTTTATGTATTGTTCTCGTATCGAGAGAGAGAAGAGATAGAGATACCGAGATAGGGAGAGAGAGTGAGAGAGAAAGAGAGAGAGAGAGAGAGAGAGAGAGAGAGAGAGAGAGAGAGAGAGAGAAGGGAAAGCTAGGATACAGCGATACACGGATACAACAAGACAGTAGGACGGAGGATTAAAAAAATCAAAAAAGAAAATAAGTTAGAAAGAGGTTGAGACACAGAGCAGAAACACTGATAAACCATAATGAGACGGAGAGACATAGAGACAGAGAGACAGAGAGACACAGAGACACAGAGACACAGAGACACAGAGACACAGAGACACAGAGACACAGAGACACAGAGACACAGAGACACAGAGACACAGAGACACAGAGACACAGAGACACAGAGACACAGAGACACAGAGACACAGAGACACAGAGACACAGAGACACAGAGACACAGAGATACAGAGACACAGAGATACAGAGACACAGAGACACAGAGACACAGAGACACAGAGACACAGAGACACAGAGACACAGAGACACAGAGACACAGAGACACAGAGACACAGAGACACAGAGACACAGAGACACAGAGACACAGAGACACAGAGACACAGAGACACAGAGACACAGAGACACAGAGACACAGAGACACAGAGACACAGAGACACAGAGAAACAGAGGAATAGAGACATGGAGACAGAGAGACACAGAGACAGAGAGATACAGAGATATATAGAGAAACAGAGGAATAGAGACATGGAGACAAAGAGACAAAGAGACACAGATCCAGAAAGACAGAGAGACAGACAGAGAATCACACAAAGATACAGAGAAACACATCTACAGTGACACAGATATACAGAAATAACGGGAATGACCGACATACCAACAAAAAAGAAAGAGAGAGACAGAAATAGAAATGGGAGATTTTCCGTAAAAGATCAGTTTTTTTGAGTTCAGAGATTCTGAGAGGAGACGTTTTCATATTTGAACCAAAGACACGATAATGAACCAATTTCATCCAATATTTCCCATCCTCCTTTCCCCCAAATCCCGATTGCCCATCGCTGGCTGTGATAGTACTAATTCGGTCACGGCTATGCGTTGTCGACTAGTTTGTTCAGTGTTTATTTGCATCCCGTCTCTGCCGTAGTGTTCTTCTTTAATTCGCATCTTCGGCTGATAGGTCGCCCGCTCTCCGGAAAAGGTCATCTTGTTGACGGCCTACGCACCCAGGCATAGATTAGAAAAGACATTTTGCGGCGATCGATACTCGTAGATGAGTCGCTTTGACTCACTCGCCCTGTTCGTCTGTACCGCTTTTGTCACTTGGCTCCTTTCCTCGCAAATGGAGGTTTCGCGTCGTTTTCGCCCTGTTTTTCTGTCATTTTTGTTCAGTCTCCAACCATTCCTTGTCCAAAACATATCAACCAGGAGATTTTTAATTGCCAACCTCATTTAGCCCAAACCGTTTGTTCAATGTTAGCCGGTGAAAGAATGTCACATAATTTGTGTACGTTGAAAACGTGAAAAACACCAGTCTCAGTGAAAAAAACCAAGGGAATCACATTATTTTTGATTTTTGTAGTCAGTCTGCTCAAAGTTTTCTGAATGGAAACGAAAGCCCGTTTTAAGACTTCTTGTCATGGGCCTTTCAAAAGGTTTCTGTAAAAAGTGAGGTGTCTACGCATGCGGAGGTCTCGCGTTGTTTTTGCCCTCCCCCTCCCTTTTCCAGTCTCCAACTATTCCTTGACCTTTCCTTCAAACTATTCATATCAAACAAGCCCTCAAATTTTGCGAACCAGTGTGTGCATTTTGTTCAAAAGATTTGAAATGTTCCACTTCTTGCGAAGGTTTTGTATTGTTAGAGTTACTAAACATTCCGCTCAAAGAATGTAACAACCTTTTGTCTAAGTAGAAAACATGAATAATGCCAATCACAGTGCAACTAAGAGACAGCCAAATTTTCGATTTTCGGCTAAGAGGAAAGTTTAATCTTTTGGTCATTCGCTAAAAAAAAGTTCTGAAATCAACAATTCTGTCTGTTCCAAGGATAGATAGTTTTAGGTAAAAATTATACATTACCCCCTAAATATCTACAAGGCCCGAAATTTTGGCAAAAGTCTTCTCGCTTGCAGTGATGAAAAGCCAATATCGCGACGGTGATAATACATTCAAAATTCGCTTTCTTTAGATTTTTTTGTTAGACCTTTGCCTCGATATTCTTTGCTTTTGTGCTTCTTCCTTCGTTCTTTGCGAAACACTTGAAAAATTAAGTGCTTCACATTACTTTTGAGTTTTGGAGCCAGTTTGCTCAAAGAGCGAAGTGTTGTAAATCCGAACGAAAACCCGTTTAATGACATCTTTTCCTAGGCCTTTGAACGGATTCTGCGAAAATCATATAAAAATTCCCATTTTGGTGGCATTTTCGCTTACTTTGGGAAAGTTTCTTTTTCAGTGTCTTAGGCTACTGAAATTCTGTATTTAGCAAATAATATATAGATACATGCAAATGTTCCAAAACCAACAATTTGGGCAAAAGCTTTTATACTTTTGCAATGGTGTGCTTGAAAAGCTAATTTTATCGCGTCGCAATCGTTCATTCAAAGTCGGCTTTGTTTTGCCATTGCCTCCATATGCTTCGCTTGTCCGCCATTCCTTGCATGACTCCCCCTTGTGCGTTCGTTTTCTTCGTTCTTTGCCTGCTTCTACGCAAATTAATCAGCTCCATTGGCAGCAGATGTCGCCCGTTCAGTGCTTCTTTCCGCCCGACTTTTCTCCGGTCGGGGTCGCAGGCGGGGTCAAAGTCATATTTGCTGCTGCAGCCTCGCTGCGTTTAACAATCTGATGAGGGAGGTCCCATCGATCGGGTCACCCCCTGACCTGGCCTGTGATTCCGTTCCGCCGCTTTCACAGCCCTTTTTTCTGGATTGCGGGTGTCTTTGTACTCATGCGCCCAGGAACACGCACCGGCACCCATTCAAACGGTCCTGTAAACTTTCCTTCAGACAGAGAAAAAGAGATTTCGGAATCTCTTTCTGAAGAATTTCCATATTCTGTGAAATTCACCTCATTTCCTAACGAATTTGAAATCCTCCCTCAGCCTTACTTCGCGCAGTTTTCCCTTTTGAATCCCACTGTTTCCCACGAGTTTTCCTGTCTTTTCCTAGCGTACCGCCCATCTTTGATCTATCACACTTGTCTTAAAGTCGCAATGTTTCGGTTTAAAAGTTTTCCACTTTTCCCAAAAAAAAAGCGACCAAATTGCGGAACTGCGTGAACATGGCGTGTTTGCAGCGATGTCGCACTTTTATCGAAACGCTCTTCATTTAAGACCTTATCTATTTCCATTGAGATAAGGAATCCGATTGTTTTACGATCTTCTCCGAATCTTCCCTTCCTCCTCTGTCCTAATTGACTTGTCGCGAGGTTCAGAAAACCTCCCGTGAAAAGAGCCCGGGGACAAGTCACTTCGGGCGGCGGGCGCCATTCCCCCCGGCTGATTTATGGCTGAGAAACCGTGTCTCCTCCCTTAATTTGATTAATTAACTTACACATTTGCTAAGAAAAGTCGGAAACGTTCCTATCGGAATAGGGAACTGTTTCCGCGTGGCGGTTCCAAGAAAGCAATTCGCTGAAACTGACAATCGGTGATAAGCGTCAGTCTTCGGGCTCTCATTGCCATTGCAATTCTCCGAAACTGTCGATTCGTGACTAGTTTGATACTGAAAATGTAGATTCACAGCAATCTTTATATAACAACTTATTTACGGTATACCACATTAACCGCCATGGGAAACCTGTCGTTAAATCCACAGTGAAATGCATAGTCTCTGTTATTCAGAATTGGGCAAACACTTTAAAAACAACTTTTTCGGATTTTGGCTGAAACAGTTTAAACGTATTCGTCTCAGTTTCTATTCCTCCCCTTCAATACGAGGTCCCACAACGATTTTTATCTCACCTCTAAATGTCCCGCAACGAAAGTTCCTTCACGCCTAAATTTGTTTAAATATTTTAACTCCGTTCTGGGATTGGGGTTTCTCTCTTTATTTTCACTATTTCCATTTGAAACTTTGCTCGTTTGGCGAGCCTAATTGTAGCGTAACCCATGATGTGCCTTTTGATGTATTTTCAACTTTGGCTGTGGTCGATTTATCTATAATTTCAGCTAGAGGAAATGGCCATGGCCGACGACGCTGCCTTACGGAATCTCAGCCAGTTCATGAACATCATGACCAGCCAAGTAAGTGATATTCTGTGTATTGATCTCACTTCACAAATGGTGCGGATCAATTCTGATAAAATGTGACCAATTGCATACGGCTGGCAGTATCCGTGTATGACAACTACATTTGAGTGCTTTTTGAGATCGTAGATTTGGGAACGAGTTGCAAAATGCATTGCTACTTTGTTGGTTTTTCTCTTTGCGCTCACAGCCGGCTGTCACAAACTTTTGTCAATTATGCGTGGATGCGCCCGGGCTTCCGTTTGACACGCGGTTTTACACTCTCATTTCACAGGGGCTGCAACAATCTCCGGAGAAACTGGCCGGCCTGGAGGACATTATGCAGAATGTGGTCAGCACGATGCCGCAATTCGTCGGGATGCCTGTAAGTTTTCTAGCCAAACGATGACAAACAGCTGGCTTCAGGAGCTAACAGCGGCACAAAGCGACTCCTCTTCAAAGCCGGCGGCCTCTTCCTCGTCTGGAAGCACTTCTCCTCACGACGAGACCATGGACGACACGGAGACGAACACGGAGACTTCGGCGCCCTTGTCCAACGTTACTCCCAGAGTTTATCGGATGGAGCCATGGCACGAGTGCTTCAACACCACCAAGGAGGCCGAATTCCACGCCCTCATCTATTCTGTTTACGTCATTTCCAAAGGAGATGACAGGAAACTCGACGGATTCGACTAGTGAGTGCAAAATTACCAAATGATTCAGCCGCACAGAGTGGCCATGACGGGATTTGGCGGGCAAAATGCGGTACACGTTAAAGGACGGTGTTTGAATTATGTATACCCAGTTTCCCAATTTAAATGCTCGAGTTCGTTGCGAGACCGTTTTGCCCCGCTTTGCGACCACGCCGGGGACTCAGATATTCTCCGGCGCCAAAATACGAATGCACATTAAAGGATAAGGATACCGTCAAACCTTTCATGAGAATCTAACCGCGCTTCGGGACCCTTTTCCTACAATTTGTCTGTCATAGTTCCGTTTTCGTCAAGATTTGTTATAGATCGGAGATTTGGTGGTTTTATAATTTTAAAAAAACAGTCCTTTAACCGCGATCGCTTTAATTGCAACCTGTCCCCGCCGTGCGACCTGTACAATTATGCGAGGGAGTGCCAGCTAGCTGCTCGTACCAGCCGCTATAAATTCACTTTTTTCTTCATTTAAGTTTCTAATTTCTCCACTTTCAGCTACGAATGCATAAACCGTCTGCAAAGTAAATGCCGCTACAAGGTTCGAGCGAAGAAAGTGAGCGAATTCTTCATCGTGGAGGAGAAGGGCGCCCACAACCACGCCATGGAACCCGTCGGGACGGGCGGCAGCCACGCCGGTCTGCCGAAGACGCTGAGGGAAATTGTGGACAGTTCCTTCACCAACGACTGGCCGAATGCCATGAGGCAGCAGAAGATCGAAGAAGAGGTGGGGTTTTGAATTCAATTGATGGTGGAATTGAGGATTTTAGGTGAAACGACTGGGACTCCCGCACAATCCTAGGCTAGGACGACAGATTGACAACCGCATTGCTTACCTCCGCAGAGTGAAGAATTTGGCCGAAATGAGGAAGATTCAGGACCAGGTGAGCCCATTTTTCCACATGCTTGTCTTTGGCTTCTTCCTTTTAAAAATTTCACCGTGTTGCAGATCCCTGGAATGCCCATGACGCCCACCGGACCTTCGATGGTTCAGTCTTCGGCCATGCCTCCTACCTGCTCAAATCCCGATGAAATTCTGCGTTTGATGATGCAGCAGGTGCCGAATGAACTCAAAGAGGAGCCCCAGCCGCTGCCTCAGCCGACCGTTGCCCCCGCAATTCTGCCCCAGCAGCCATTGGTCATCCACGACAACAACAACGAACTTATGAACATCATTCTCCAGGTGGCTTTTGTTACGGTTTTTATGTTAACAAACACTTTTTCAGGCCGGCAAGGAAGGAATGCACGACCAGGCACAGATCCTGCAAATGCTGGTGCAGAACGGAATGATGCCCCCGCCGCCGATGCAGCCACTACACGACTCCTCCTGCAGCACCCCCGAAGGACGACTGGAGATCGAGGATTAGATCTCTCATTGCTATTATTTCCATCATTTTTACGGTTTCTATTGCTCCTTTCCTGTCCATATCTCACGCCACCTCGAGCCTTATCTCCACGGGACAATCTCATTCTCAGGCTTTGCATAAATCTCTGTATTATTCTTTCCTGTGTTCGAATAAACGTATTTGTTCGGTTAATTGGGGTTCTTGGGGCAACTGCTCGAACGGGTAAGGGACACCGGCGGATCTAATGGTTGATATGGGCTATCCACCGACAAGCCAATTACTCCGTGAGCGTTTTTCGTGTCGTGACAATGTTTCGCCGTTGTTCTTGCGAGGTATGAATAGGCTCTACTCTACCAAAAAAGTTTGAGATGTCCTTCGCTTCGTAGTTCTCACGGGCCGACTTGAAAAATCCTCGGCCCATCTATTCGGACCACCTAGTCAAACGGTCACCCACGCGACCAAGGTTCGATCCCGGTCAGGATACTTTATTTTTGATAACCTCGAATTAGTTTAAATATGTAATAGTTGTATTTTTAAAGAGTTTGCGGGTTTTAAAATGTTAACGTAAGCTAAACTTAGATTTTAAAGAAATTTTAGTTCGACAACCAGGCCGACACTTTTCTCGGCCCGGCCCGCGAATCGGCCCTTCCCTTGAGAGCTATGCATCGCTTGTCGAACCAACGCGTTTCCCGATTTCTATTCACGAAATCGTGGAATGCTTTTTGGGTTGTAAACATCTCTTATTCACCTGCTGGGCACAAATGTGTCTGCATCTGATCTCTCTCCCTCTCTCTCTCTCTCTCTCTCTCTCTCTCTCTCTCTCTCTCTCTCTCTCTCTCTCTCTTTCTCAACGCAATCGACACCACATTTTATCACAGAACTATGTGGAATACTTATAGAAGGGAAACATTAGATATTACGCACCAGGGTCTAGTAGAATACGACAAATAAAGCGTGTGTGTGTGCTCGTAAAGCCAGAGAAAAGAAATCTGCTCAGAGAGTGGGTGACCGCTCTTAAGCTCGTCGTGGCGAGCATCGCCGGCCGGAGATATGTGCATTCTTGGAGAGAAATGCGCGAGACACCGGTCAATCGATCAATATCGATCGCTAGGAGAAGAGTGCGGGAGAAGAGTAAAAGGAGAGAGAGAGAGAGGGTGAGACAGGGTGCGGGAGAAGTATCACATGTTGGCGGTGGTGTCAATTTAGGCTCCGCCCCTTTGGGGCAACTCCTCGTTGTGGCTCAGCACCCTTTTGTGCCGGTCGACCTTGTCGCCTCACAACCGGCAAATCACAAATATACAAACAATCGTAACGGGGCTAGGGCTCTAATTAATTACTATGATTAGGGTAATAAGAGATACCGGGGGACCCAAAAGAACGCAATACTGCACAAATCAAATGCCGGATTTGGAGAAGGAGACCCGCAAATGAGCATTTTCAGCCAATTTCTGGTTGTGCATCGTGATCAACGCGTGAATGGCCGTTTCGATGTCCTCCAGCTGCACCAGAGCCATCTTGTGGTCTTTCCTGAAACAGCCATAAGGCCTTAGGTTAAAGGCAGAGGCCCACGTAAAATGAAGAGGGGGACCTGTCCATGCTAATCGTAAAACTCTCTGCATTTCACCATTGAAAATGACATTCTCTCGCCTACGTTACGTCATGGACAGGTCCTTTTTCATTTTCCTGGGCCTCTGCCTTTAAGGGTGTTAACGTACGGGAAGAACTTGAAGGCCTTGACGGCAAAGTTGTTGTCCTCGAACATTTTGAGCAAGGCGGCCTCGTCTACATTGGGAGGAATGTTGGACAAGTGGAGGGTAGAGGAGGGAGGGTAGATGTTCATGTAGTTCTTGCTGCCTGGCTTCTTGAAACGATGCAGAGGAGAGTGGGAGTAGTCGCGAGTAAGACCAGCATCAGGCTGACCTAAAACCACTTAACATCGAAGAGAAATAAAAGGGCTTTAACTTTACGAACCCACGCCATTAGACAATTTTATCAAAGAGTAATGTCTTAACGCCCTTAAAGGCAGAGGCCCGCGAAAAAGAAAACGGACGTGTCCATAGCGTAGCGTAAGCGAGAGAGTGTCATTTCCATTGGTGAAATGCAGAGAATTTTATGATTAGCATGGACAGGCCCCCCTCTTCATTTTACGTGGGCCTCTGCCTTTAACGCCTTGTGCAATTATACTCCTCGCCCATCGCCTTTTTTTGGAAATTTCGAAGACCTGTGAATCTAAGCTACATAGCATGAGTAATAACATAGCTACAAATTCATTTTTTTTTGCATAATTGTCAATTGGTTCTTACTCAAAATTATGCTAATGTCAAAGATTTGCGGTAAAGCTCGTTGGGCGACGAGTATACCCAATGTTTTCTAGCAAGTGAACCCAGCGTAGCTCTCCCTAACGAAATACTTTAGGGTACGCTACTTAAACGTTTTGCTCTACGTAATGGATATCTACGTCGCATAATTTCCACTCTGCCATTGCTAGCAGACGGTCATTTGCCTATTTCTACTGCTCTGCTAAGTTTCTCTCAATAAATTTGTTTCTAATAGTTAAGGTTCACTTTCCTTCTGATTCTCAATTTTTCAAAGCTCCGAAGTGCTCTCTTCGTTTATATACAAACAATCGAATGGTCCCCTCCTTGCACTACAAACAAACCGTTAACTTTGAAAAATATATTTTTGCATTAGTATTGAAAATCTGATTTATTTGATTTTTCAAATAGTGTCAATTCAATTACTAAAGTTTTATAGGGTTGTTGGAGTGTTTCGGTATTTCTCAAAGTCCATCGGAGATACTAGGGATACTCAGAGAATGCAACCAGCTACTTTCTCTGTATTTGCACTTAGGGGGTTTGATTTTGAATTGTCAGCTAATATTGATGAACCACAACGACAACGATTATAATAAACGGTAGGGACCAAAATTATAGTAAAAGAGACGAACCTTCCTTGGGAAGCTGTACATTATTATGCTTGGAGGGAGCCACTCGGATGACCTTGTCGTGCCACTTGGCTTTGTCCAGGTGTTGGATGGCTGAAGTGGTCTCGTTTTCCCTTTCCTCTCTTAAGCCTTACCCAATTGGGCCTGCTGAGGCTCAGCGTACTGTATCAAAGCGTTGTCCTTCTTGTTATAGAGAATCTTCACCCGCAAAACATCACCGTAAACTCCGAACAGAGTGAATAAAGAGTCAGGATTGACAGTCTAAACATAGTAATTTGCTTGGTAAATGGTTCTACTGACATCTTCATCTAGAGGAAGGTTGGACACCAACACGACTGAGGTGATTCCAAGCATGTTGACAGGCAGGCGCAGGGAGGAAATCGTGTTGGGACCCAATGCAGCGCCAGACAAAGCCCCGAGGGAGGGGAGGTACCCTGACAAGGCATTCTGAGCATCTGACGATTCATTTGATGGGTTTGTTCTGTAGATTGGGTTACCGGCAACTTGAGGCTGGAGATACGCTGTGGGGTTTGTGAAGGTGAACGAGTAGGGAGAGGCTGTGGGCAGCAATGAATGAAGGCCTAAAAGGTTTTGGGTTTAAGGTTTCAAACGGTAGTACCTAAGGAAAGGGACTGCTCCAAGGTGATCTCTCCAGAAGGCAGAGAAGGGTTCGTGTAGTCTCGGCTCTTGTCATTGTTGTACTTGACGTTAAGGGTGCTCAGTTTACTATAGTCGATGCGAAGAGTACAACAACTGCAAAGGGATTCAATGATATCCGCTAAGGTATTCAACTTTACAGACCCCCCCCCCCCTCTCTACGACTTCTGAAGACTTAGTTTTTAAGTTAACTCACTTGTTGAAGACATTCTGGTTCTCCAGGTTCTGCTTGGCCACCTGTGCAGCTGCCGATTCACTCATCTGGACGAGAGCTTGGAAAGTGTCTGCAAAGCGGAGGTTTTGCAGTGTTTTAGTTGGTGAAACAAGGAAGAAAAGGATGGGAAAAGACGGAAACTATAAGGAAAGGATACTTACTATTCTTGTTGAAAGTGATGATGCGAAGGACTTTGCCGAAGCGTGAGAAGAGCTAGAAAGAGAGGAAGATGAAAGGGTTAGGACAGCGAACGGCCGACAGTCTGGCCGCCATGCACTTACCCCGAAGAGGATGTCCAGGGTCACTGGGTAGATCATGTTCTCGATGATCACGCGGAGCACGCTGTTTGGAGCCTGCTGGGTTCCGCCAGTGATGTCCAAGGAGGAGGCCAAACCGCCGCCGTTTTGGAGGGCGCCGCTCTGAAAAACACATGTTATGAACACGCTTTAAACTCACAGACTCTCACACACACACACACACACACACACACACACACACACACACACACACCTTTTATCTTTCACTAGCTGTCAATGTCTCTTCCCCCCCCCCCCCCCCCCTTCCATAGCCTGGTTTCCCGCTATTGTTTAGCTCCCTTTGTTCCACTCACTCAAAACCATTTTCCCTAACTGTTCTGGAAGTTCCCTCTTTGTGTATTTTTCCACTTGCTCACTTCCATTACAAACCTGCTCGGCGCGAAACGCGTCGTAGGCGGTGTAGGGGTCGGGCATCACCTGAGCGGCCATTCTTTTCGGCTGCACTCCCGAGGAGAAAGGCGCCGAGCGCTTCGTCTTACTACAGAAAATCCTTTTTTAACGAATAGAAGTGGACAGAGATTTCAAGGCAAGAGGACTGCGTTTCGCTGATTTTACGACCCGCTCGTTCGGAAGAGACAGATTCCATCTTCGCCAAAATTGCGGTGCAGAGATAGACAAAAGACAAAAGTCGGGGTTAGATCTACTCACCCGGACATGATTCACATGTCTTTCGCAGGGCGGCCGTGGTTATTGTGTGTGAGAGTAGTGGAGGAGAGAGAGAGACACTCAAAGCGCGCGTGTGACAAACCGGTGGAGGACGGACTCGTTACGGCCACAAATGGCCGGATTATCAATGGGCGCAACACGGTAATGAAGCAGAAGGCTCACCGACGAGAGGGGTGCATCCGAGAGCGAAAGAGGCCGTTGATTACGAAGAACAAGACAAGCGGACGGGCAGCGAGGCGTGAAACACGCGCGCACACCTCGCCTTCCTGTCTTCGGATGCGCGCGAGGGGAGAGAGCGGGCGCAGAGAGGAGACGGAGGGGAACGGTAAGAGACGCACTGATGGAAATAAGGGATAATTGGGAAGAACACGGGAAATACAGGCTACAGTACGACATCACTCTTTTCGAAAGGTTTCCAAGTTTCTTAGTTTATCAATTCCTTTGCAACCAAAGGATAGACCATTTGCGAATGTTGTAAAAAACGCACCTTTAGAACACGGGCATGACCTTAAACGGGAAACAGTCAACAAAGGAAAGTACATTTGGGAGTTTCCTTATTTTTAGGTGAAATAACCAGTCAACCAGGTAATTGGCTTGACGGAATCAACCTGAAAGGGACAACTGCCCTTCATAAGCCCTCGCAACTCCAATTATCCCGCGTGATTACAAATTCCAATTAGGATAATTATCCCACTGGATTAGAGAACTACCATTAATGATTGGTTTCACAAATACAAATCCTCCTTTTGAAAGTATCCGGATATGGTGCATATTTATGCCATTAGCCTAGTTTTTGCGTAATCTAGTAAAATGCGCAACCGTTATTTGTGGTGTCACGAAATTCAACCAAAATTTGAAAGCTTCTTAATTAGTCCGCCGATTGAGATTGTGACCCCGTGTTCCAAATCCCAGCGGGCGACGATTTGCGAGGATTACAGTTTCCATTAGCGCTAGTTGAGGCCAATTTACCAACACTTTGGAACACTTTGATGAAACCGCTATGAATTTGCCAAACGGTGAAAGCTGAGACTCTGAAGTTGGTGATGTTCACAAACAGGATTGAAGTGTGCGCTGATCAAATGCAATCATGGCAAAATTTGGGGGGTTTTTTTTTTCGTTATTTGTGATTTTTACATTAAAACTGGGCATACATTTTTGGTCGGGCATGGGCCTTGCTCAAATGATATATTCTATGGTGCAGATGGACTGATTGTTCGTGTTACATTTTGAAACCACGGTTTAAGTTTTCATAAAAATGGATTCTAATTGTGTTCCTAAGCGCTCCAGTTGCAATTCGTCCAAGTTTCTTTCCACTACATTGTTTCTATTGTTTGGACCAAAAACGGTTTCATATAAAAACTCGGGAATGCCCTAGTTGGTTCCGTGTTATTCCGTTGAATCGTAATCCAATGACAAAGTACTCTTCAACACGGAAAATGTTGGCGTTATATTCCCAGGAAGAATATTCGTCATTTTTTCAAATCACCGTTTCAAAAACTTGGGAAAAAGTTCTCACTTTCGTGAGGATGGATACATATCTCGGTAATCAAATAGCTTCAAGATGTGGTGCCCTAAATAGCAAGTAGCACTCCCTTTAATAGGATAAAATTATTGGGTGAGAAAATAGTCTTCAAGAAAAAAGACAAAGAGACAGCGGTGTTCAAGTGTGAAACTTATCGATGGGAATTCCGTTTTTGCTTGCATACAATTGGCTCATTTCCATGAATAGTCAATAGTCTCGCTAATAAAATAAGATGTCGTCAGCCAAAGTCAGAGGGATCAAGTGAGTTTCGAGTCGACTGGCGTCTCTGGCTGCGTCCTTGGCTGTACAGCCCCGGATACATAGTTATGAACCGTCGCCACAAGGTCAATGAGTTCAAAAAGCCTCCTGCACAGGCCTCCTCCGTCTCTCGTAAATCGTGGGTGGGCAATTTCGTCTCCTCGGAAGGCGTGGTCGTCGAAATGAAGCCGGGAGATGTGTTGACCGAGCGATTAATGAACAGGCGGGCCGGGGAAATGTCGCCTTTGGCAGCCGAGGGAGCAGCAGGCGTGAAATTCGCTCGTTTGCTGTCGATGACCGCGGAAAACAGCCAAAGGAAGGCGGCTCTGACGCAACAGAAGAGCTGTTTTCAACTCTCAAGGGGATCTGGAGGTGGCCACAGAATATTCCAGGTTATTGTGGCCACTGCGGCCCTTTTGACCTCCTGAGACACTCTGTGTTCTTACTTTCCCACAGCTCAGTTTCATGATTTGGCTGTGATTTTGGTGGGATCTTCCGGCTTCGTCTCATTCTGTACGCGTTCCTAAACTCCTAGATTCTTCTCAGTATCTGATATGTCATATAAATTTGTTTCCGGCTAACCAAAAGATTTTGAATAGAAAGTGCTTTGCTGCGACGAATCCCAATTGTGGGCGACCAAGCAAAGATTTCTTGTTTTCTCTTGTTGCCCTTCGCTACGTTTCATACGTATACTCTCTCTGAGTTGATAAGCAAGGTGTGTGAAGGTTTGCGACTAACCAACAGAAGTTCAGGTACGACATGATTCAATAAAAAGAAAATCATGCACATGGGAAAACAAACTGAATTAGAACTGTTTCGGGCATCGATTTGCTCATTTTCAAAAAAATATTTACAGACGATACTAACCTGATCTTTCCTACTGTTTAATTTGACTATAAGTAAATTCGTTTTTGAAGCTTGTCAGCTCAAAGGAAAAATTATATTGACAATGAACAAAACACTTTTCAAGGCAACGTTTCTTGCGTTTTTGAATGGTTAAACCTCCATTTGGGTCGTAATTTTACATATCTTTGTGAAAGGATGCGCGTCAGGTCGCATGCGTCGTATATGTTTACGAAAATTGGAATATTCTTTTTACAAATCTTCCGCCGAAGCAAATGCTACTGTGCTAACTTCTTTCTAAAAGACTGCGAATGCTGCGTCAAAGGAACTTGAAAACCAACGGGCCGTGGACAAATCCGACTGCGGCCCACGTTCTAATTCCTCCGCTCATTTACAATTTTATGCGCTCCAATTTGGCGCTAAATTGGTGGACAAGAAAAGAGTGTGTAAAGAGAGGAGACGCAGATGGTGTTTGTGGAGAGCTTTTTTGAAAGCTGGACGGCCATTTTGGAATTATGGGGGGACGAGGCAATCCGAAGAATGCCTTCGGTCCAAGGAAAAACTACAGCCAGATGATTCATGGATGGAAGCATCGGCGACCATGAAATCACTAAAGAACAGTCGCGAAAGATTTAATTTAGAGAATGTATGACGAATTGTTCCAAGCGTAGGTGAAGAAAGCGTGAATCAGCAGGGAAAACTGTTGCCATTAATACATTGGGCTACTTGGTCGGCCCAATGTATTAATGTTATTTCTAGAGAAATACGTGTAATGTAGGATACTCATGCCATGCTCGATTTGACAAGGAGTATAGATAAAACTTTAGTACCCCCAACCCTACTTTGGCGGTTTTTGGAAAGGAGTGAGATTATTTTTATGTTGATATTCTACCCATTATCACATCAAAATAGTGCGCTACAAAAGGGACGTGGCCGCTTTTTGGCCAAAATAGGATTGGCGAAGAGTATATATTCCAAAGTACGACTTGAATGAGAATTTTTAGACATCGACACGGGCAGTGTAAGAAATTTTAAAAAAAAATTGTTTGAAAACAGCTTTTGTTCGAGCACAAAAGTTGGCTTCAGATTCAGAAGACAGCTTCCTGCATTGACAGACAAGACTCCATCCAAATGTTAATCCAAATTGGGTATTCAATAGAAAGTTTGGGATTTGCCTAGTGTTTTTTCCATTTGTTGTTTCGACGATAAAAAATAAAAATATGGGTTTTCACAGCACTCTGGCAAACTGGCTACCTCGTAAGCTTACGAATTTTGCAGAAGAAAACTCCCTGTTGTCTTCGTAACAGAAAATACTATCTCTTGAACTGTAGAGCTGACAAATTAAACGAAATAAAAGCTTTGTGATATCGGTTGGGCCAGTTTTACTGTGGTTAAAAGAAGAGCACAGAAGGGCTATAGCAGTAGCCATTTTCTCATGTCTCATAGTTGTTTACAGTACTAAAAGAGACATAGTAGTGTCCAAAATGAAAATGACAATAGATTTGGCGGCGTGTGCTTATCGACGTGAATGGCGGAATCTCTGGGAACACGGCGACTGTATGTGGACACACAGCTGCCCACACACACAGCCTTTTACGAGTTTCAGCCAGCCGCAGAGGAAGTTTCGAGGAGAATCGGAGGAGAATCGTATGTTCCCATAACAACGCGCTTTCACGTTTCAGTTTATCGTAAATTGGCGCTTATTATGCAACTGGTCGCAACAAGAAGAGTTTCTTGGTTGCTGAGTTGGTCACAGTTACGCGAACCTCAGTAGATTACATTTCCTTGCTTAAAATGACAGCGAGGGAAATAGGTCTCGGTGGGCGATTCCTCGACAAACAGGCGACGCGGTGTCAGATGCACGCGGCTCACGGAAGGAGCATAATGCACGGCCATTCGAGGCCACCGCCTGGACAAACAGAATTTTATTGCAGTCAAGGGCCCTTCTGGGGGAGGATATTGGACCCTATGGTCAAAGAGCTACGTTTACAACAATTATGAGATATGAACTGAGCCAGAATTGGAGACACTCGAGAACAACAACGAGCGATCCGGTACGTGCTTCGTTTTTTCGTGAAATCGTAGAATAGGAGAGGTTCGTGAATCATAGCGAAGCACAAAAAAGGCCACGATCCCACGGATTCATCAGTTCGCAAAAATCAGCCGATAAAATATCTTGTATGTGTATGTTTGGTTTCATTTTTTCATTTGATAGCACGTGGCGAAGAGAGAGTTCCAAAAAATGTTGCATTTTGCATATTTTCTCTGCGTTCTTGTTGCCAACGAGTTGGGCGTACAAAATACAAGAAAGATACAACATCAAGACACGTCATTAAAATAAAATTATTAAAATGAAAACAGCGTTAAATTAGGGAAAATCTCACTTTTTCTGACATGAACTTGACATTACACGCTGAGATTGAATTATCCAATCTTGATAGATTCTAGCTATACATATTTCTTTGAAATCGATTTCTGTTCAGTTAGTTGAATCAGCTTTTAATCCAATGCCTTTCATTCGTTCCTACTGAAAAAAGGACTCAAAACGCAAAAAAAAAATTATGACAAATTAGATGACGCTTCACTAGCTTATAATGTCAGACGACGGCCTTTCCAAAGAACACAATTACGAAAAATGTAAGTTTTGCAAGCAATTTTCTGCGAATGTTCTGTAGGAGCACACTTGCAGAAAGAATACTGTAGCTTTTCTGTGACTGTTTTATCATTGAAAACCAACAAATTTGAGGTTTTCTTATTCGGGGAACGGGACAGGATGTGGCAACATTCCAAGAACTTTTTGAAGGCATTGCACTTACCAAGGGAAGTATAGCTTTTTCTACCAAATACCCTACGCTACGTTAGAAAAATAATCAAACTGTCTCTTGCCCAGAATCGTAGACGGAAATGTTTTGTCTGTCGATGATTCAGAACTGACGAAAAAATAGGATTCTGACGGATTACGTAGAAGACAAACTCGCCACAGATTACACCTTTCGCTAAAGAAGCATGTAAAAATAGGTTGTATCTGTCCTTTTCGTGGCCAATCATCTGTTTTGTTTGAAGCGTAATAAAGGTACGAACGTGTCAGAAAGGCGTTGGCTGGATTCGTTCTGCGGTTGCTCTGCTCGGAGGCTAATCCCGATTTCCGGCGCAACAACGGATGAGCGGAGGGGGAGGGGACATCACAGGTACATAGAGATAAAAAGATAAAAGTATAAAAAAGTGATGGGCTACCGTAAAGTAGGACATTTGAAAACCGTTTGAAAAGTTGCTTGTTAGCTGAACCAAATGACATGTTATTTGTTTGCCAAGAGCTTGAAGGACAACAGAAGTTTGAAAATCTATCAGAAACAACTGAATCTGTACCTAAGATGATGTTTTATCATCTGAATCATGTTTTATCACCCATACTTTGCAAACTGAAAGCGAAAAGTGTGCTGTGATGTGCTTTCGCTGGCTGAATGTGGGCAACATGAATGCTCGTTCTCATTCGAATGACGGGGTCTATTAGTCTCATCTGAAAGGTGCCCGGGACTCTTCGCTTAATGAAGGCGAAAGAGGACGGATGCCTGGACATCAATGAGGCTCAGCTGAATAATTAAAGCGACCTAGCGCTCGTTTTCGCTGGCAAAATGGAGCGAGAGGGAAGGAATTCCACTGCGTCCGTGTGTGGTTGGGGGCGCAGCTGGACGCACAATTAAAGCGCGAAGAGCCGACGCCCGTAAACAGTAGGCTCCAAACAAAGATGTATTTTATTCGGCGGTAATTTGGAAGGCATAATTAAGCGACGGACGCTCGAAAACAAACGCACGTCGACGCCAGACACGGAGGAATTTCAGCGACGTCGATGGACTTTTGGGAGGCAGGAGGGGCGGGAGAGAGGCGGAAGAGGAGGAACAAAGGAGGCAAAAACAGGGAAATCTGGGAATTTAAAGGACTGATCAAATGAGGTCCTGACGCGAAATGATCAAACACTGAGCACTTATAGCTGTCCTTTCTAACAGTTGAACATACAAAATGTTGTTATGTTTGATTTACAAAAGGCAGTTTCGGCTTGAGATAGTACGCCAAATGGAAAAATGCGAGATGCTGCTTTTGGCCATATTTTCTCTGGGTCTCTCAGTTGAGAATGCTCTCTCAATCACGGGTCATCGCGGCGGGACCCAATGCCAAGCATATTTCAAAGCCGAAAAATCCATTATAACGAGCCAAATTTTCGCTGTTCTTTCTCAATTTCCCAAAGGGATGTGTTTTCCGAAAGCGTGTTTGTAAACGAAGAGACAGCGAGACAGCCGTGTCTCTGCTCACGATAGTTTTATGATAGGAATTCCAAAGAAAGGCGTGTTTTGTTATGATACTATTCAGAACCCCTCTGCATTTACAGTTGAAAGCAATTGAAATGGGAGTTATCATCTCTAGCGAAATGAAGGGATGTCCGGTGGAAAATAGCTCTCCTACCGTACCTGGCTCTGCCTTGAAAATACTAATCAGCACGCAATCGGCCTGATTGCCATGTGTTGCGTAATTGTGAAAGGGTTTTTTTTGGGGAAAAGGTTACAGAAGAGGGGGGCTGAATCATGGAAAAGCAAGAAGGAGAAGGTTACGACATTTGATAAATAACAGGCTGCATATCTTGGTGGTGGGAATGCTGGAAGTACACAACACACACACACACACACACACACACACACACACACACACACACACACACACACACACACACACACACACACATTCCCTGTATGGCAAAAAAGTATGTGTTTGGTTAGAATTATGGAAGGAAGCGTGCCGAATGCAGCTATGCCGTTTGTTCTTTGAGATTTCCGTGTTCTCGTCTTTTTTTCCCTCTGTGGGCATGTCCTGCAAGTGGTCAGTACCACTGTTAATGAGCCGACGGCACGCGAGTTGTCCATTAGTCTGTATGAAAAAAGTACGAGCCTCGAGGAGCCGACAGCAAAAGCGGATGAGGCCAATAATGAGACGCGATGTGAGACGAATGCGACACTGATAATTAGACGACGCCCATCGAGGGACGAGGAGGGAAAATACCAGCACTGGGCCAAAGGTTGAACGCCCACCAGTGGTAGGGACGGGGCAGGGGGCTGAGCTCACAGTTACACGTGATTTCACCTAAGATCTACGATAGTTCAAATAAAACATTTACAGTAGATTACTGTAACATCCTTGTTACCAAATGCGTGAAAAATGTGCAATGACAGATTTTGAACTTTGAAAAAGTCTCACCTTGAAAAGAGCATGGGCTCGTCCATTGCCGGTCAGCGCTGTGGAAGCTTTACAATGGAAAATAATTGAAATCATAACTGTTATTTATCAAAAAGAGCTTGTTTATTTTGCCGTTCCGGCTACAGTAGGCGTACAAATTGCACCCTTTCGTAGCTACAACTTCAGCTCGGTCGGGCTGATAAAAGGTAGAGCTGAAATTCAGCATTTCGTAGAATGAATTTCCAGTTTATATGAATTTTTAGATAAGCCTGAGGCTAAGGGGCCTGGAAGTGGTCTGATCCAGTGGTGCATATCGTGTTGGATGGATGGACTCTCGGCTGAAAGGCCTCTGACGAATTGCCATGTCGCAGGAGGCATTCGGTAACCGAGACTGATATTAATTGGAGCTCAGGATTGGATGCGCTCTTAGGGGAAAGGCTGTGTCGCATAACATAATTATAACCAGATGTGCCCCATGGCAATCTCTGAAATGCATCTCGTGTGCCACACACACATACGCACTCGGCAGTGTAGCCCACCCAGGAGTTCGAGGGACCACCCGGGTGGCAAAGGAGAAGGCGGAAAAGCGACAACGCTCCGGTGTCAGAGGGTTTTTGTGGTTGCGGGAACCCTTGTGTATTGTTTTGCAAAGAATGACTTAGAAATCGGACACTAATAGGGCACGTTCAAAAAGGGGCACATGAGCAGTTGCACGGCGCACCTTGAAAACCCTGGTGAACATGCCCTTATGTAAGAACGAATGCCCATTTGCAAAGTGAAATTTTCAAAATTGATTCAAATTGTTGGTACTGGATAATAAAGATATAAAAGGATTGGGGCACTGGGTCTCGCAGCGATAACCTATGGCATACCCAGATGGGTAAAAGAGAGCTCACTGAAAGAAGACAATTAGCAAAAAGAGGTCGAAAAAAGAAAGGGTTGCAAAAAGATTTTATTTTGAAATGCACTGTAATTGTGTTTCTAGCATAAATATTTTGTAGAACTACTAAGGCAAAAAACATTTTGACGACGGGGATCGATCTGGTCACTTTGGTTTGTCAGTTCAACCTCTTAGCCACTCCGTCACGGATATCATTAAAATAATATATAGGGTAATTCGAATCCCCTTTAACCATGATATTTTGCACACTGAGAATGATATTTTCCGACAAAAATAATGTAAAAATATTAACCTTGAAATTACGTCTATAAAAAGAACTTCAAAAATCAACAACTGACCCGGGCCGGCCCGCTCTTAAGATTTATAGGCACGGCCCGGCCCGATCCGACCCGATCCCACACGACCTGCAACCCATGCTTGGAAGGAACCATCATGCTGCATTCCGAGCACCATCATGCTCGGAATGCCAACGAGCAGCCTTGTCATTCCAATTAAAAAAAACTTTTCATGAACTTGGACAACGATTGTTCATGAATTTGACACCTTTCACTTGTAAAAGTCATAAATTGTCATTAACTTTCCAAATTTTCCATAAGTAGGGGTGATCTATTGTAAATGGGGGTTTCAGAAAATGTCGGAAGCCAAAAGTTTTATAATTTCCTATGGGGCCATGAAAGTTCATAAACTTTTCAAACAACTTAACTGTAGAGATCATTGGCCTGCTTTACTCATACGGTGTGTGGTGTGTTTACCCTAAGCCCTAAGCCCTTGTGTTTAGTGTTGGCAAGTGTGACAAAGGAGTGGAAACGGCAGTGTGAGCGTGGAATTCCGCCAAGAGGCAGGTGCTAATTCCGTGATCCAATATTGGCGGCGGCGGCGATGGATTAGTTTATGGCATGAGGGGACAGATGTTCTTTCCTTCTGAGGTTCCCATTTAATTGGGGACTGAGAAAGGAGAAAAAGAGGGAAATCAGATGGGCTGCCCGGTGACGGCGGGCACAGATTAATTATTAAAATGTGTGCATGAGCCGGCGACAACTCTGTTTTCCGTCCGTCACAATGGCCATCTGGGCGGGCAAAACAGGGTGGCCGCCGAGGATTTTCGGGATTTCGGGTGCTCGGCTGATGGAACTCCGGAATTACTATAGATGAGAGATAATTAGCAACGGGAACGACGGAATGAAAGGAACTTGGGAGAGCAGGGCGCATTGAGACAAAATGACCCCTTGTCTTTCTTTGATTCTTATTTATTATCATCTCTATCCTTCCTTCCATTCCTATGCTCTCAAACCTCTCTCTCTCTCTCTCTCTCTCTCTCTCTCTCTCTCTCTCTCTCTCTAATACATGCCTTCTTTCTCTCTTTTTGTTTCTCTTTCTCTATATCTCTTCCTAGTCTGTACCTTCACGGGGACATCTAACTCCTATTTTTTATCCTCTCTCTCTCTCTCTCTCTTCTCACCTCGTCATCTCCACGTCGCTTTTCCTTGTCCAGCTTCAGTTCCTGGTGCGTGCTGTACTGGGTGAAGATCGTCCTTCCACGAATCTAATTAAAGTGTTCAGAATAAATCAGTATTTCTTACTTGAAGAGGCATGGCGTTCATGGTAGTCACAAAGTTATACGCCCCGGTCTCGTCGTCAAACTCGACGAAAGCCTAAATAAGTCAGTTTCAATGAAATTTGTATCTTACCTGGCTTTTTCCTTTAAGCATCATGTAGTTGGCGATGGATCCATATGGCATGCAGAGCTGAATGAGCTCCACGTCCACCATGTCAGGAGGAATGTTCCTGACGTGGACGACCCGTGATCTGGGGTTGTTCCCGTTGAAGTTCCCGTTTGCATTCCCGTTAGCGGTTTGACTCGAAGAAGAAGAGGAAGAGGCACAAGAAGCCTTGAAAACGAAAATATCCCTCACTCCCTTACTCCCTCACTCCCTCACTCCCTCACTCCCTTACTTTCTCTCTATCTCTCTCTCTCTCTCTCTCTCTCGTTCACTCACTCTCTGTCTCTTTACCTGAGGAATATGGGCGATCGGAGCCCCTGCGAGAAGAGAAGCCGTGTGTGCGCCGTTCATCTGGTAGAACTGTTTGAGCAAAGCTGCGGGGTCGAGTTTGGCCTGAAACCGTATCGTCGGGATGCATTATGAATCGGCGATTATGCGCCACGCGGCGACGAAGCCCGTAGTTTTGTCTCCGAGCGAAAAATAGAAAACTTTACACAAAGTGGGCTGACAAAGGATTGTGAACAGACCTTCTTCGCTTCAGAGTCGACGGTCATCACGGGGGCGAGCAGCTGGCCATTCAACGGACTGAGGTAGTCGTCGGCGCCGCGCTGCAATCGAGGGAGTTACACTTGTTCACAGAGGTTTCAAGCGCCAATTATCCCGAAGGAATCCCGGCTTCGCATGACACGGCGACATCGATCGCAAACTGACGCTAATTGCCTTGGGCAAAATTAAGGATCAACGCTCTTTACTTGTTTGTTAACAAGCTTGTTTTTACAGTTTTTACACTTGAAGAAACACAGTTATCAACAGGTTTTTTTAAACAAAAAATAGAGATCGTTTCCAGTGAATAGGACGTGGTGGAAAGTCATTTTGCTTTACGGTAAACTGGCTGTACTTATATTATTCCAAAACCAATTCAATTGTTTGGGTGATCTTTTGGGATAAATGTAAATGCAAAATAGAGTTTGTAAATGGCTTCAACTTGTCCCTTTCATTTTGACTTTCTTTGCAAAAGAGAGATGCCAGTCTGAATCACTTTTCTAGTGAAATTTCCGAGCTTTAAAAAAAAGATAGCAAATAGTTTTTCGAGATAATCGGCCCTCTAAGCGGATGCAAGCGTCTTTCAAAGTATCTAAGAACAGGAACAGCGTAGCTAAGTTTTTGCGCCTATCGTCGGATTCGTCGTCGGTCGTATCGCGCATTTAAAGTTGACTTTCGCTTAAAGGCAGAGGCCCACGTAAAATGAAAAGCAAAAAATGCCGGGAGAGTCATCAAATTTTGTCGCAGAAGAATGAGATGTCATCGATCGTGCCTGGTAATTGACTCAAATTAACGCCGTGTGGAAAAAAGTTTTGTTCTTTAAACCCTAGGCGATAGAAAGTAGTATTAGAAATGCAAAATAGAAATTATTTTAAAGTTTATGGTTAATAACTAATGCCAAAAAAGGTTAATGTCCTTCAGGTCCTTTAGGTTTATTGTGCGATGGCGTTATTTACTCAAAAGAGATAGCGCTTTGAATGAAGAGACTCAGAAAATGGGGGGGGGGTTGGGTCTCGCCGCGATGACATGTGATCTACCCAGTATAGCAAAAGAGAGAGTACGCTGAATGAAGGGACAGAGAAATCGGCGTGAAAGGCTTTACCGCAAACGACATTGCTGATAGTGAGTAAACCCCAACTGAGAAATCAAGCAAAAACTTTTTGAAGAAGACAACCGGAAAGTTAAGAATTAGGGCGATTCGGTTTTGTGACAGAGTTACTGTAAGAATTTGCGGATGCGGAATGCAGAAGGTTTAACAGAATGTTTGATGTGCAATGTGATAAGAGAATCTTCCGCCACCATGACCGCCGCCATTGGCTTGTCTGCCACCGTAAGACCAGGCAATGGCTGCATAAATTCTTCCTTTAAATTGCTAAGTAAGGCCTTGTTAAGGTGTTGTTGACTGGTCAGCCGAGGGAACAACAAAGCGAGAGGAGACGAGAAGAGACACGGCGCCTGGGAGGGAAAATTAGACTGATTAAGTGGGTGCAAGGGGACGACGCGAGGAAAATGAGCCGCGCCGCGGACGCTCGAAAACACGAGGACCCTCTGCTTCGAGATTCCACAGGAATACCTGGCTTCCCGGGGAATCGATGTCTTCTTTCCGATTAAGCCAGCCGCCAGCCGCCAGCCGAACATCAGAATCCATTAACCGACACACGGCCGCCTTGATTTGCCACTTTCTTCTTAGACTCGTTTCGAAGGGCCGGTGGCAGTTGAGGGGTGCAGAAAAACACAAGGACACCCCGCAATTGGCCAAGCTTTGTCTTCAAAAGATGCTCACAAACGGAGTCTATCTGCGGTTACTGTACATTAAAGGGGCAGTAAAGGGGCTTTTCATTTCATTTTTGATCGGCTACGGTCGGAAATTATGCGAATTAAGTATGCTAAATTGTCTCGCACCTTCCTCGTTTCCAGCGCTCTCTTAGCCAGTTAGAATGAAATTCGGCTCATTAGCATGTATTGTAGATGTCGGACACGCAGGACGTACTGGCCGTCTACAAATCTGTAGACGGAGACCCGATTTTGGCGTCTTTGAAGCGTATTTTCTCGAAAACGGTATATTTTCGACCCAAAGTCATATACATTTTCATGATCAGCGATTTTTCTCTCCTAATTGAGAAAATGTTGTAAAAGCCGCCTGACTGTCCCTTCAAGCGCCATTTTTAGAAGAATTCGCATGTCGTTGGCTAAAAGCTGTGCAGCATAAATCTCAACAATTCAGGTTTAAGCAATATCTTGATCAAACTTCAGTGGCAATAGAGCCACCGAGAGGATGTGGTCAACCCCACCAACTTCTATCCGATTCCATTCCAACGCCAGAAAAACCCGATAATTGGAATTTTACATTAATCACATTACTTGCGTGTAAATTTTACAGTTTTTGTCCTGGTGGCGGTCGGTCTCACTTTTCTCCCTGGTAGGTCTCTTAAGTACTGTGTAATCGCAAATCAAAGGGGCATGATAATAATTACCAATTCTACCAACTCAGGGTGTAATTAACTGTATGCCTATTTTTGTTTTGGCATGCTCCATCTTGGGTAGAATCCAACTAGTGAGAAGTGAAACAAAATAGGAATTCTCTAACTTATGTCCTCAATTTTCAAATAACAATGGTTCCTTTAACGACTGTTTTTATAGCAGTAAATTTAAAAAAATAACAATAAATTCAGCTGTCTTTCTAAAACAAAAAGACAGAAAATCGAGTTCAAAGAGCGAAAAAGGTAATTTCCAAGCATAGGTCCACCAAAAACTTGGAAATTATTGCTTTAGGGCCTCGAAGCTATAACGTAATGTAAGCGAAAAACAAAAGCAAAAAATAATCGTTTAGAAACCGAGCAAATGCTGTTTCAACTATATGGCGCCAAAACTTTATGAAGCTATATCTACCGGAAAATTCCTCAAAATTTACAATGGAAATGACCTTGAACGAGGTTGAGAATGCGATGTTGGGGGCATCGCATTACTACTAACTCCATCGGGGTTGCAACCTGTGGGGGTATCACTTGCGGCGTGTCAAATGGGGGGGGGGGGTTGCAAATTTAAATCCAAAACGAAAAAACTTCAGAATGGCAAGCTCGCGGCGGACTGCAGGTCATTTCAATTGTTTTCCCTGCGATATCGTAAAATGCGCCGAACGGCCGTTAACATCTGCCAATTATTCCCTCGCAAAAAGTAGAATAATTTCTAATGGATCAAATAAGGAATACATAGGTTTTCGTCGGAAAAAAGAGTTTTTAAATACCGCGTAATTCAGTGAGTAGCAAAGTTCCAATATGGCGTATCCAGCTCTAACTCTAGTTCGAAATGTTTAGAGTTGGAAAATGATTCAGTCTTTTCCCGCATAACCACATCCACTTCATTTTCTACGCAGTCTCACCTTTGACATGAACTATGAGAAGAGGCAGAAGTGCCTAGAGCATGGCTGAAACGATGAAAAGGTAGAAGAAGGGACGAAGAGGAAGGGATTTCGGGGGAACGAGTGCCCGTCAAAGGGCAGTTGCGGGATCGGCGAAAACAAACAAGCGCCAGTGTCAAAAGGAGCACAGCCACTGTATTTACTGTAGCCGGTTGGATTTGCAAAGTTCGATTGGACCACCCTCGCAGATTGAGACCATGGGTGGGCGGGGCGAGAGATATTCACAACGTGCTGCGATTTTGGATTTAAAAATAGCGCTATTAAAAACCACAATATTAAATTACTCTATTAAAAACCACACTATTAAAAACCACTATACGGCGAAACAGTTTTTCGTTAATCTATGGTTTCCGCAGATTTTAAAAAATTGCGGTCGAAAACATTTCCTCATAAAAAACTAATATTGTTCCACTTGTACTGCTAAACTTTTAAAATTTGCTATTGGCTTTTATCGCAAAACCAGGGTGATTTAACACCCTGCATAAGAATATGCTCTCCGTTTTGAGTGATGGCATTATTTCTGTAGGTTACGGTAGGATTACTGTAGGGCATGTTTTGCGGTAGGATTGCCTGTCTGACGATGAGTTGTTAAGTTTTAAAGATGATAGCATTTCGGTAAAAACACAAGATCATTACGTAAAATGCCTTCAGTGTATCTGAAAGAAAAAACTCCCAGTTGTCGTAATCGACAAAAAATGTCACCACTCAAAAACGTGTGAAAGTGTGACTCAAAATAGCCATGTTTTTTTTTTCTATTTCTTGAAAATTGGGGCAGTACAAGTGGGGCAGTACTAGTTTCTCAGAAAAGGG
This sequence comes from Oscheius myriophilus, assembly GCA_964057215.1. Taxonomy (NCBI): domain Eukaryota; kingdom Metazoa; phylum Nematoda; class Chromadorea; order Rhabditida; family Rhabditidae; genus Oscheius; species Oscheius myriophilus. Next base: position 13,535,943 of record OZ059903.1, on the reverse strand, counting down.
TAAAAGGATGGTGACAGCCGGCTGGCAGAGGCGACAGCCCAGAGACAGCCGGGTGTCCCTCCGAGCAGAGTTTGCACGCGGTTCGCGCAGTAGACAAACACAAAGACAGTCGCCCAGGAAACAACGAACGGCCTAATCCGGGCGAGAAGTGCCTCCGACGCTACTGAGAATACGCACTGCGAATTCTGATGCAGGAATAATTCCACACGAAGAGGGTACGGTAGAATTCCTCACATTTCACTTCCATCTCATTCATTTGCCTTTTTCTATTACCTTTTTCTATTACCTTTTTCTATTACCTTTTACCTTACCGTATTACCTTTTTCTAACAAATCCAGTGAGCAAAAGGCAATTGACCAGGCAAAATTGTTCCTATGGTTTGTGATTCCCAGAGGCTTTATAATCCAAGCTTAACCTTCGGCCAAATGTAATTAACAGAACACTAGCAGTACCACGTTGAGTTAATTTTACTTTATACGGTTGGTCGATCTTGAAAAAACATAGTTTCTTTGATAGTAGAAGATACGTAGAGTGCAGGAAATCGCTACTTGGGCGTCTTTTTCTCTGCGCATCTTCATTCGGTGTTCTCTCTGTTTTCCAGTAGGTCACGGTCATCGCGGCGGGACCTAATTCCAAAAACCCTTTAACAGTGCGCCACTCCTTGAGCGAACTGTGCCCCACAGAATGGAAAAAAATATGCTTGCAAAAGTAAAGTGAAAGATCGAGGAAACCTTCAACCAAAAAAAGTAAAAATGAGCGTCTTATTTTAAGAACGTCTCTCGGCCGACAGAAATATTGTGCGGACGGCGGCAGCAGAACGACACGACATTTTGATGAAGAAACAATATTGATTTCGCCCGACGTGTGGATAATGGAAACTGTAAAACGAAGGATAAAGGGCTGGGAACGGGATAGAAGCTTCTCTCGAAGGGATGGCCATTGTACGGACAGGAAAACAGAAAAGGGGGATCAACATTCACTTCTATGGTTTTTCTCTTATTCACCAACGAAACCTCTAAATATAGCTGTAGCCAGAGTGGACTCATGCCAATAAAATTTGAATGGTCTGTTGAAATGGCATGTTCGTAGCTAAATCATTCTTCGACAAAGCTTGCTTACATATTGGCGCAATTAGTATATGAGTTCTGCTTCACGACAAACACTATCATCCCCTTAAAGGCAGTATGTCATGAAAAATTAAAGCATGGACGGGTGGACCAGTAGAGGGTACCGTAAGGCGAGAGATCCAATTTCATCATATTAAATGGAGAGAGCGGTATTCTAATTGCAGTCAAAAAATTTGGCGGGAAAACTTTGAGGAGTCAAATATTATCAATAAAATAGGTTTTCGGTAAAGTATATACATTTTTCAACTGGTCGGGTTTAATTTTGGTTTAATTTTCGTGACACACTGCCTTTAAAGCTATCTCCGTGAATTTTCGGACCTCTTGGCACATCTAGGAAAGATGATCGTTCATTTGCTGTCCCTGATTCTAACAACCACTACGTCCAGAATTATTGGTATTCCTGATGAAACCCATATGTAATGCAATTCCATGTGATCCCTAGTTGTATTATTGTCATGCCTGCGTTACTCTAAAGTTTTTAAAACCACATTAAGCCGTTACTTTAAAATCACCCACCTTCAAATTGCCGACGGAGCGTAGCAAAATGGCCTGGGGCAGAAACTCTTGATGCATTCTGTCTGAAACAAATCGATCATTTTCACAGGGGCGGCGAAAAGATTAAAGGACTGTGGGATGGCGTGAGCCGGGTGTCAATTAATCGACGGATACCTAGATATTATCTCCAGGGAGGTATTGACACGGCGGAATAGGCAGAGGGACGGATTTAAAGGGGAATGAAGGATACGGAACTGGAGAAAGTCAGAAAAATAGTAAGAACATTACAAGAATGGTTTCTATTTTATAAATGTCTGTGACGATTTTCAGGAAACAGAACCAGACTTTTCAAAATAAAGAACTTCCACAAAGAGTAGTCGCGTATTCTGGGAAATCGAACACATTTCTGGCGAATATGCCCTGCTTAAGTTTGGTATTTTCAGTTAGATTAATTGAAAATCCGATGATTTGTGCTTGGCACTCTTAAAGGAAGAGGCCCACGTAAAATGAAGAAGGGGACCTGTCCATGCTAATCGTAAAACTCTCTGCATTTCACCATTGAAAATGACACTCTCTCGCCTACGTTACGTCATGGACAGGTCCTTTTTCATTTTCCTGGGCCTCTGCCTTTAAACTTTAATTTGAACTCTAGCAAACTTTACGTAAGTATTCTAAAGTCTTATTCTGAAGATTTCTTTCCGTTTGCAATTCAGTTTGAGAAACCAAAGTTCGTTGTTGTGTTTTCGCGTGGCTGCTACCGTATGTGCGGGTGTTTTCTGAAAGAACTCGCCGTTTTCAGTGGAGCCGTGGCCTTCATTCGACAGGTGTGAAGTCGGCTCTCGCATCGGAAACGCTGGGCGTCGGTGATAAAGAGTGCGGTGGCTGCTAGGAGACCGCAGGGAGCGCCATTGGTCAACACGCATTGTTCCAACTCTACTAACCGTCAAATTCCCGTTTCAAGCAAGGGCCGTGAAGCCTCAAAAGACCCTCAGGTTAATCACCTTTTGAAGTTAATAACGGCTACAATTGGAAACCTATTGGTTTGTCAATTGTAGCCAACAAAATTAAATGGCGAGAGAGCGAGAGTAATAATTGGAATTTCCAGGGAGATACAAATCGGCATTTTGCGTTCTGGCGCGCCACATACATTCCCTACTGAGGCAGAGACAATCACGAACTGCATGCAAAAACGAAGTCTACCATCGATTTATGAACGTTTCAGTTCTTAACGTATGAACTCATATTCAGCATAAAGCTTTGTAAGTGTTTCCATAACATGCAGCCGTCACCAAACGTGTGAACGAAACGGCATGAAAAGCTTCTAAAGACCCCTAATCGTACGCTAGCCGTATGCAATTAGTCGTGTGCAAGCATGGCAAAATTTGGGGCCGGGCCGAGAAAAATTTTGAAGCAGGCCGGCCCGGGTCGGCCCGAAATTTTTTTTGTTTTCTCTGATTTTTACATTGAAAAAAGGCATAAATTTTCGGTTGAGTCGGGCCGGGCCGTGAAAAATTTTGGAGCGGGCCGGCCCGGGCCGTCCCGGGCCGGCCCGTTGCCATGCTTGGTCGTATGCTAATTAGACGAATTGGGAATGTTCGTGATGTGAGTTTTTTAATCGTTCAAAGGGGAATAATTAATGAGTGACTATCATTAAAACGTTGCAGAGAGTCTTTTCATTACCACACGCCCGGATATCGTTTAACATCAGCGTTCACGTACAACACGTCACGTGCACATAAAAGTTAACTGTGTTCATAAATAGGCACAGTGAGGGATTCAAAACTGTTTATTTCGTCTTGAAAGTAGGATATGAGAATGCGTTTTCCCGGGGCACACCTTAACGGCCATTGCCTTTTATGCAGGCGTCCAGTTCGCGAAATCCTCAATATTGAATTGGGATTTTCTCGAATATGGAGAACGCAAAGCAAATGTGGACTTCAATCACTGAATACCTATGGAAAAGGCTATATAAAGTTATGTGTCTCGTTTGACTTGGCCACCCAGACCCAAACGACTACCCATGTAAGACGGATGCGTTAAACATCTCCCTTTTGCACCGTTTATCAAATAACACTGTTAAACGTTAACAACTCTGTACAAAGTAGTTAAAAACAATGTATTCTTTTAAATAGACAACTTTGAAATTAGGGAAGAAGTGGATTTTCTGGGGCCGTCCCATGTGGTCTTTGTTTCTTTGGATATCAGAAAACGAACGAAAATATGGGGGAAAGTGTTTATTTCGCATGAAAACGAACGAAAATATGGGGGAAAGTGTTTATTTCGCATGGGCGAGATAAAACATCCAAAACGCCAGGATATCGATTCACAGCAGCGTTTACGTACAATTTGTGTACAAAAAAGGTTTACTGCGTTCATAAATTGGCACAGTTGCCACCTGGTTCAAAACTGTTTTTGTGATTTTGAAAGTAGGATATTTCGGTTGAAAAGGTTATTGGTAATTGAGGAGTACGGTATGAAGACATGACGAGGTGAGGTCTATGAGTCTCGGGTGTCGTTCCTAATTTCCCGAGGATGAAACAATTTAATGCTTCCGGATTAATCAGCAGCTAATGTGTTTGCGCCGCGCTTCACATTAACCGAGACAATTTCAAGGAAAAGAAGAAAGAGAGGGCAGGGGAAAATTCATGACATGGGTAGGTCGAAACAAACATTGCGGTAAAAACTATGGTGAGTATATTTTATGAGCGTCCGGGATATAAGAAAAAGTTATCGTACGTAAAAGTAAATCTTCTTTACAAATAGATTGTCAACATGACAGAAAACACTGAGCGCTTGGTATGGCAGATTGATTTTCAACATTGGGTCCCGCAGCGATGACCTGTGAACTACTTCTCTAAAAACACACACACGCACACACACACGCACATACACACCCGTGAGCTTTCAAACAAACAGCGATTCCACTGACTGAGCACAGGACAGGCAATCTCTCTCATATTTGGTACGCACCAGGTTGAACTAAATTCATAGGATTAATATGATTTCATGGTGAGAAATCGCTCGGCATTGACTGTAATCAGAAACAAAATTCTCTGTTCTAATGAAAGAAACAGCAGGGAGAGCAATCGATGATCGGCGTTCAGACGCGGCCACTGACTCAGTGGCGGCGCCTGGGAAAGGACCGTCGAGGGAACATCGATTACCACAGGCTCACCGCAGCCATTGCCAGACTGGCTGCAAGAGATCCCACTTTTGTGCCGATTTACAAGCGCCCTTGGGAAAGCAGGCTCAGTCCGCGGTCTGGGCAGCAAGAGCAATGTGATCTCATTGTAGAGCTCGCGAAGATGGAAAGGGCGCCTGTCAATTTTCTCTATTAAACTCTGTATGTCATCCTTTAGAAAGACAATCTCTCGTAAGCACGGTGGCCTCTGCCAAGGGTTATATCTCAAAACGAATTTTCAAAAGTCTGTTATATACGTTTTTTGCATAAACATCGAAAAATGACTAATTTCAGAATGAAATGCTATACAAACGCAGAAAAATCAGCGTAATAAATGATTTACAAGTCTTCATTCTCATCTTCGGCGAAAATCTATAAAAGCTTATGGAACAGTCTGTGGAAAAAGGAAATAACGATCCTAAAAAAATCAAAATAAACAATTGTTATGTGAAAAGTTGCAGCTACTTGCACCGAAGGGATTAAAACTAATAAGCGGAGGCGTAGTGCGGCTCGAGGGCCAGATGTGCAGACACGTGTAGGCGGCCATCGCGGGAAAAACAGTAAAGGGCCGAAAGGCGCCCTTTCGATAGCCAGTGAGACATCGCTCAAAAGAGGTATAAGAGAGGAGAGGAGAGGACTGAATTGAGATGCAACATGCTGTTGTTGCACAAAGACGCCGTTATTTATGAGGCTTACCGGGCGCATCTGGTTTTGATTACGGGGATAGATGGCCACGTGCAGCCTCGACAGTGGGAAAGAAGAACAGATGAAGAAGGAACAACGGCAAGAAGGAGGGCAAGAGGAACAGCAAGACGTTAATTATCACTTTGAAAGGAAACCCAGCTAGTAGACACACACACACTCTCTCTCGCTCACACACACATACACACACACACGCGCGCGCGCACACACACGCACACACACACACACGTTTGTTTACGGCGATCCTGGCAGCATTTTTAGTCATAGCTGCAAAAACCGTCGGCCGCCCTGTAATCAGACCACCGTGTCGAAAGATCTAAACAAAAGGCATCGGTGTATATGATGTTCGCTAAACAAACGGGACGACGGACGGTACGTAATGGCTAATACACGGTCAATTAGGGATGCCTGGAGTGGTCTCGTCGGCGGGGGTAATCTCACTTGGCCAACAACTCATCCAAGGCAATCAGACGAATTTGCGGCCAATCCACCCCCGAGGCCCCAGGTGGCCGAAAGGAGACGGTAGCAGGAGAAAGAGACTGAGTAATCAGGGAAGGGGGAAATGAGAGGGAAATCGAGGCGTTTCGGGTGGGAACGGGAAGAGGCGGGAAGCGCACGTTGCGAGAGGCAAACACACTGACAGAATGACAGCCGGGGCACGGAGTTACCAATACACCGTAAGGTTATATTACTATGTAAAAGAGAAAGGTACCAGAAAGAGACGGGCGAAGAGTTTTTAAAGAGAGAGAAAGAGAGAGAGAGAGAGAGAGAGAGAGAGAGAGAGAGAGAGGGGGAGAGGTACAGAGAGAAAGAATAAAGCCAGTTGAATCAAATCGCATGCGCATCTTCTACCCATTCTGAACCTCTGTTTGTCATCAGTACAGCAACAATTCGTCAGTCTGAACCAATGATCCCACGGTCTGCAGCGGTGCGAATATCCGGTTTGTGTGAGATCATTGCGAAGAGGGCGGCTCTCGAGTTGATGAACTGCGGACCCAGGAGAAACGACTGCGCAAACACGAATTCGCGGTTCGAACTCTACTTTTTAGAGAGCTTTTTGTATGCAAATTCAGTCCTTTATTCAATAATCTGAACCACAGATTATTTAACGCTGAATATGGAATCTGGCACTGTTAGCATGTACGGGCGGACCTGTACACAGCGTAGCGGGAGGCGAGAGATCCGTTTTCACCATAGGCATGCTAATTGCAGTTAAAAAAGTTTGCGGGGAAACTTTGAGGAGCGAAAGAAGAGTAAAAATAGGTTATATATATATATATATATATATATATATATATATATATATATATATATATATATATATATATATATATATATATATATATATTTTTTTTTTTTTTTTTTTTTTTCAAATCTTCTTCGAAAGTGCTACTTTGACAAAGTATAAATTTGAATTCTGAGTTTGTGACACACTGCCTTTAATGCAAAAGTTATTGAAGGTTTTTCTACATACAGACATCGTTTTTACTTTTTTTTTTTTTTAAATTTTAAGTTGGTCGCATAGTAAAAGCGTGTACTTTCTAAAGTTTTATGCTAAAAATGGACAGCCCCTCTCTTCATTTTCCGTGGGCCTCTGCCTTTAATGTTGCAACTGTCATTCACTGATAAAGTTCATAAGACGCCGCGGAGACACACATGTTCTTAGGCTAGCCAGGGCACATCTGCTTAATTCAAGAGGCACTCCCCCACAAACGGACGACGACTTTCCCTAGAATTGGCGTTTCGAAGAGAATTAATTGAAAATAAAGTGAGAAAAGAATCATGTTTTGAGCAGTTCTTTCACTTCTGATTTATTATCCCATTACTGTGCAGCGAGAAAACCTTTTCCACCGCTACAGTCGACGTCGACCGTTTCTTCAAAGAAGTTAGGGATATAATTCTTATCCTCAGCGCACTGCTGCAGAGGATCAAAGCGAAGGGAGAAACGAATGTAAGTGCATCCGAAGAAAAGGGGAGCAAAATGAAGGCAAATACGAAGATAGGAGATCCGACAGACGACGTGGACGCCAAAATCTGGAAATGTGGCGATGTACTTATGAAACAACCGCCCAGCGTACCGTTATTACAGAGCCAAAGGCCTCGACGACGAAGGTAACAAGGCTTTGTAGAAGTAGTTTTAATTCTGTATTGTTTGATGAGTTGTAGCTTTTGTTGTTCTGAAAAGGAATTATTAAGCCACTATTTGTAACCTGACGAATAACTTTGACGTGTTGTGCATAAGGCGAGTTATATTTCCTGATTCTAACCGGAACTGATTACAAACTTCCATTTTGTAACCTGAATATCTTGTCACCCAGACGCACTGTAAACTAGAACCGTTGTAACTGGGGTGCATTGTAACCCTATTCGTATATTGGCACGTAAAATTTCACAAACAATCCCGGAAAATTATCAGAAAATATCGAATTTTCCGGTAGAATTTTACCGAATTTTATTTGAATTTTACGACAAATGTTTTTTTTGCTTTTGTATAATTGTGTGCCCTCATTCTGTTTATCTAACCTTCAAAAGGCGACCGATAGTTATGCTGTTGAATAGTAAATTCAGAAGTGTACATACGCCAGTGAAGATACTCATTGTGAGCAGCCGTCTCTCGACATTCTAAATTTTGTGATACTTTATTATGTTAATTGAATTTACCGCTTTAGGAACAAATACAAAACGATTTTGCAAATACTGAAATTCCACTTCTGTTACGAGATTGTCATAGGATAAAGCGACTGGAACACCGAAAACAAGAAGAAGAATCGGTTTCATCACTCTTTTCCACGTCTAAAGAACATTTCTGCTTGAAATCCCTTTTACCTGCTCAAATGTAAGTGGGAAGTAGACACTCATAAATCGATTAAGTGAAATGACTACACTTATGCTGTATTGGAGAAATCCAAAGTACTGAATGGCCATTGCAAAGATTTCCAATCCGAAAAAGTATCTGATTTGGTAGAAGAAAGAGAAGAGACAAGCGTCGCAGGTGACGGAGGGCAGACGCATGAAGAAGAAAGAGTTCAGGTAGGTGAGGACATTCTGAATAGGGCATTTTAAGAGGAAAGATTTTAACCAAACTCACAATAGTGGACGAAATAAGGAATAATTTAAAGTACGAGGACTTGAATTCTTTTGGATACAGTATGATTACACTGCACTCTACTGAATACAGAATCAACGAAAACGCAGCAAATATTTGAGAGAAAAGGAATTCAGAGTTCATTGTGAACTGCTTAGCTAAAACGATTATTTAGTGCAGAATGCGTGGGAACAATAAAAACAATCCGTTGAACGACACGCCGTTTGTGAAATGACAAATAAATTTTTTTTAAGGGAAAACATGAAAAGACCTTTCACTCGAGCAAGGTATTGTCTTGATACACTTCAGAAGCTTCCTGCTATTCGTCATCCCTTGTCCCTCGTTTTTTTCAAGGTCAATAACTAATATTGTAACTTAAATATTGCTTTAATCAAGTCACCACTGAGGAAAAAAGGTCGGCCTCGTAGCCTACGGAAATGGGAATTAGACAGTGAGGGTATAGATGCCGCCAAACCGAAATCTTATGCTAATTGCGGAAACATGCAAACCATGCTCTGTCGACCATGATTAGACTACGAATTTCCCACATCAATAGAGGATCACTTGAACATTCCAATTTTATTGGCACGATTCCAATTTGGCGAGAGCTATATGTATATTAGGCGATAGTTAATTGAACATGTATTTATATTGCGATATCGACAGAAAGAATACAAAGCGCAGGAATTAACAGTGAAAGTAATAAACATTTTCAAGAGGCTCACCAGAAATTGACTGTGGTTCACAGTGGCTCACCCGAAAACAACTGTGGTTCCTAGTGGCTCACTAGAAAATAACTGTGGTTCCGAGTGGCGCACCAGGAAATCAGTGTGGTTCCGAGTGGCTCACCATAAAATGCCTGTGGTTCCGAGTGGCTCACTAGAAAACAACCGTTGTTCCCAGTGGCTCACACGAAAACAACTGTGGTTCCGAGTGGCTCACAAGAAATTGAATGTGGTTCCGAGTGGCTGGCGTCTTCAGTTTTCATGTCATTGCGCATGTGAAAACACAAGGGAAGGTGAAAAACCCGTTCATTACTCAAACGAAATGGCACAAAATTAGAAAGTACAAAGAACATGACAACAGGGGCGTATGTACAAGCGGAATGTCAAAAAGGGTGAGAGAAAATCTATAGCGAATGGGTGCCGGTGGCCGTTTGAGCGAGGAATTCGATGAAGTCGGTCACCTTTTCCGACGAGGCCAAGGCTGTCGGGATCATTTTCTGGAAAAGGGGAAATTATATGATGTTACAAAAATATAAGGGGATATTTTACGGCAAATAACACTAACCGCGTCGTCGTCGACCAGTACTTCGTGAACAATGGGCGGTGCGTTGGAGAATGTGACGCTGGGCTTGCTGGCGGCCCTGACGCAGTGGTCAAAGTGGATGTACTGAAGAAGGAAAATAGGTTAGCTTCTACTGACACAAACCGAGACTCGGGTCTTTCCGTCCTTGGCCAGCTCGTCGTACCAACGGATGTTCAGCATCCTGCCCGGGGATCCGATCTGGCTAAGAGTGAAGGAGGCGAGGACGCGGAAGCCCAGCGCACGGGCGTGCTCCTCGTACATGAAGTAGCTCTTCAGATCCAAAGTCTTCATGCGACGCCTCTGAATATCATTGGATTACAAGGAAAACCGAGAGAAACCAACATTTCGGCCTTTCTGGAGCAACTCGGCGAAAATGTCGTGGTACTCGACTTCCACTCCAGGGAGGCGTCCACAGGTGTCGGCAATGCATCTGAAAAAGGAGGTAATCGAATGAAGGGGCTGGGAAACGGACTTGGCGAGTTTCTTGAGCGAGGGAGACGTGTTCTTCGTGTAGACCCTGGTCGTTGAATTCTCGATGGCGACCTCAGGCTGCTCCAGAGGGGTGAAGACAGCCTGAATATAAAGAATTACGACATGGATAGAGATACACGGCGATAAGCGAGTGCACTCGACCCTGTATGGAAAACCGGCGGGCCGCGACGCGCAACGACTCATCTGGCGTCTCAGAATAATACTTTTTCGGCATGCATTGTTGCATTTTTTTATGAAGAATATGATAGAATAAGACATTTTATATTATTGCTCAAGATTGAAATGTCTACTAAACTTCGTCACAAAACACACCAAGCTTTAAAATATCGCACAAAAAATCCAAGGAATCCCACCTCAATCATCTCCCTCATGTCGTCCAGAGTGACCTGTTTGGAAGTGATGACGAGAAAGCGCGGGCGGTTGTTGACTCTCGTGAGCAAGTAGAGGATGAAATCCCTCATCGTCTCTTAAACCACCGTTTAGATTGAAGTTGTAGTTAGTGAGTCAATGTTTTTTTTTGCAAACGCCGGGATCCAAAAACAAAATTAATAGATTTTACAGGAAAAACCAATTATTGTCCACACCTGTTTGAACAACTTCAGAAACCCTACCTTTGGTGAAAAAGGGATTGGTCTGGACGGTGATCTTGACGGAATCCAGACTGCGCGCCCAGGCGGCGTCCTTCTTAATGGACTCGACGAAGATGCGCGTCTTCTTCACCGTCGGGTCCTCGTCATCGACCTTCTGAATCAGATTCATTACAGATTAAGCAAGAAAGGCCAACATGAGAGATGGGTTTGTGGATGGCTTCGAGAAGAAGGTCGTCGTTGTGCTCCGCCAAGGCGTCTCCACCGAACATCTGACCAGCGGCGCCACGGGGCAGTTCAACGTCTTCCAAGTCCTAAATATTTCGTCGATCACAAAGATTCGTATATTATAACCAAGGGTTTTAAAGTAAACTCACAGAAAAATCGCCTTCCGTTTGCCTGTCCTCCGTGATGGGCACATTCTTGCGGTAGGGGTCCTCCCTCGGGGACATTTCCACGTCCAACTCGTCAGGCTCCTCCTCCCAGCGTTCCAGCTTAACCGTACCCTCCATGCTAAAACTGTAGAACATTACAAGAATAAAATAAAATAAGGAAAATAATTCATGAAAAATATACTCTAATTTGATTGGAAACACCGGAAACTGTCATTTTTTTTTCGCGAAATAATTCATGTGGCAGGGAATATTGAGCTACTTTCCACAATATTTACTTGTTTTTGTAGATGAAATGAGACAAAAAAGCACCAGAAGCTGCAAAAAGGATGGCTCGAGGTCCCTGCAGGGTAAGCAGGTTCCGTCATAAAACAGGTCTGATCTATGACGGAAATTCAAATAAGCATTGAATTTTTTTCAATACCAGTTCAACTAAAATATTTATTTAAAAAAAACAGAAAAAAAACAAACAGAATTAGTGAAAGAGTTGGAAACAAAATAGAAATGAAAGGAAACTCTTAGAACTTTGTTGGGGGAGGGGATTACCTCTCGCTGTAGTTTGCGCTGCGAAGCCGCAAAAGATCAAACAACATTAAAGTAACCGAAAAATTATTTACTATGGACTTTTAATTTACATTTTCAACAACAAAAAAAAACGCAAACCATGCTATCTAAAAAAAAAAAGAGAAACACCCACACGTGCCCTTTTAATGACTGTGGTTCCTCGTGGCTCACCAAGAAAAGAAAATTAGTGTGGTTCCGCGTGGCTCACCAGAAAATTCGTGTGGTTCCGCGTGGCTCACTAGAAAATTCGTGTGGTTCCGCGTGGCCTACCAGAAAATTCGTGTGGTTCCGCGTGGCCTACCAGAAAATTCGCGTGGCTCACCGGAAAATTCGTGTGGTTCCGCGTGGCTTAGCAGAAAATTAGTGTGGTTCCGCGTGGCTCACTAGAAAATTCGTGTGGTTCCGCGTGGCCTACCAGAAAATTCGTGTGGTTCCGCGTGGCCTACTAGAAAATTCGTGTGGTTCCGCGTGGCCTACCAGAAAATTCGTGTGGTTCCGCGTGGCCTACCAGAAAATTCGTGTGGTTCCGCGTGGCCTACCAGAAAATTCGCGTGGCTCACCGGAAAATTCGTGTGGTTCCGCGTGGCTTAGCGGAAAATTAGTGTGGTTCCGCGTGGCTCACTAGAAAATTCGTGTGGTTCCGCGTGGCCTACCAGAAAATTCGTGTGGTTCCGCGTGGCCTACCAGAAAATTCGTGTGGTTCCGCGTGGCCTACCAGAAAATTCGTGTGGTTCCGCGTGGCCTACCAGAAAATTCGTGTGGTTCCGCGTGGCCTACCAGAAAATTCGCGTGGCTCACCGGAAAATTCGTGTGGTTCCGCGTGGCTTAGCGGAAAATTAGTGTGGTTCCGCGTGGCTCACCAGAAAATTCGTGTGGTTCCGCGTGGCCTACCAGAAAATTCGTGTGGTTCCGCGTGGCCTACCAGAAAATTCGTGTGGTTCCGCGTGGCCTACCAGAAAATTCACGTGGCTCACCGGAACATTAGTGTGGTTCCGCGTGGCTTAGCGGAAAATTAGTGTGGTTCCGCGTGGCTCACCAGAAAATTCGTGTGGTTCCGCGTGGCTCACTAGAAAATTCGTGTGGTTCCGCGTGGCCTACCAGAAAATTCGTGTGGTTCCGCGTGGCCTACCAGAAAATTAGTGTGGTTCCGCGTGGCCTACCAGAAAATTCGTGTGGTTCCGCGTGGCCTACCAGAAAATTCGCGTGGCTCACCGGAAAATTCGTGTGGTTCCGCGTGGCTTACCGGAAAATTCGTGTGGTTCCGCGTGGCTTAGCGGAAAATTAGTGTGGTTCCGCGTGGCTTAGCGGAAAATTAGTGTGGTTCCGCGTGGCTTAGCGGAAAATTAGTGTGGTCCCGCGTGGCTTAGCGGAAAATTAGTGTGGTTCCGCGTGGCTTAGCGGAAAATTAGTGTGGTCCCGCGTGGCTTAGCGGAAAATTCGTGTGGTTCCGCGTGGCCTAGCAGAAAATTAGTGTGGTTCCGCGTGGCTCACCAGAAATATCGTGTGGTTCCGCGTGGCCTACCAGAAAGTTCGCGTGGCTCACGGGAAAATTCGTGTGGTTCCGCGTGGCCTTTAGATCTCGTCCGTTGTTTACCGCGTTAACTGGGCCTTGTGTCTATTTTCAGTTCCCTCAACGCTTCTCGTTCAATCCTCAGGTTAGTTTTATTTCGGTTTTTTAACGTTACGTTCACTTTTTTAAATTTAAAATCTATTCGGTTTAAAAAAATCCACTTTATCACTAAACGAGTTTCCTTGACTGTGCACCTCAGATGTTTCGTTAACCTGAGCTTTTTGTTTAGAATTCTTTGATTTCCAACTTTTTCTGCTCCATTCGCCTCCTTTCTCGATTTAAATTCGTCGCTTGAGACGCTATTCTTTCTTCTATTTTGTTTATTTTTTATCTAACTAATATTTAGGGCAGTGTTTTCAAACCACGAACCCACGCAGTGTATGAAAAATTTATATATTTTGTTTTAAGCTACAAAGGGTTTTTTTACACCGAATAGATTTTAAATTTTAATGAAGTGTAAATTTTAAACCTTATGTGAGGCTGTAGTTAACATTAAAGCCAAACAGCTGCGCAGAAAAACCCATAACAGAATTGTCGATGTTTCCCGACCCGGGAGAACTCAGTTTGGTAGACTATTACGACTGAGAAAATGGCCAAACCCCGATTGTCATCGTGATCAACTTCGTTCTTTCTGTGTGACGGTGCGCTGTCCTGAGGTCGCTATGGTTGAGTAATCCGGATGCGGCAGGGGTTTGGTGCTCTTACGTCCCAGTATCGGGTCGGTGGTGATGGAAGCTGGGCGCACCGAAGCACAGAAACTCGAGCAGTTTTGGTTATGACGCGGTTTGGCTTTTTTATTCAACCTGTTCTTCGAAGTCCTAGCTTAATGCTGGCTCCATTGTCTAAACCCTCTCAATTTTCATTGAAATTAGTGTCATTGGGTGTGGCCTCCGGAGAAAATGACTGTTGTTCCGCGTGGTCCGTGTGGCTCACCAGAAAATTCGTGTGGTTTCACGTGGCTCACCAGAAAATTAGGGTGTGGGTAGTTTGCATACGTGTTATCGCTTCCTAATCCTCTGTTTCATTTTTGCCGTTTCCTCCCCATTTCTCTTCGTAACCGGCTGTGTTCCCCAACAGATATGTAAAGAGAACAAACTGAATTTTTGACTAATGCGAATCACATTATGAGGTATGTTTTCCGCTTCCTTCCCGTTTTGGTCCTATTTTCTTAATATTTATGTTAATTCTTTTTGTTTTAGGTTACACGGAAAAAACGCCAGACAAAGGAACGGCGAGGAACGTCATGTATTCGTCATTCGGAGACAGTTCTTCGCGCTGCTGTCTTTTTAAACTCCTTCGCCACCAATTTACCAACAGCTGAGTTCATATATCTATCACTCTTTATTCATTTCTCTCCACATACTCTTGATTCGTTGACTCGCCTAGTTAATTGTTTTCTGCCCAGAATTTGAAGTGTAACAGTTGATAATCACGAAACCCCGCAAGAAATGCCCATAATCACTGTCGCCTTTGCATAAGTTCTACTGCATTCAGAGTGTTCTCTTATGCTGCCCGCTAAGGGTTTCTCTATCTGTCTCTTGTCGGTTCAAAATTCCCGGGCGGTTTCACTTCAGTGAGTCTGATAAACCAGGGGGATATGTGTCCCTGGAGGTAATCGGATCCGTGGCTTCTGTAGGATTTTCCTAGTCGCCTGGTGGGAGGGGACCAAGTGTGTCTTTGGTAATACAAGAAAACCCTGACCACTGGAAGGAGTCACCGTCTGGCAGGAGCCCTAAAAAGCTCCTGTAAGCCCAATTGTGGAAAGGCGAGCCGGCGTTCTGTGTGAAAGTGTGCGGGTATGAGCCTAACGGTTGATTTGCGTCATCGAACTCGTCGCCTACGACCTCGGAACTCTTGTCATTACTCGCCTTGTCTATAAATCTCGTCTCATCTACGCTACTGGACTGTGTAAAAGAAGATCAACCGAAGAAACAAGACTCCCGATGTGATTCTCTGCCGATCCAGTAATTTAACTCTCAGAACCGTAACTATGTGAGTGAGTGAGTGTTGCAGCTAGTGCTTCTGTGAGTGTGGCGTGTGCAAGTGTAGGCGTGCGTTTGCATGTGTGTAAGTGCCTTTCTCTCTCTCTCTCTCACGCGCCTTCGACACCTGTGTAAGTTAATATTTAAAAAAGAAACTATTGTAGATTCTCGCGGATATTGGCTAAATATTGTTCGCTCTTTACTTTCATCTTTCCTTGTTCTGCTTCTGCGCAATCACACATTCGTTTTTCTCTCGTTTTCTTCCTTTATGCTCCCCTGTTCGATACTTTCTAGGAACTGAAGGAACAACTGATCGAATGCGAAACAGAATGGCCGTTCGCTCTGGAAACGGAAGTTGAGAAAGCGTAAAAGAATCCATATTTGGCCACTTTCCCGTCGTCTGGATATTGTGGAGGAGGAGGTTGGTTTAATCGCTGAATTCTCAAAGGGTTGCCATTGAAGGCTCTGATTTCCCCCATTTCTGTTTTATCCCTGGAGAGGATTGTCAAATTTTTATCGGATCTGGCCACGGTACCCCCTGCGTTCAAATTGGCATGGAATGTCGGGCAAGGTACCCCCTGCGTTAAATTTTTTGTCGAAATTTGGCCAACAGCGGAGTAGGCGCCTCGTCTGTTTTTATTTCTAGTATAAAAAATATAAAATTCCTCTTTTGTTACCGTCTTTATATTTCCAC
The DNA here is from genome assembly GCA_964057215.1 of Oscheius myriophilus. NCBI lineage: Eukaryota > Metazoa > Nematoda > Chromadorea > Rhabditida > Rhabditidae > Oscheius > Oscheius myriophilus. The sequence goes on along the minus strand of OZ059903.1, from coordinate 13,519,764 downwards.
CACGCTGCTTTGTCTCAGCTCAGCTAAGCAGTTAACGGAATTGAACCCTGGCTCTATGGGCTGAGCAGGCCTCTTGCCGCTGAGCCACTTTTACACGCTTGGCAGGTGAACGTAGGCTGCTTTTGAGCCGGGTCCTGTTCACTTGCGATTCAAATGCTGATTTGACTCATTTACATAACTCGAACATGCTAATATCTTGTTTCAGGTATCACACCTCGGGGTCAACGTCTTCATCGTCCACTCTTCATTGTATGATCGCATCTGTTTCCTGTTTTCATGCGAGTTTTCGTGAGTATGGGACCTTCCCGTAAAAGCGGAAGGCCCGGTGGTTTCATAGTCGAGGAAATCTTGAATCTCTCGTACCGTAGCATTTGAGAAAATGTTGGTGGTTCCGCGTGGCTCACCAAAAAATTAGTGTGTGGCCACTGTGGCCTGCTCGCTCTGGTCTCAGAGAAATATGATGCTGCCAGTGTTCAAATAAAAATGTTCCAAAATCGATCATCTAAAGAAGGCACCTGGAGTAATCAAGGGCTTAGAATTTCGTGTTTACGTTGGTTTTCAACCATTTTCACGTTAAAGCTTCCAAAAACCCATGTTTATGTGACATTTTGGAGCCCTGAATCTCAAAAAACCACCAGTTTAATCACCATCAACCCGGGAAAATGTTGATCCTAATGATTAACATACTTTGGAGCTACACATACGGGCAAAGGTGGTCTTGTAGTGTTTTGAGTAAACTGACTGAAAACTCGTATAATAAAAAAAACCTTCATATTTGCATTCAGCGTGCTAAATACCTCCAGTATCAATACACTTTCCCCAAGTCACTTTGTTGAAGCCGGCAAATGTCCCGGAATCTTTCATCCGAGACTGGTGTTATTCAAAGGCGTTGAACCGAGTAGTAGTGTTCAGTTTCAACGTCCCTTTCAACGTGGCTGATTCACTGTTTAAGATTTGCTTAAAAAATGCGTAAATCCGATTTACTGTCAGTTTTTTATTAACCCACCTAAAGATCTATTTCGGTATTTTTTGCGCGTGAAACTTGTGAACTCGTTTCTCCATTGAACCAGAGAATGGCAAGGTGTGCGAAAATATTTTGCGAAAACATACTTCCAAGCCCCTTTTCTTGCAAAAGAAGAACTTATTCTTGGAAAAGAAGGTGCACAAGCAACCTTATTAGTCGCTATAGGATATCTTATATGCGACAGTGTTTCTTGATCAATATGTTGACCAAAAAGCATCTGAAATTAACAGAGATGGGTCGGCCCCTTAGCCTAAGGTATCCCCTCTGGAGACAGAGGGCGGGTTGATTGCTCTTGGTTCTCGTTACTCTCATCCCATTTATTCCACCTCAACCACAAGTCCCAATGCTCTTCTACCTTCTCCAGAATTACCCTTTGCTTGGACATTACGTCATTGAAAAGGTTGAGTGAAAGTGCATTTTTCGATTAAATCCCTATTTTAGATGAGTTTTGCTTCTCTCAAACGCCTTCGTCCAATCTGCGTGTACATTGATCATTTTCTTTCAAAGAAGAATATTAAGCCAAAATACAGAATGTGTTTCCACGAGGTTAGTAAGATTGACATCGAGCTGCAAATGCAGTAATTTTTAGGATATATCCAAGAATGAAATCTGTCTCATAAATACGTCCGAGAATTCACTCCCAACGACCCACAACAGAGACATCTATGGCACATCAGTTAGAAATATTGAAATCGTTAGTTCGGGTTAAAATCAACGGAAATTGTATTTTTAGGAAGGACTATACCCAGAGTCTCATGATGAACAAGATAAACCAATTCAGAGTTTCAAAGACAGAATCTCCTGTTACAATTTGTTTGTAAAAGATTCTACAGAGAGATCTATTCTCCACTATGCAGCCGCTTTTCAACCAACCCGCCTTCTGGAAGTCTACAGATTGGAACACATTAGCACTGACTTTTTGGCTGATCCTACTCTCAAGGTTGGAGAGAGAGAGAGAGAGAAATAGAGGAATACAGAAAGAGAAGATGTGTATATGTATGTGTCTGTATCCTCTGTATGCCTCTCTCTCTTTGTGTGTGTGTGTTTGTGTGTGTGTGTGTGTATTTGTGTGTGTGTTTGTGTGTGTGTGTGTGTGTGTGTGTGTGTATGTGTGTGTATGTGTGTGTGTGTATGCGTGTGTGTATGTGTGTGTATGTGGCTTTGCAAGAAAGATTTTTTGATTATTTCATTTTGCAGTGTGTCGAAGCAGTGTCCTTGGCGTTATTACCCTGCAGAATCAACCTAAACAAGAGAGTGGACTCAATGAAGAATCTGGCCATCTATAACTCCTGCACAGGTGCATACAACGATGACATTTTCATCTTCCTGGAGGTTTGACCCAATTCGGTTTAGAGAAATTAAATTGTTTTAGAATTGGCTTAGCGGACGACAAACTCTTCGTCGTTTATATATCGACCACGGAGTTAATTCGTCGAGTATTTCCACCGAAACGATTCTTGAAAAATTCAAAGAATTCTCGACCCTAGTAGGAACTTTTAATCAATGCGTGGCAATGAATTATCTTCTTTCAGAATCCGAATGGGACAATTCGCATGCGCAGCACAACAGAATCTGCTTTTATCAGCAACTCCGAGCGTTCTTTCTTCTTCCAGTCGGTTGAAAATGATGAAGAAGAACGTCTAGAGCCCTTCTTTGACAAGGGAGTGTGCTCGTTTTGGGTAAGATAATGGGGAAAGACGATAACTGTGTCAATTTTTAGAATCCACACGACGGAGATGTGGCAGATTTTGACAATGAACTCAACGACTCCACCGGCACCTACAAGAACTCTTTCAACGACTCGGAAGTTTCAAATGAATCCAGTTTCTATGAGGCCGATTCCGAAATCTCTAGAATTTCTGATGGGTTCGGTGACATTTCCTTCACAGAAATTCATTCTATTCCTTCCTAATTTGACGTTTTCTCTTTTCTTTTGTTTTTTTTGTTTTTATAAAACCGGTGAATAAAAGAAACTCAAATTTTGTTTCTCAAGTACTTAGATATATTTATGATGACCCCTGGTCAACAGCGGCAGGGACTTCCATTGAAGGAGAGGCGCCGCTGAAACATCAAAGGGTTTTGGTGACCCAGCAATTCTAATTATAGGGCAGCTAATTATAGCACCTAGGTGGGAGTGAAACACATTTTTGGAAAGAAAAAGCCAAATCCTTCTCCATATAAGTTAATCCATATAATTTGTGTGTGAAAATGTCAGTTAGCCTGGGTTAACGTAAGTTGGTCTCTTTCTTTAAAAATTAGATAATGGTTCGATTGGAAATATTCATCGGCTAGTTCTTTTGGTGCCGGAAATTTTCTTCATACTGTTGAAAACTAAATTTGCGACTGGCAACGTTTAGTGTGAAATGCGTGAAAATACACGAAGAAAGTATTTTGAGGCGTCAATGAAGACCGTCTACAGCTCGAACAATTACATTTTTGTATTGTGCGACTTTTAAGAGCAAAAATAATTACCGTAGACAAATTAACCCTTTGAATAATCTTTATAATATTTATTCATCTCGTCGTCGGTCGACAACAATCACAGTAACAAATTCTACAAACAGCATGAATCGGGTTTGGTGGATGAGAGTGGGAAATGCGTAGTGCGTCCTTCGAACTACGAGAGCCTCGTCGAACGAGCGCAGAGAACCCAAAAGGAAAGAAAGAGAAGAGATAGAAGATTGCGCAGGTAGAATCATGGTGGGCGGGGCCTAATCTGACTTAGAGGGGGCGTGGTCTCACCGACGGCCGTTTATTATGAGCACTATGGAGGCACGGGCACAGCGATGCTGGAATGGAAAACGATCGATATCGATCGAGAAAAGAGTTGAACAGGAATCAGTCGTTATTGTTGTTGCTGACAAAATTACGAATGGAGGCCTCCATTTTCTGTCGATGGCCGATTCTGGTCACTCCCAGTTGTGTGAAGGCGGTTCGGTCGAATTTGGAGAGGGCCGCGCCTGCGACCCGCCGAGAGCGGAACGCGTCGCGGTACTCGTCCAGACCGAGGGAGTCGAGCCAGTGGAGGACGTCGGCCGGCGACCAGGAGGCTACCTCCTTCCGTTCAAACGAACGACAGTCCGCAGCTGAAAATCGAACTTTCTTCAAGGTTTTACAATCTATGTGTGTGTGTGTGTGTGTGTGTGTGTGTGTGTGTGTGTGTGTGTGTGTGTGTGTGTGTGTGTGTGTGTGTGTGTGTGTGTGTGTGTGTGTGTGTGAGTCTCTCTCTCTCTCTCGTACCTTTGTTCACGTATGAGTTTTGTAAAACATTTCGGTTCAAATGAACGAAAGGAAGCTGAAAATGGAATATTTTTGTGTTTTTGAAAAAATCTATATAAATCTTTGTATTGTGTGTCTATGTTTGTATGTGTGAATTATGTTTATAGAATGCGTGTACAAACGAGAGTTTTACGATGCTATATCTGCCTCTGGTTGTCACTGACTCACTCACATATTCTCTCTCGCTCTCTCTCAGCGCACTGCGTCTGTGTTTCTTTATGCGCGTGCGTGTTTTTGTAAATCAATTCGCGCGTTCGCCAACCCGAAAACTCATACAGGGAGAGGTAGCAAACACAAATGGGAGAGGCACCACTTCACCGAGGGTATGCTGTTTCAGATGACACTCTGTCCTCACATCGAAATTCTCCGTCAGAGTCTCCTGTTCCAGAATCCGGCTCTTCATCATAGTCGACAGGAGGCAGGCGAGGTTTCGATTCCGACGAACATCCGGACAGAGTAGAGAGCGAGGAAGACACCGACATCTAGAAACTACCCATGCGGGGGAGAAAGAAAACAGCCGACTGGAGCGGTTTTCGGCAAGATCTCTAGTCGGCTGTTAACGATACCAAAGGCCCGAAACAAAAAAGGGAAGCTCGCCATGCTGAGAAAAACTTACGTTGTCGACGTTTTTCCTGCCATAGCCGTCTTCGATGTGTTGGGAGATTAAGGAGACTTTGTGGTGAGAGTGCTCCAGGCCATAGTGACCCCCGTCGTGACCGTTTTTATCCTCTCCATACTCGGATGGCTCCAGGGAAGTGCGCGAAGATGTGTACCTAAAGGGAAAAGAAAGTTCTCTCTCTCTGCCTCTCTGCCTCTCTCTCTCTCTCTCAATTCCCGTTTTCTCTCGCTCTAACAATAAGCCCTACCCGCTATCCTTTTTTGCCGCAATTCCTGGCGGTGAGTGTTGTTTTGAATCCTTCGATTGCACATTCTCCCTCACAGCGTCTTTCAAAGACAACCCAGCCAAACTCCTAAAGTTTTCTGTGTTTTCTTCTTCAACTTTTTACCTTTGCGGTGGTTCGTCCCTATCATCCTCATCTTCATCGTGTGCCACTTTACTTCTTCTCTTCGCCAACGCATTCTTCAGATCATTATGAAAATCTCCAGCTATTGAGGGAGCCAGTGGCGGTTTTTCTCTTTCAGGCGGGGGCTAAATATCAAATTATGATCGAATGAAAAGTCAACTCACTATTACTTTTTTCAAAGCATTGGCCTGATTTTGCAATGCACTGGCTAATAAACTGGGCTTTGGGATGGAGACGGATTGTTTCATGAGATCAGGAGGGGGTGGCGGGGGAGGAGGGGGCGGGGCCGACGTCGACGCCGGGCCTAAATATGCCCTCAGTTGTCTTCTTAAGCTCTTCGTTACCTGGAGGCGGAGGAGGAGGTGGAGGCGGAGGGGCTGGTGACGTCATATGCATCACAGGAGCGGAAGTGACGTGTGCCATTGGTACAGGTGACGTCATATGGGATATGTGGTGGGAGTCCCGGGATGACGTCACGGCGTACTGCGTCGGAGGAGGAGGGGCTGGAGGCACGTGGGATAACCTGGAATCAATCGATAAGTTGTTGAAGTGTTTGGTGTTTAACCTCGACATGCTCTGACTTTGAGGAGGAGGGGGAGGAGGAGGTGTTTTAGGCCTACTCAACGGCCTGAAGGGACGGGAGTACTCCGAGTCATCAATGCTCAATCTGTGTAAAATACGGTCATAGCGAATGAAGAAAACGTACCTCCTGTGGTCTCTGAAGTCATCGTGGGTGGGCAGAGGCGTCGGAGCTTCGTCCATGGAGTCGTAGGAGTTTACGTGAGGAATATCGGGAGATGAAGCATAGGTCTTCATGGGGGAACCGTAGATGGAGTTGACCGGCTGCGAGTGCGACTGAAATTCACAGTAATGAAGGTTATGAAGTAAGTGATTTCAAAGGTTTGATAGACTGAATAAAGCGGCAACGTCGGAAAGAGCAAGAAAAAGAGGTTGAGATACATAGATACTGAGAAGGAGATACAGAGAGACATATAAACAGAATGATGCACTGTTCCATGTAATGTCTCACTGAGGTCTTTCTGAAACCCTCACCTGGTACTCGGAATTGTTCCTCGGCAGTCCCCCTCCTCCTCCGTTGATCATTGGAGCCGCTGGCCGTTGTTTCCTCCTCTTCATATCCGAAACTGAGTTGTACTTCTTCGGTGTTTGAGATCCAATTGACTCCTAAAGGTAATATGTTGCTTCAGATGCTGATAAATCAACCTGATCGTATGGAATAGGATGGTAATGTTGAGATGCAGCCTGTCTCGTCATCAGATTCTCCAACTCTGCCGCCGAAATCCTCTGCCCTGCTATCCTATTTTTAACAGAAGCCGTACGTGGTTCCCCGTAAACGGAGTGCAGATGCCCTGGGGCGTAATACTCTTCTCCATTCCCTAAATATGATCTGTTTCACATAAATGAATATCGTTTTAACATTTCAAAAGTAGGTTTTTGTTGAATTTTGAAAGTGAAAAGTGAAGAAAATTTCGCAGTGAGGTGCAAAAGTTGTGCAAAATAGACGAGGACATAGTTTGACATGCGTTGTCATGCGAAATATTCAGATTACCTAGGAATCCCCCGTAGACGCTGTGACTTCCACGGAGGGAGAGACTGGTGCCCGGATGGCGCATCGGCGGAGGAGGCGGAAGAGCCTTGTTCAGGGATTGAACTAAAACGGTTAGTGGAACGAAAGACAAGAAGAAGTTAGACAACGAAAGCCCGGTTAGGTAAGAAGCAAGGACAAATGGCAGAGGGAGGCACAAGTACCTGAGGGGTGGCGACGGTGGAGTGTACTGCCGGCGAGGGATCCATCGATGGTTATCACCTGGAAATCAATTTATTGAAGAAAGATACGGAGAAAAACATAGTTAGAATAGCGAAAGAAGTTCGTGTCTGTGGTGTCTGTGTCAAATACAAACCTTCAGCGTGATGGTATCTCCTGCCTGTTGTATCAGATGCACGACCTGGTCATGATTGGCACAACGCACATCCATTCCATCAATCTCCAGAAGATAATCACCTAAAGATAATTTATAGGTACAGCTGTGAAAATTGTAACTAACCAGGTCTAAGTCCCGCTTTCATAGCCATTCCAGACACATCGACTCCTTCGAAGTACTGTTGGGCCGGTTCCATCGGCTTAGGTTCAAATTCTGATCCAGGGGTTGCGTCTGAAAAACGGAGACTAAATTCTTCTTTTGCATTAAAACGTACGTTTCGCACCCCTCAGAATAAATCCGAATCCCTTTGGTCCCCTTGGAATCACCAGAATCCGCGGAACATTTGCCTCGTGTCCAGGTGCTAGTTGTCTTACAGTATCCGGGATGTACCGTCTCATAGTACCGTACTCCGATGGGGTTGCCGTAGTCCTGCTCGTGCGGGAGGGAGTCGGCGAAGGAGCGGTGATCGGCGTTCTCCTGGTGTTCTGAGGGGTACGGTAGAGGTCCTGACTACACAGAGACGACTGGCTCAAAGAGCGACGACGGCCAATGGTGGAGGACAAACGACGTCTAGTGGAGTACTGAGGAGTGCCTCGGTAGGGAACTAAAGAGATTTTATGACAAAAATTGAGTATAATATTTGTACCTGAAGCCCCTGGATTATGGCCAGAAATGACGTCAGAAACGGTGGAATGACCGACAATGTGAGACACGTGCAGAGCAGTCTGGCCCTGTTTGTTGGAGATCAGGTGGTCAGCCCCACGGAACAGAAGCACTCGAGCACACTCTGGCCTGAAAAGAAATATTGGAAAAAGATAATGTAGCGTTTTATCAACATTCAGAATCTTTGAAGTAGCTATCAGACGGAATAAATCGTGTAATATACCGACACTCCATATCTATACCGACACTCCACTCTATCTTTCACAACTTTCAAAAACAAGATGTGGCATGTACATCAACCCCAAACTTTTTTTAAACACCTACCTGTTGTTAACGGCACACACGTGTAGGGGAGTGTTCCCGTTGACGTTTTCAGCGTCGAGGGTTGCTCCAAAGTAAAGCAGGTGTTCGACGTGCTTCACCAAACCGTTCTTGCAAGCCTGAAACTAACTTTTCAGAAATTGTCTTTAGAACTAGGGTACGTTTACTGTATCAACTTTAACGAGACCTGATGATATTAGGTTTGACTGAAATAACACAATTTTATTAAAAGGAACTGAGCTACATAGAGTAATCCACAGATGATTAAATAGAAAACGTGCAAGCCAAGCCTTCGAATGCCGCGCACAAAGGTCTTTGGAGGTCGCTGTCAGCTAATTGTCCTCAAATCGGGCGGCAGACTGACAGCCGGCTGGCAAAAACCAGACACAAGGATTTTCTAATTTGAAAATTTAGTAATAATCAATCGAACATTATGAATGTTCACTATTCTCTTCGAAAAACAATGTCCACGGCCTTCAAATCTTAGTATTTTGGGGAACTCTAGGGACAGAGAAAACGGATTTGGCATTTTGCCCATCGGCCAGAAATTTGGTTGACAAATTAAATAAACAGCGTGCAAATTTAAGTTTAAAAACATAAAGAAACAAAATGAATCGTTGGTGGTGCCAGCTCCTCACGCGTTCCAGCCGGCGCGCGTTGTTCAAGTGGCAGCACAAATAGCAACTGACCATTGGGGATCAGCGCCAACCCGTTCCTCGAGGGCCACGCGACTTGTAAACGGCTTACGAAGGCAAAACACCCTACGATACACTTCACACGGGTATTTACACCTAGTCCACTTTGATTTCCCCATTTATGTTTTAGGCTGTACCTGGTGAATCTCGTGGTTGCCGTGCATGTCCGTCACTCCCACGTCGGCCGTCTCCCTCAGCAACATCTCTGCCACCTAAACTTGCGTATGATTTTATTTTTCAGCAAAGTACCTGGTCATTGGAATCGGCAGTTAGCATGTTGTAATACAAGGGAGTGAGGCCAATTGGGTCTCTGTAATTGGGAGACGCTCCCAGCTCAACCAGGGTCTTCACGTTCTCCAAAGAAGATAGGAAAGCCGCTTTGTGCATGGCCGTCTGTAAAAAATATAACTTTATTTATTTCTTTTTATTGTAAATGTTTGTAGTCCTATTCTTGCGATTCCAAACCCCACCTGTCCCTCTGAATTCCGGAAGTCGATGTGAGCTCCCCCTCCGATCAAAGCAACGAGGACCTGCCTGTTGCTGTTCACTCCGGCGGCCAGAGTAAGAGGTGTTTCTCCCTTAAAAATAAGTTATTAGGGCCTTAAGTTACCGTACCTGCGCGTCGTGGAAATTCGCGTCGAGACCCTGTGAACACATCTTTTCCACCTTCTCTGCGTTCTTCGACTGCACGTAATCCATGAACTTTTTCAAATTTGACTGAAATATGTTTTCATTAAAAAGCACATTGTTTCATAATGAGTTTTACATTTTCCATGAATCTTTCATTTCTTTGCCTTGAAGTCAAATATCAATGGGAAATGTTTCGTTCAACCGTTGCGTTTCCGCCCGAATTGCTCCCAAAGGCAGAGTCCAGAGTGGTAGTTTCACTCAGACCACAAAAACCCGTCCACTCCTTCGACAAAAACGCCTCGGGGCTGGAACATCTACGAAATTGAGGCGCACTCGACGGCTAACTCGCTTAGTCGCACTTTTTGAAGGAAACGCGATTCAAGCGGAAATGACCAGATTCATTCTGCAGATGCAAATTTTTAAGAGGGAACTTAGTAAATTGCAAGTTTATTGGAACGAACAAAGTTTTTCACTCACCTTCGTATGAAGATTCTTGAGCTGCTTCTCATCGAGATTCAGCATTTTGTAGACCCGCTTCTTGTATTTAAGCTGAAATTGCCACTTTACTTTGTATTTTTCTCGTTTCCATCGCCCTCATATCCCTCGGTTATCTCTAAGACTAAGGACGTCGTGTTCCTTTGAATGACCGCTAAAACGCGCAGAGTTCCGACTGTTTGTCTACGAGAGATTGCTATTCAACGAGGGAATGGAGAGAGACGCAGACTGTCAGAGAGAAAACAACGCCCGAGAGAGTGTGAGGAAATGAGAGGGGAGAGAGAAAGCGGTGACAGGACCAAATTAGGAAATGACAGGATGACAGCT
>OZ059903.1:13499362-13504362 GCA_964057215.1 Oscheius myriophilus | reverse complement strand
GTGTGGTGGTTGCGTAAAAAGCGGCCGAAGGCAGATTGCAACACGGGATTCGACTGGTTCCCACGATCGGGCGGATTAGTGCTGGAATCAGATCAGAAAACAATCGTCGGCCACAAAAGACAAACAAACCGACGAGTAGCCGGCATGTGCCTCCTGACTGCAACTTGGCCGTTCTTCCATTCAACCTCTGTTCAAATGGCAAATGAATTGGAGATGGAGTCATTGCCAAGGACGGAGGGAATTGAGAAAAAGCAGGGACAATTGGAAACGGCAGGATCGATGGGTTTTGTGGCGTCCGCTGACCTCGTCCTTATCGCTCTCATCTCAAAACTCGCACACGCCAGTCACCGAGGGCCCGCGAGGTTTTTGCGACTGCGCGGTGATTAAAGGGAGGAATCAGGGGACAATCAGCACAGATACGTCGTGTACGTAACGTGTGATAAGGGAAAATAAAACGATACCTTTTAAGATCGTCTGATAAGTTTGTTAGAAACCACTTGAAAGCCCTTTTGAAAAGTTTAAAAAATCTAATGTTTCATTTGAATACCGAGGGTGATTTCGTTTTTCAAAGCTTGTCCGTTCACACAAAATTTTTTTTCTGAAACTGTACAAAACATTTTCCCAGACAACTTTTCAGGGCTTTCCAATGATTTAAATGGCTTTTAAACCAGAAACAATAGTGGAACTATACTTATTCCTGCGGGTGCACATGTTACACGAGTCTTCAATGGCCCCGTCTCGAAAACTTGTATCTACCCATCCTCGAGACATATGTTGTCTCGAGTTGAGACTGGACACTAGGACCTTATAGACTCTACTCATTTTCAGACAAAGAATCCCTTTCCAGGTTGTTTAAAAAACCCCTACGAACAGCAGATTTTACTGAACGTGGGTCATCCCTGATGCAACAATTGAGTGGCTGAGTATTCGTAGTCTCTTCGACACTTATTTTGGTATCCACGCAACATGTCCTTTACGGTGACATGGTAATTGAGAGGGTGGCTGCCTTCGCTCAAACAATAATTGAGGCATAACAGTTCGGGTGATCTCTCGGTATATTGCGGGAATTTTCGTTAGAACCCGTCTTATGCCGTGAACGTGTCGTGAACCATGACGTAGAAATGCATTTGAATTTTTTTAAAACAGAATGCTAAATGTAAATCGACTTGCCAAGTCGTTTTGCTCATAAAGCCATATACACTACACCATATCAAGGTCAACATGAACATTATATGCTTATTGAAAAGTGACTGTGAGCATTGCCTACATTGGGAAACAGTTTCTTAGGCAAAATGTTATAGAGACAACATTTCGGTCCCGACTAACTGTGTCACTGTCAGTTAGAATTTTTGTCATCCTTGGGTGTTGGCTTAGTCGAATTACGGTAAATGGTAAATGTTCACGGTTCTACGCTCCACATATTTGCAACTCATTATCCACTAAAACCAAAGGCCACATTCACCGTGAACTTTAAATGTGTATCCTACTTGATACGGGTTTAGGTGGCGTAAAGTGCGTGTAAAGACGGCCGTTGGATGGGCTCCCAGCGTGTGCTGTTTACTGTGGCCGAAGAAGTGCCCCGACGGCTTTTTCCGCGCGTCCCGTAATGAGGCGACGCGGCCCTCGTCTATCCACATTTATCAGATATGCAAAAAGATGGACGGAAACACTGACACTGAATAGTCGACTCCCACACAACATCTGCGAATCAACGGGCACAAATTGAGGAACGGAAAGTAGAACTGGCGATCAGGTTGGGAGGGCTTCATTTCATCTAGGGCTCAAACGAAAATACCCTTCGAGGCGTTCAAGTTTCCAATTTGAAGATCCAAGTAAGCAAAACCAAACGTAAAGAGGGTGGGAGAGAAAATCGGAGTGACGCAAAGAAAAGGGGGCTTTATTTAAAAAAAAAATTATATCAATAGCGTCAACAAGAATAGGGGAGAAATTGATGAATCATTATAGAAAGTGGTGAGTCTTATGCAAGTCATAAATAAAGGCTAAAAAATTCGGTTTATGTTCTTTTTTCCCGGTGTAAGCGAACGTAAAGACTTGCTGAGACGGAAAGTTGTTAAGTACGACAAACGACACTTTTGATGTCAAAAGATGGGAAAAGTCCCTGTGAATGCACAATAATCGAAAGGAGGAACGAGTCCGGGATGATTTGATTAGGACATAAGCAGGGAAACATTAGAAGGTGCGCAGAACCTGCTGGCGCTGAGGGGAAAATCCGAGCAAATCCCACCTACGGCCACTCTGAAACGGATACTTTCGAACCATTGCGAGGAGGGAAAACCAGAGAAAATAATGAAAAAAAATTTAATTGAAGCAACGCAAATTATAGAGAGAGACATCGAATGAAGAGGTTGCAGTTACAATGAGGGAACAATAAATAAGAGAGATTGATGTTAAAAGAACGAAATTGTTCTTTGGAGACTTAGACATAGACATTAGATACGGAGAGAAAGAGAGAAACTGAGAAATGAACAGTGTGAGATAGAGGGAGATAGAGAGGTAGACGAAAATAAAGAGAAAGAGAGAATGAGTAAAAAAACAGTAATGTTTTTGGGACTGGAGAGACGTTATTAAGGCCGCCGGCTAAAGATTTTTGGATCTTTTTTTGCTTTTCCAGAAAAATAGTTTTTTTGGAACTGCGAAGGTATTATGTATGAAAAGTGTATTCAATTTAACCTCCAATGGTTTTTACCGCAGACAGGATCCCTCGGTTGGCGTGCGTTCTATGGCCATCTGCCGCTGTTTGCGAGGGATTCTATTCTAGCGGATTTCCTCTTCTTCTCAGGTATCTAATGCTTATGAACACCGACCGCCGCCGCAAAACAGAAAAAAGGAAAACAATGGAGAAAATGGCATGAGGGTATTTCTGGGAGGTGACAAGCCGCCGGAGGGAGTACAGTGAGGGCATGTCGCGTTAAGACCAAAGGAAAACAGGCGCGCATTAGGCGCCCAGAAGCCGGCACGCGCCGACCCGCAGAGGTTCTGAAGGAGAGGGAGAGAGGGAGAGGGAGAGGGAGAGAGAGAGAGAGAGAGAGAGAGAGAGAGAGAGAGAGAGAGAGAAAGAGTGAGTGAGAAGGCAGAGAGAAAGTGAGCAGGAGGCGAGGAAATAGAGATAATAGAGAGAAATACGGAGGGAGACGAGCAACCCGGAGAGAAAATTAGTATGGTAGAGGGAAATCGAAATACGGGTGAAACGGTGATGAGAAATAACGTTTGGAGAGCGAGCAACGAGTTTAGGGACAGAATACAAAATAGAGGAAAGAAAAGTGGATTAAATAAGGAGAGGAGGAAAAAAAGAGGAGGGAAGGGGAAGGACAGGGTGCAAAATCAGCAGCAGGAGCAGGAGGAGAAAAAAAAGAAAAACTGGATAAGCAGAAGAAGAAAAGTGGTACGCTACAAGAGAAAAGCTAAGGAGGGAAATCATGAGACTGCGCACAGGAGAAGTGAGAGGATTGATGCAAGGATGATCGGAGTAGTGGAAAAAAGACATAAAGAGATATTAAGAATGGAAGAAAGCACTGAGGCACACCATAGTTTTCATAATATCCGGGGGTTTAGAATTTCTTAAAACCTTCCCAAAATCTGAATAGTACAGCGGGCGAGGTGAATGAAGGCTGACACCTAATAGGAACCAAAGATTTATGGTGTCTGAAGCATATTGACAGGCTAGCTGCATAATGCATTTGAGTCAAAAAGAGAAATATGTAGATATTGCTGAACACAGAGGCTCTAGCAATTGACAAACGCTAATCAATAAAATTTTACGTGAAATTACACCTTAAGCAAGAAAGAAGAGGAAGAGAGAGGGACAAACTATCAAATTTGGTTCAAACAAAGTCTAAGAATCCAGGAAGGAGGTAGGCGTGTGTTTTGGCAGGCGAGGTGTCGGCTGAGGCGGCGCGGAGATGCGCAACTGGTTCGTGGGCCCAGCTGTTGGATTTCATGCGCCGCGGGGAACAAGAATTGGAACTCACGGTATCTGGGATAGACAGACAGGTGATAAAAGGGGGGAAAGTTAGGGAGATCTTATTAAAACTTGCCAAAAAGAAATTAGAGCAATGTACTCAAAGGCGAATGAACGTTTAAAATAGAAAAGTTTGGCAAGGAGGTGTTTGGCGGGATCCGTTTAACAAAGTACCTGTTTCTTTCGTCGGTTTTGGGGGAAAAAAAGCGAAAGATTAGTTGCCGCTAAGGGTAGATTGACAATTACCACCGCGTTTGTGCTCGCTTTCTACGAACACCCAGTTATCACGGATTTTTTCATTGGGTGCCGCTACGAGTCGTAGCCTACGACAAACAGTAAACCCGGTAGGTAATAGTGAGAGAAAGAGAGAGAGAGAGAGAGAGAGAGAGAGAGAGAGAGAGAGAAACAGATAGGAAGAGAGAAAGAGAGACAGAGAGAAAGGGGAGTCGTGATGATCCATAAAAATTGACATCGACTTTTGGAAATCAATCATACTGGCATCTATCAGAAAAGCATTTGGAGAGTGGCGTGTTGTAAAAACGCACAACCAAAAACTCAAAGAACCAAAAAAAGGAGAAACGAGAAAATAATTCATTTCAATCCTTAAAAACATCGGGAAAAGAATATAGTGGAAAGAGCAAGAGTGTCGGTTGACGGGTGGTTTCGGTTGAAAAAGAAAACAAGAAGTTTCGGACGGACAGCCGTTTGCTTTCTGCGAACCAGCCATGCAAATAAACGACCGAAATCACACGGGGGACGATGGCTAATGGGCCGATTTCTCCTTTGAACCACACGCGAATCGACTTTCACGTTCCGGGTGGAACGAATAGTACCGCCACGGGCTTCATTTGGTGAAACTTGTAAAAGTCAATAAAGAAAAATGTAGCAGCCGTTTTGAAATTCTTCCCTATTTCTAAAAAAGAGTTGTAAATAGTTACAAATCTTGTTGTAAGAAGAGATCTACAGAAAAGTCAAGATCTCTCGGAATCGTCGCAGGAAGTGACCAACTGGGTGCGGTTCT